>CM055121.1:12001925-12372495 GCA_029206835.1 Rana muscosa | reverse complement strand
ACGCTAAAAAACGCTGTGTGTACATGAACACATAGGCTAACATAGAGTGCGGTTAATGGGCTTTTAAAAAAAATGCCAAAACGCCAATAAACTGCAGTTTATCAGCTTCAGTGTACATGGAGCCTAATGAATCGAAACAAATAGGAGTGTTTTATTATTCTCTTCAAGTATTTCTATTTACAGAAGCATACCTAATACTTGTGGGTTCTGCTTATTGCGATAGGATAGGAAGAATCAGTAGTTCAACAGTTTTTATTGTCAGTCAAATTCATAGGAAAAATGCACAGGCCCAGGCTACAAATGCCATGCCATTAGTATGTGGATTGTGGAACAATAACAAATCAACCACCACTTTTTATCAACCAACTTATTGACTGACTTGTACTCTCTCTCTTAGCATTGACAAATTTGACAATATAGGTAAATATCACACTAATGAAAGAAAAATAGATCAGTAATGGTAATGGACGGTCAAAAAGGGCAACCGTCTTTTCTTTTAGTGTGATATTTACCTCTATTTTGTCACTGTGAAACTGGATGCTGAGAGAGAGAGGACTGGAGTTGATAAAAAGTGATGACTGTTATAATCCAGTAAATCCACGCACTAATGGCATTATTGTAGACTGTGCACTTTTTCTTTGAATGTATCTGAGAATTAGAACTGTTGAAATAATAAATTGACAGTAAACTTATTCTTATTGTTGAAATAAGCATTACCCTCAAGTATTGGTTTGTTTGTTATGCTGTCACAGCATAGTCGGGAGTCGGACTCGGGAGTGCTCTCTCTGTGCCTCTGCCACTGCCAGACAGGCACCAGGCAGTAAGTAACAGTTCCTGTGCAGTGTACTGCTGTCTGTGTGTGTGCTTGGTTGGCCATGTACATGTACATGTACAGCTATGGCCAAAATGACACCAAAATAATTTTGACAATGTCTGCTAGTGCTGCTTCAGTGTTTTAGATCTTTTTGTGTCAGTCTCAGATGTATCTGGGATACAATGATCTGACATTTGTGTCAGATCATTGTATCCGGTAAAAGCATTACATAAGTGTTGAATGCTTTTATTGAGATTAATTTTATGCATTGCAAATGCAAAGAGTCAATATTTGCAGTCACGCAGTGTTGACTTGAGTTAGTTGACCCTTCTTTTTAAAGACCTCTGCTCTGCTGCAATTTGCCGTGGGCCTGACATTAGTGGTGGCATGTTGTCATTGTCAATCAAGTTCAACTTGTCAGAATGTGTTTTTTTTTGGGTTACCTTTCCCTCACCCTCATCACCAGCCTCTTGAGGTCGGATTGACCATGACCACCAGTCCACCACAAGTTCAACTTGTTACTTCTCAAAGGGATTATGGTCTAGTTTCCCTGGCCATGGACCCAAAATTAAAAATTTTTGTTCCCAATTCCCACGTCCCCAAAGTACTCCTTACTTACTACTTAGTTATCACTTTGGCCTTATGGTAAGGAGCTCCATCATGCTGGAAAAGACATGTTGTTCTATTCATCACCAAACTGTTCTTAGATGGTTAGGAGTAGGACTTAGAAGAAGTTGTTCTTGGAGCCTGAGTATGTTTTTCATTTATTCATGGCTGTGTTCTTAGGCAAAATTGTGAGTGGGCCCACCACACCGCACACTCCCTTGGCTGAGAAGAAGCAGCAGAGCCAACCGCGCACACATGAATGTCACGCAAAGTGTTCCTATTTTTTGGGGGGGTATTTTATCATTTTATGTAAACAGCAATATTCTTGACGAAAAGTTTTTACTTAAATAAAGACGTTATATAACGACTAAATCTGTGTTTCTGTAGTGCATGTTCAAACCTAACCATTAAAAACAACATATTTGATTTTTCACTCCAGCAGCAGAAACTATATAATGAGTTTGGAAATGGTAGAGAAAT
Source organism: Rana muscosa (assembly GCA_029206835.1). Classification (NCBI taxonomy): domain Eukaryota; kingdom Metazoa; phylum Chordata; class Amphibia; order Anura; family Ranidae; genus Rana; species Rana muscosa. Next base: position 12,370,595 of record CM055121.1, on the reverse strand, counting down.
CCTTAAATGATGCATTACAATTACAATTTAACTACACCCATTAGATTTTAGACAACTAAAAGGAGTTTTAGTTGACTAAAACTCGACTAAAATGAATTGGAGTTTTAGTCGACTAAATACGACTAAAACAAACTATTGCAGAAGACTAAAATGGGACTAAAACTAAAATGTCATTTTAGTCCTGAGACTAAGACTAAAACAAAATTTTCTGCCAAAATTAACACTGGTGCCAAACCAACGAGTCTATTTTACATGTAACATGAAGCGCCCTTAAGGATTGTACAAGGATTATAACCCCCAAGGGATGTGTTCGGGAAATATATATTTTCTGCTGGACCATTTCTAGGGTGGGAAAAGCACTGAATAATGACTCATTTGTAGCATGCAATAATAAGACCTAATTAGAAACAACTCAAGTATTGTGAGGGGGTTAGCTCGGCAGCGGGTGTGTGTGACCCCCGAGATGGGCTCCCCACACAAAAACAGGCCCAGCAAACGGAGGTTGTGGTTTTCAAAATCAAAAAGGTGCGGTTTATTTTCTATTTACAGTGACAAAACACAGCAAAGCAAAAGAAACATAAACAAAATAAATCCTGGTCAACTTGACCTCTGACTAAACATACAGGTTTCCTAACTAACGACTGGGATCAGCCTAGTGCTGTCCTAGTCCCTAAGTCCCTGGTTTTAAATGTCCAAGCAAATAGCCACACAGGCTTTGTCTCACCGCACAGGGGTTCACTCTCCCTAGACAGTCCACACAGGTCTGGGTCCAGGCATGAGCTAACATCTAATGAAGCTGGGAGTTCTTATAGAGGCCTAAATGAGCTGACAAGCTTCAGCTGGTCTCATCAACTCCCTGTCTGCACGACGCCCCACACTCTCCCTAGAGGTATGAGTCATCCATGAGCCCACTAGCCTCAGCTGGGCTTATACAACTCTCCACCTAGTTGTATAAGTCGGCGTAAAGCCTGAATCTGGGCGAAATATATCTACCCCCCTGGATGCAACCAGGTGACTTTACCTTCCTGCTGTCACATACCCCCCCCTCTTGTTTTAACCTCGGGGTTGGAACACCAGCAATCAGGCATTCATGTACTCGAGACAAAGCATCCACATTCCCCATTTGAACGCCAGGGCGATGCTTTACTGTGAAGTTGAATTCCTGGAGGGCCAGGAACCACCTATTCACTCTTCTATTTGTTTCCTTGTTTTGAGCCATCCACTTTAACGGAGCGTGATCCGTAACCATGTCAAAGTGCCTACCTAGCAGGTAGTACCGAAGGGAATCTAGAGCCCACTTCACCGCTAAACACTCCTTTTCAACGGTGGCGTAATTTACCTCATGGGACTTCAACTTCCTGCTGAGGTAAATGACTGGGTGCTCTTCCCCGTTCCAGACCTGGGACAATACTGCTCCTAACCCCACATCTGACGCATCACTTTGTACGACAAAGTCTTTAGAGAAGTCGGGTGAGTACAACACTGGCTGGCTACATAAGGCTTGTTTCAAGAATTGGAATGCTGCCTCAGCCTCGGAGGTCCATTTAATCATGACCGACCCTTTCCCCTTCGTCAGGTTGGTTAGGGGCACAGCCTTAGAAGCAAAGTGGGGAATGAATCGCCGATAATACCCAGTGATTCCCAGAAAGGCTCGTACCTGCTTCTTGCTGTTGGGACGTGGCCAACTCTGGATGGCCTCGACTTTGTTGAGTTGGGGTTTTATTACTCCCCTCCCAATGGTGTACCCAAGATATTTGGCCTCCTCCTGCCCAATGGTACACTTCTTGGGGTTAGCCGTAAACCCCGCTTCCCGAACAGAGTCCAGGACTGCTTGCACTTTTGGCAGATGTGAGGCCCAATCTGTGCTATGGACAATTATGTCATCCAGGTAAGCCGCAGCATACTTCCGATGGGGCCTCAGCATCTGGTCCATTTTCCGCTGGAATGTGGCCGGCGCATTCTGTAACCCGAACGGCATTCTTTTATATTGGAACGCCCCGTCTGGGGTTACAAATGCGGTTTTCTCTTTGGTCGACTTGGCCAGGGGGATTTGCCAATACCCTTTTGTGAGGTCAAGAGTCGTCATGTATCGGGCTGTTCCCAGCCGGTCGATCAACTCATCTATACGTGGCATGGGGTAGGTGTCAAATTTTGTAACTTTGTTCAACTGACGAAAATCGTTACAAAATCGCCAGCTCCCATCCGGTTTAGGCACCAACACAATGGGACTAGACCAATCACTTTGGGACTCCTCTATCACCCCTAAGTTCAGCATTTTCTGTACTTCCTCCCGTATTGCCTCCCGTCGGGCCTCTGGGATCCGATAGGGTTTTAACTTCACCCTTTCACCGGGCGGGGTAATGATGTCATGCTCTACCCCAGATGTTTGTCCCGGCAGCTCAGAGAATACCTCCTTGTTGCGAAGCACAAACTCCTTAACCTCCTGTTGTTGGGGTTGTGACAAGGTGGCTGCTATTCCAACCTCAGGAATCACGCAACCAGTTTGAGCTGGTGACCAAGTGTCTGCGACTAGGGACTCTCTATCCCTCCAGGCTTTCAACAGATTAACGTGATAGATCTGTTCGGGCTTTCGCCTTCCTGGTTGTCTGACCTTGTAATTCACTTCGCTCACTTTTTCCATTATCTCGTAGGGGCCTTGCCATTTGGCAAGGAATTTACTTTCAACCGTAGGGACAAGTACCAGTATCCTATCCCCCGGGGAAAAGGTACGGGTCTTGGCTCCATGGTTGTACACTCTCTGCTGTGCTAACTGCGCTTGGGCCAAATGTTCCTTCACGATGGGCATTACCTGTGCAATTCGGTCTTGCATCAGGGCGACATGCTCAATCACACTCCTGTGGGGAGAACTCTCACTTTCCCAAGTTTCCTTGGCAATATCCAACAGCCCTCTTGGGTGTCTCCCATACAGTAACTCAAAGGGGGAGAATCCCGTAGAGGATTGGGGCACCTCCCTAATAGCAAACATCAGATAAGGAAGTAGACAGTCCCAATCCTTTCCATCTCTATCCACAACTTTCATCAACATTTGTTTTAGGGTTTTGTTGAACCTTTCAACCAGCCCATCGGTTTGGGGGTGATACACAGATGTACGTAATTGCGTCACTTTGAACAATTTACACAGCTCCTTCATAACCCGGGACATAAAGGGTGTACCTTGGTCCGTAAGCAGTTCTTTACAAATACCCACCCGGCTAAACACAAGAGATAGCTCTTTGGCTATGGTTTTGGCCAAGGTATTTCGGAGAGGGATCGCTTCTGGATAACGGGTGGCATAGTCCATTATAACTAATATGTACTGGTGCCCCCTAGCGGACTTGATTATAGGACCTACCAAATCCATGGCGATCCTCTCAAACGGGACCTCAATGATGGGTAGAGGGACCAGCGGGCTACGGAAATGTGGCATCGGGGCCGACCTCTGACACACAGGGCAGGAGGAACAATAATTTTCTATGTCCTTCATCACCCCCGGCCAATAGAATCTCTGTAATACCCTCTCTCGGGTTTTCTCTGTCCCCAGATGACCTCCAAGAATGTGCCCATGGGCCAACTCCAACACCAACTTCTTGTAAGGTTTGGGCACCACAAGCTGCTCAACGGTTTCTTCTGCCCTTTTTGCCACACGATACAGTAGGTCCTTCTCTACGCTGAAGTATGGGTAAGTGCAGGTATTATCTGGGTTCACTAACTCGCCATCTATTTTCACTACGTTTTCCCGTGCCTTTATTAGGGCGGGGTCTTTCAACTGTTCTGTGGCAAAGTTTTCCCTGTGAACCTCAAGATCAGAAAACTCCACAGACGGTAGGTTTTCGTCTGAGGAGGTGGGCTCCTCTCCAGTTTCTTGAGTCTCCCCTGCCAATACTGATAAGGGAAATTCCGGAGAGTCCTCACCACTCTCAGGGGAGTTCTGGCTATCACATTCCTGGTACATAGGGGCACCAGTGGGGGGCTCAGGATCATCCCACAGTTCCCAGAACTTCGGAAAATCCCTTCCCACAATGGCGTCATGCGGTAACTGAGATACTAAGCCCACTGGATGAGAGAGGCTACCTTTGGGGGTCTCGAAACACACTGTAGTCACTGGATACTCTCGGGTGTCCCCATGCACACAAATAACAGCTACCTTGCTATTCCCAGAGACCTCTGTTTTAACTAACTCAGCCTTTATCAGGGTCACAAGGCTACCTGAATCCAGCAATACCACAACATTTCTACCATTAACACACATTTTGCATAAATGTTTCTCAGTTCCTCGAATGGCAGTGCATGCGACTGTCGCACACAGCGACTGACGTCTGCCCGTCAGAAAGTCACACTGCATGGGTTCCTCCACAACCGGGCAATTGGCTGCAATATGTCCCGCTTGCCGGCAGCGGTAGCAAACGATCCTTCTTGCGGCCTCTTGAGCCGCTGATTTCCCAGGCTGTTCTCGCCAAACTTGGGGTAGAGCTCCCACCCTCTCACTCTCTCCACCCTCACCCCTTGGAATCCTCTTATCCGCCCCTGGGGATGGTCTGGTCTTAGGGTGGAAAGTCCGAGTGTCTCTGGAAGAGGCCGTCAGGTTCTCTGTAGCCAAGTATTTCTCCACACGATCCACAAGACCATCGGCCGTCTCTGGGTCTCCATGGCTTACCCACTTTTGGATGGCAGTAGGAAGAGCTCTCAAAAACCGATCCATTACAACACGTTCCACAATCTTTGGTGCGGACAAAGTCTCTGGCTGTAGCCACTTTCTGCTCAGGTGAATGAGATCATACATTTGAGACCTGGGGGGTTTTCCAAGCTGGAAAGTCCAGTTATGCACACGCTGAGCCCAGACAGCCTGGGTGACACCCAGCCTTGCCAATATTTCAGCTTTTAGCATCACATAGTCTTTTGCTTGGTTAGGCTCTAGGTCATAGTAAGCTTTCTGCGATTCACCAGTTAACAGAGGAGCCACCAGTCCAGCCCACTGCTCCTCAGGCCACTTTTCTCTTTCAGCGGTCCTTTCAAATGTGGTCAAAAATACCTCTGGATCATCCTCTCCAGTCATTTTTGTCAATAAACGACTCACCCCAAAGGACGCGGTATTAGTGGGACGGCTTTCCTCACTCGTCTGCGGACGTTGCTGCATTGCTGCTTCCATCTGTTGTTGTAGTCTCTGCTCTTGCTTCTGCAACAGGTCTATGAAGCGGGCCTCAGATTGCTGCTGGGCTTGTTGCTGAGCCTCCAGACTCTGTTGCAAAGTTGCGTTTGTCTGCTGCTGGGCTGCAAGGCTCTGTTGATGAGCTTGCTGCTGGGCTGCGAAGTTCTGTTGTTGAGCTGCAAGGCTCTTTTGCAAACCTGCATTTGTCTGCTGTTGATTGGCATTTGCTAGAGCCAGCTGCTTCAGTATCTCCTCCATGCTGGCTTAAAAAAAAACTGCCTGCATTCTCCACCAACTGTGAGGGGGTTAGCTCGGCAGCGGGTGTGTGTGACCCCCGAGATGGGCTCCCCACACAAAAACAGGCCCAGCAAACGGAGGTTGTGGTTTTCAAAATCAAAAAGGTGCGGTTTATTTTCTATTTACAGTGACAAAACACAGCAAAGCAAAAGAAACATAAACAAAATAAATCCTGGTCAACTTGACCTCTGACTAAACATACAGGTTTCCTAACTAACGACTGGGATCAGCCTAGTGCTGTCCTAGTCCCTAAGTCCCTGGTTTTAAATGTCCAAGCAAATAGCCACACAGGCTTTGTCTCACCGCACAGGGGTTCACTCTCCCTAGACAGTCCACACAGGTCTGGGTCCAGGCATGAGCTAACATCTAATGAAGCTGGGAGTTCTTATAGAGGCCTAAATGAGCTGACAAGCTTCAGCTGGTCTCATCAACTCCCTGTCTGCACGACGCCCCACACTCTCCCTAGAGGTATGAGTCATCCATGAGCCCACTAGCCTCAGCTGGGCTTATACAACTCTCCACCTAGTTGTATAAGTCGGCGTAAAGCCTGAATCTGGGCGAAATATATCTACCCCCCTGGATGCAACCAGGTGACTTTACCTTCCTGCTGTCACAGTATTTAATCGAAGGCAGACACAGCGCCTCTCACCCTGAAAGGCAAAAGTGCTGAAAAACAGTTTCCGTACTTCAAAATATGGTCCTAATCTGACATTTACATTTGTGGAAACTTGCTGCCCTCTCATTGTTTACATATTAAAAACTGTACCTAAATCCAAAAACGAAAATATACAGAAGCTTACCAGTTCTCAGATGCAGTGGCTGAAAATAATGTCACTTCCTGTTAAGTCTTCTGGAAGGAGCCATGGATGTCACAAAGGCTGGAACTCAAATCATTTCAGTTTTAGGCTCCATGTACACTGAAGCTGATAAACTTCTGTATATTTTCTTTTTTTTTTAAAAGCCCATTAACTGCACTCTATGTTAGCCTATGTCACCGCTATTGACTGAGGGACGATTATTGCTGCAACTTAAAAAGGCCGCGGCTGGGTGACAGTCGGATGCCCCAAACCGCTTGCCTTCTGGTGAGCTGCTCCTCTTGTCTCTGGTGGTGGATATCTCACAATAAGTTTTGAACAAGTCACGGTGGTGCTGTGCCTCTTCATTTTGAGGAGGAGTGGATGTCCTTCTCACTTACTGTGTCTTTTTGGGTCTAAGGAGAAGTGGACTTGTTGTTCAATTAGACCATTTACTGCAGATTGCCTGTTGGACTCTCATCTGTTTCAACTAGCTGTAACCACTAGTTACTTGTTGTGTTAATATCCTACTATTGTAGTTTTTGGGTTAAGTGGGTGGGCGCAGTTTTTTTCTTTTATTATGTTAGCCTATGTGTTCATGTACACATAGCGTTTTTTAGCGTTAATGAGCAGTTGTTGTTCATGTGCTTTTTTCTGAACGCAAGAAATTTGCGTTTAAAAAACGCAAAAAGCTGAAAAACGCTAATAAACGCTCAAAAACGCTGGTCTTTTTTACAGGCAGGATAGGTAGCAGGAAGGGGAGGGGGGACATTAACCACTTCCGGACCGCCGCACGACTATATTCGTCGGCACTTTGAAGCGGGATATCTGTTATGGCAGCAGCTAGCTACCATAACCCAGATATCCTCGTCTTCAGGCGGCGGTACGGTCTCCGATATTGGTGGTCTCTGCGCCGGATTCACCGCAAGATCACCGTTATCGGTGGCGGGAGAGGGCCCCCCTTCCCACCGCTTACCGGAGCCATCGGTAGCGGCAGAGGCGATCGGGTCCTTTCTCGTGCTGGGTATGGATACGAGTGAGGGCAAAATGGCCCCCACCGTCTCCATACCATAGCAGGGCGGAAGCGACGTCAAAACGTAACTTTCGCCAATAGCTCTTAAAGGGCCATTTTTTTTGTCATCTTTTCAAATGACATTTTTTTTTAAATTGTATTTAAGTCTAAATATGAGATCTGAGGTCTTTTTGACCCCAGATCTCATATTTAACCACTTCAATACCAGGCACTTATACACCTTCCTGCCCAAGCCAATTTTGAGCTTTCAGCGCTGTCGTAATTTGAATGACAATTGCGCGGTCATGCTACACTGTACCCAAACTAATTTTTTAGCATTTTGTTCCCACAAATAGAGCTTTCTTTTGGTGGTATTTGATCACCTCTGATTTTTTTTTCTTGCGCAACAAATAAAAAAAAAGCGAAAATTTTGAAAAAAAACAAAGTCTTTCTTTGTTTCTGTAAAAAAATTTTTGTAAATAAGTACCTTTTCTTCTTCAATGACGGGCACTGATGAGGTGGTACTGATAGGCGGCACTTATGGGAACTCATAGGCGGCACTGATGGGTGGCACGGACGGGCACTGATAGGTGGGCACTGGTGGGTGGCATTGCTGGGCATCAAATTTTGTTTGTGCCATGATGGTGCCAGCCAGTGCCCATTTGTGGGCACTGATTGGCATATGTTATGCATACATTTATACATGTGGATGGCCATGGGGGACTTACCTGGCCATCCACATGTTAGGTGCTTCCCTGGTGGTCCTGGGTGGCATCCTGGTGGTTCAGTGTGGGCATCCGAGGGGGGCTGCACTGATAAACAATCAGCGCAAACCCCCCTGTCAGGAGAGCTGGCGATCGGCTCTCCTCTACTCGCATCTGTCAGACGCGAGTGAGGACAAGCCAATCAACGGCTCTTCCTGTTTACATCGTGATCAGCCGTGATTGGACACGGCTGATCACATGGTAAAGAGCCTCCGCCGGAGGCTCTTTACCGAGATCGATGTTGTGGTGTGTCAGACTGACACACCACACCACCGATTGCCGCGATGCATGCCCCCACGGGCGCGCGGCGGCTGTTATCCTGCTGGACGTCATATGACGCCCAGTCAGGATAACTGAACCACTTCCCGGACGTCAATCTGCTATTGACTGGGCGGGAAGTGGTTAAGAGGACCTGTCATGCTTTTTTTCTATTACAAGGGATGTTTACGTTCCTTGTAATAGGAATAAAAGTGACCCCAATTTTTTTTGTAAAAATAAATAAAATAAAGTAAAGTAAAATAAATAAGAAATTTTTTTTTTTTAAAGTGCCCCGTCCCGATGAGCTCGCGCGCAGAAGTGAATGCATAAGTGAGCAGCGCCCGCATATGAAAACGGTGTTCAAACCACACATGTGAGGTATCACCGCGTTCGTTAGAGTGAGAGCGATAATTCTAGCCCTAGACCTCCTCGAACTCAAAACCTGCAACCTGTAGAAATTTTTAACCACTTGCCAACCGCCGCAGGCAAATGGGCGTATTATATACGTCCCTGCCTCCCAGCGGGTGGGGGGCTTGATCGAGCCCCCCCGGTGCCCGCGGCGGTTGGAATCCCTCCAGGAGCGATCCGTGATGAGGGGGCGGCCATCGATTCATGGCCACCCCCTCACGATCGCTCATCAGCTTCTTACTCTGTCTGTGAATTGTAAACAGAGACAGAGGAAGTGCACCAACAGTACACTGACACCAGTACACGTAGGCACACTTTTCACTCCCCAGTCACCCCCTGCACCGCCAGTCACAGTGTCACTGATTGCAGTGGTCATTTATTTACTGATCACTGCATTTGGTGTCATTTGTGACTGTAAAAAGTGTCAGGGCAGTTAGTGTTAGGCCCCTTTAGGTGTAAGGTATCCCCTTACCCCCCTAATAAAGGTTTAACCCCTTGATCGCCCCCCAGGTAACCCTTTCACCCCCTGTGGCCAGTGTAAATAAGCGATCTTTTTTCTGATCGCCGTATTAGTGTCGCGGGTGACGCTAGGAAGCCAGTTATTTAGGTTCACGTCAGGTTATTATAGCATCAGGTATCCCCATATACTATCTAATAGGGGTGCAACGGATCAAAAAACTCACGGATCGGATCGATCATCGGATCAAAGTCACGGATCGGATCGGCAAAAAAAAAAAGACAAATCTTGTTACACCCACCGGAGTTTTAGATTTCACAGTTATTTTCAACACAAAACGGAGCTTACATGCTTAAATACATTATTTGGAAATCCAATGGACTGTTTACATGTTAAACTTTAAAAGCAGCAGCAAACCTGCTGACCTTACATGGTTGCTAATGTGACAGAACACCTCTGATTTTCACATTTAACTAAATGTTAAATGTGAAAATCAGAGGTGTTCCGTCACATTAGCAAGCATGTAAGGTTTGCTGCTGCTTTTAAAATGTAACATGTAAACAGTCCGTTGGATTTCCAAATAATGTATTTAAGCATATAAGCTCTGTTTTGTGTGAAAATAACTGAAATCTAAAACGCCGTTGGGTGTAACAAGATGTCCGCTTGGCCCCTGCACAGTAATTAAAGTGAGGAGTGTGGAGTGGAGCAAGATGGCAACGGCGAAACGTCACTACAGTGGCCACCGCCGGGTGTACAAAGATGGCCGCCGCTCCGGAGCTAGGCCGAAGCCACGGCCTTTCCTATGGCCGAGGCTCCGCGGATCGCATTGTGTTCCGATCCGAACACGGTGACCCGTTCGGATCACGGATCACCACCGATCCGTTGCACCTCTACTACCTAATAAAGGTTTTAACCCCCAGATAGCCCCCTAGTTAACCCTTTCACCAGTGATCACCGTATAAGTGTCACTGGTGACGTTAGTTAGCCAGTTAGCTATTTAGGTTCACCGCCAGGTTTTTATATAGTGTCAGGTACCCCCATATATTATATAAAAATTAAAGTTGTGCTATCAAGAATCCCTGCAAGGGCTAGGATATGAAACTAGTGATGAATACCAGTGTCAAAATATATTGATAAAATGATTTAGAAGTGAAAAAAAATCATATAACATACTTCATGAATGGCAAACATAAGTTAATGATTATACCAAAAATACCAATGCAAAACACTAAATTGTGATAGTGAAAAAAAAAATTTTGAGGAAAAAATATATTAATAAAAAATATATATGATGATAAAAAATAGTCCTTAAATTCTTGGTGAATGGGAATTAGGGTAATATAACACAGTCCATGAATGATAACGTGAATGGAGAAGTGGCAATCCCCAAATCCAACGAATAAACTTAGAGTGACATATTATCCACCATTAGTAAACTTGTGCACCACCACCGTGAGGATATTAAGCTTACCAGAAGCAAGCTGAATGAAAGCCTGCGGCTATAACCCAGCCCAGGTCCTGTATCAGGAAACAGCAGCTACACAGATGGATCCACTGGGGTAAAACAGCACGCCGTCTGATGGATATTCACACATTTTTTAAGGACTCAGGTATGCCAATAAGTTACCCAGAAGTGAAAGGAACTCACATAGCGTAAAACCATTTAAAATTAGAAATTTATTATAAAGGTTACACACACTTACATTTGGTAAAACATCATACGATCAATTAGAAAAGCCGGCCGGCAAACAAGCATACACCCGTCCACAGCGAGGATAGCGTCAATACATCCAACCTCCCGACGCACGCGGGACTGGGATGTCTCACTTCCGCATAGCGATCTGGAAAATCAGAACAACCATGATAGAAGAGGGCAGGAGGGTTGAAACTCCCGGAATTAATCAGATTTAAAAATTTTAAATGAAAAAAATTTATTGTAAGTTATAATAAAGGACAGAGAACAGACATAATTTTATTAAAAGAAGCCGATCATAGGAAACCAGTAGATAATTTTTCTTTCTCGTACATCACGGGACACAGAGCGACATAGTCATTACTAATGGGTTATATAGATACCGTCAGGTGCTGGCACTGGCAACTTCCAAAACCGGAAGTACCCTCCCCTATATAAGCCCCTCCCATCCGGGAGCACCTCAGTTTTTTGCCAGTGTCTAAGGTGTTGGCCAAGAAGAAACATGTGTTTTTCACTGAGCTTGCGTACAGGTTCTTTTGGGCCTCAGTAAGCTATTCCGGATCCGACCAAAAAAGCTTCATAGCTAAACGGTCGGTACCCGGGCCTTGCAGAGAAGAGCAAGGTTTTGCCTGTAATGCTTCTCTTAGGAGAGCTGGACCCTGGGATCCAGAGCTCTGGTCATACCCACGACCAAGATGTTTTCTGTGCAGGGTGCTATACAGGTCCAGGGGAGTGGAATCCTTGGGAACCCGGTCCCTGAAGGTTTGATTACAATGCCTGCCGTGATAGGTGAAGTTTGGGCTTTTGTGGACCAAACAAAGTCCTGCGGCGGGGAACAGGTAAGTGGGGGCCCCCAGGAACTTGGTTCTATTGGGGGACCCCCAAGCCTAATTTGTCTTTCTGTCTGTTACCTAATGGTATTCCCGCAAAATTCTGTGCATGCCTGTAACTACTAAAAAAATGTAATAATTTTTAATGGTGGTCAAGAAAAAAAAATTTTTTTTATATATATATATATTTAATATATTAGACTGCGGTACCTGTGTTTGTCCACTAGAGGCCGCTGTGGAATGTTTTCTTGTCATGTGGACTAGTTTCTTCTCAGCAGAGCAAGTCCAGGCAGATGGTGAGTTCTCTTATGGGAAACTGCTTCCTCTGCCATGTTGTAATGCTCGTCCATCCCCCGGCCTGCGGCAAAGAGGGGCCCTGGCTCTTGTCCCTAGTTTCCATTTTTCGAAATTAGCGCCGAAGGCGCACGTGGCCGCGCGCGTGCGCGTGCACGTGCCTCTATATATAGAGGTGAGCCGGGAAAGGGGGCGGAGCCTGGGGGGTGACGCTCTGTGCGCGCCGCAGCGCTTCTGCGCATGTGCGGGCATCCCAGCATGTTAAAAACCACAATTTTGTGTGGTGAGCTGGCTATGAAGTACAGAGACAGAGCTGGCAACATTTAAAAAAGGGCATACAGCAAGCGGTTGATACAGGCATCCCCTAGAAAGGCACATTAGTAGACACCAACTGTTTCTTATAGCAGCATTTATGCTAGACTATTGTCAGTAACTGGTGTATTTCGGCTGGAATACCTCAGCTTTGTGGCTTAGGAATATGCCGTCTAAAAACTCCGGGACTAGAAATTCCAGGAGGAATAGGGGGTCTCCATCGGGCTCTGAGGATCTTGGGCATGCTTTGGCTGCACCAGTCTCCCCTGAAGAATCAGAGGTTAGTGACCGTAGAGCACCCTCAGGAGTACCTGGTACTGTGGCTGTCCTCAGTTCACCTGCTCCTGTGTATGTAACAGAGGAGGTTTTTTCCTCAGCTCTGGGAGGGCTGGAAGAGAGATTGTCAGCATTGATCGCGGCTTCCCTGTCACAGGAGAAAAGCGCCCGATCTCCGTCTCCTCCCTCAGAGTGCCTGTTAACAGAGCAACAGTCCCATACAGGGATCGACCTACCTGAAGGGTATCAGGATGAGGTCGATTCGGTTGTAGAGGAATCAACAGTGGAAGAGCCATTCTCAGCATCACATGCTGAAAGGTTATGGGTTCAGTCCCTGACTAATATGGTCCGATCAGCATTTAAAATGCCACTTGCGGAGCCATCATCCACTTCTGTCTCCTCGTTGGGGTCGCTAAAAGCTCCCCAGACTGTTTGTTCCTTTCCGATCCATCCTTTACTGGAAGGGCTCATTTACCAGGATTGGGAGCATCCTGACAAAATATTTACTCCCCCTAAGAGATTTCCGGTGGTCTATCCCATGGAGGATAAGTTCATCAGAAAATGGAGGGTCCCTACAGTGGACGCAGCCATCTCTTGTGTGAATAAATCACTGACATGTCCGGTGGATAATGTCCAAATGTTCAAGGACCCAATAGATAAAAAATTGGAGTCCTTATTAAAATCTGCTTTTTCTACAGCAGGATTGGTGACACAACCAGCAGTGGCAGCTATTGGGGTCTGCCAAGCAGTGAAGGATCAGTTGAAACAGGTCTTAAGGGACTTGCCAGATCAGCAGGCTCTTGCCCTAGCTGATCTACCTAGAGCCTTATGCTTTGCGGTGGACGCCATAAAGGATTCAATCCATCAGGCCTCCCGCCTTACGCTGTCTGTAGTACATATGCGCAGGCTTCTATGGCTCAAAAACTGGTCTGCTGAAGCTCCCTGTAAAAAATTGCTGGTCAGCTTCCCATTTCATGGTGAGCGCTTATTCGGGGAAGACCTGGACAAGTATATCCAGAGAATTTCCAGCGGTAAAAGTACACTTTTACCGGTTAAAAATAGAGTTAGAGGTCCCTCTTTTAAGAGGCCTGCTTCTCCAGTCCCTAGGACATCGGCTGTGAAACAGTTCCGACGGCCTCCTCGGTCAAATCCCGGAGGTAAAAATCAGGGACAGTTGCAGGGTAACAAGAAGCCCTGGAGCAGGAGAGGTACAAAACCTCCCCCAAAGTCAAATGCATGAAGGGTTGCCCCCACTCAATCGGGTGGGGGGAAGACTTCAGTTGTTCACAGAGACCTGGCGGGACACGATCCGAGACAGATGGGTGCTCTCCGCAGTAAATCTGGGATACAAATTGGAGTTAAAAAACTCCCCTCCTTCCCGCTTTATAAGGTCAAACGTGCCAAGGGATCCCCAGAAGAGAGGATCCCTCCTGTTGGCACTAGAACAATTATTGCTCCAAGCAGTAATTATAGAGGTTCCCCTGGAAGAATGGGGGTTCGGGTTTTACTCAAACCTCTTTACAGTCCCGAAGCCAAACGGGGACGTGAGGCCCATATTAAATCTAAAAGGGCTAAACAAATTCCTACATATCAGGACTTTCCGGATGGAGTCGATCCGATCGGTAGCCACTGCCCTACAAGGGGAGGAATGGTTAGCCTCGATCGACATCAAAGATGCTTATTTGCACATTCCCATCTTTCCAGCCCACCAAAAATTTATACGCTTTGCGGTAGAAGGGCGCTATTTTCAGTTCAGAGCCTTACCCTTCGGTCTGGCCACAGCACCAAGAGTGTTCACAAAAATTCTGGCCCCATTATTGGCCAATCTAAGAACACGAGGTGTAACGATAATGGCATATCTAGACGACTTGTTGCTGATAGACCACTCAGTGGAAAAACTAGAAGTGGTTGTTCACGAGACAATCAAGTATCTGGAATATCACGGTTGGATTATCAACCGAGACAAGTCAGCCCTAAAACCAGTCAAAAGTCTGGAATACTTGGGGCTAAGGCTGGATTCGGACCAGAGAAAAATTTTCTTGCCTCAAGAAAAGGGGTCGTCTTTGAGAGATTTGATCCACTTAGTGGGTTCAAAAAGACAGCCATCCATACGCCTGTGCATGAGGCTGCTGGGAAAAATGGTGGCATCATTCGAAGCAGTACCCTACGGTCAATTCCATTCAAGGAAGTTGCAAAGGGCCATACTGTCAGCCTGGAACAAAAAAGTTCAGGCTCTGGACTTACCAATGTCCTTGTCCCCTTCCGTTCGCAAGAGCCTCCGCTGGTGGTTGGTTCCCCAGAATCTGGAAAGAGGGAAATCCTTCAGTCCGATTTCCTGGAAGGTGGTCACTACAGATGCCAGCCTTATAGGCTGGGGAGCAGTACTGGAGCAATGGTCTCTCCAGGGCAGATGGTCGGATGCGGAAAAGGCCCTGCCCATCAATCTCTTAGAGATACGAGCAGCCCGGTATGCCCTAGTAGCATGGACATCCAAACTCCAAGGGTCCCCTGTCAGAATTCAATCAGACAATGCCACAGCAGTGGCATATATCAATCGTCAGGGGGGCACCAGGAGTCGTGCAGCCCAAAGGGAAGTAAATTACATCCTGAGATGGGCAGAAAGATATGTCCCAGCCATATCTGCGGTATTCATTCCAGGAGTGGAGAATTGGAAGGCGGACTTTCTAAGTCGCCAACAATTATGCCCAGGGGAATGGTCCCTTCATCCCGAGGTTTTCCGGACAATATGTCAGCGGTGGGGAACACCGGATGTAGATCTGCTAGCATCCAGATTCAACACAAAAGTGGACAGGTTTGTCTCTTGGACAAGGGATCCCCTAGCGTGCGGCTCGGATGCCCTAGTGTTCCCTTGGGATCAGTTCAAGCTGATATATGCATTCCCACCGCCACAATTGTTACCTCGATTACTCCGCAGAATCAGGGTAGAAAAGAAACCAGTGATTCTGGTGGCTCCAGCGTGGCCCCGAAGAGCATGGTACGTGGAGATTGTAAAAATGTCTGTGGGGAGTCCTTGGACCCTCCCACATCGTCCGGACCTGCTTTCGCAAGGACCGATATACCACCCTTCCTTACCAGCCCTAGGTTTGACGGCCTGGCTATTGAAGCCCACATTCTAAAAAAGAGAGGGCTCTCTAATGCTGTGGTATCTACCATGATCAATGCCAGGAAGCCGGTATCCAGGCAGATCTACTATAGAATCTGGAAGGCGTACATCGCCTGGTGTGAGGCCAGGAAATGGCATCCACGTAAATACGTAATAGGTAGGATTCTGGACTTCCTACAATGGGCTGTAGATAGGAAGCTTGCTTTGAGTACTATCAAGGGTCAGATTTCGGCCTTGTCAATATTTTTTCAAAGGCCCTTGGCTTCGCATTCACTAGTCAAAGCCTTTATACAAGGAGAGATGCGTATTAGTCCTCCGGTTAATATTCCCATATGTCCATGGGATCTAAACTTGGTTCTGTCAGTTCTACAGAAACAACCATTTGAACCATTACAGCATATTTCCTTGGTGCTTCTCACCAGGAAATTGATTTTTCTAGTAGCCATTTGTTCGGCTAAAAGAGTGTCGGAATTAGCAGCTATGTCCTGTAAGGAGCCATATCTGGTTATCCATAAGGACAGAGTAGTGTTACGTCCTCATCCAGCCTTTCTTCCTAAGGTGGTATCGAGGTTTCATTTGAACCAAGATGTGGTTCTTCCTTCTTTTTTCCCCAAACCTACTTCGGTAGAGGAAAAGTTATTGCATTCTTTGGATGTAGTAAGAGCAGTTAAAGCTTATCTAAAAGCCACTGCTCAGATTCGCAGAACGGATGCTTTGTTTATTCTGCCGGAAGGCCCCAGAAAGGGTCAGGCAGCGTCAAAATCTACTTTAGCCAAGTGGATTCGACAGGTCATAATACAAGCCTATGGCTTGAGAAGGAGACCGCCTCCGTTCAAAGTTAGAGCGCACTCCACGAGAGCAGTTGGAACTTCATGGGCAGTGCATCACCAGGCCTCCCTGGCTCAAATCTGTAAGGCCGCAACGTGGTCTTCAGTTCACACGTTTACTAGGTTCTACCAGGTGGACGTTAGAAGTCAGGAGGATGTCGCCTTTGGGCGCAGTGTGTTGCAGGCCGCAAAAGATCCTCATGTCTGATAGCTCTCAGCTTATATATGGTGTATCCCCCCCCTCATTTGGCATTGCTTTAGGACATCCCATTAGTAATGACTATGTCGCTCTGTGTCCCGTGATGTACGAGAAAGAAAATAGGATTTTTATAACAGCTTACCTGTAAAATCCTTTTCTTGGAGTACATCACGGGACACAGAGCTCCCGCCCCTCTTTGGGGACACTTATTGCTTTGCTACAAAACTGAGGTGCTCCCGGATGGGAGGGGCTTATATAGGGGAGGGTACTTCCGGTTTTGGAAGTTGCCAGTGCCAGCACCTGACGGTATCTATATAACCCATTAGTAATGACTATGTCGCTCTGTGTCCCGTGATGTACTCCAAGAAAAGGATTTTACAGGTAAGCTGTTATAAAAATCCTATTATCTGACGTGAATAGTCAAAATAGTTTCACTGGTTAAGGGATTCCCCATACTCGTGATGTTACTATGAAAATAAGGGTTTTAACCCCCTCATTGCCCCCTAGTTAACCCTTTCACCAGTGATCACTGTATAAGTGTTATAGGTGACGCTGGTTAGTTAGTTTGCTTTTTATAGCGTCAGGGCACCCGGCGTTTATTATAAAGGTTTAACCCCCTGATTGCCTGGCGGGTGATATCAGTTAGGTGTTGGTGTCAGATAGGGTCTGCGTGGCCCCAGGCAGCGTCAGATTAGTGCCAGTAGCGCACGCACGCAGCATACACTTCCCTTAGCGGTATAGTATTTGAACAGATCAATAACTGAGCTGATCAGATCTATAATAGCGTCCCCAGCAGTTTAGGGTTCCCAAAAACGCAGTGTTAGCGGGATCAGCCCAGATACCTGCTAGCACCTGCGTTTTGCCCCTCCGCCCAGCCCAACCAAGTGCAGTATCGATCAATCACTGTCACTTACAAAACACTAAACACATAACTGCAGCGTTTGCAGAGTCAGGCCTGATCCCTGCGATCGCTAACAGTTTTTTTGGTAGCGTACAACTCAGTTGCTGACAGCCTAGGAGCTTTTTTACCTGTGAATCTCACTAGTTGTACCAGTAAATTTAGAGCCCAAAATGGCAAATCGAAGGTACACTAGGAAAGAGGTATACACATTTGAGCATGACAGATAGTGAAGAGGAGGTCACTCATCTGTCAGATTCAGGCTCAAAATACGTTCCTGTAGACGACAACGGCTCCATGTCAGGCATACCCGACCCCATTCTTCTGCTGTTGTTGAGGTGCAAGAACCGCAGGGCTCTCGTATGGAGCAGAGAAGTACCAGTTCCGCTCATTCTTCTGGTGAACTGGCAAGCACCAGCAGCCTAGTACTGCAGTGCTGGATGTATGACCAGGGTGTAACACTTGGTGACGTGGCGAGTCCCATAAGTGCAGTTCAAGCTGGCGAGATGGCAAGCACAAGTAGTGTCCCGCTGCCACCAAGAAGAAGACAAAGACAGGCCCGTCATGCCCATAGTGTCCTTCCTGCAGAATTTACCAAGCCTAATTGGGAGCCCACCACTTCTGCAGCACCTGTACTTCCCCCATTCACTGGCCAACCCGGAATTCAGGTGGAAACAGTTGATTTTACGGCACTTGATTTCACGGAAGATCTCTATAGATCTATTGTGGACCAAATTAATTTGTATGCTGGTCAATTTATCGCCGCTAATCCCCAGTTCTTCCTTGCCAAAGAATGGAAACCAATTACGGTTTCCGAATTTAAGACCTTTCTGGGCCTATCCCTCGACATGGGCATAGTTAAATTGAGTGAGCTGCGGTTATATTGGTCCATTGACCCAGTTTGCTATTTGCCTGTGTTCTCTGCCTCCATAATCAGGCACGATATGAGCAGATCTTGCGGTTCAGGCATTTCAACAACAATGAACTTTGTCGTCCTCGTGGAGACCCTGAATTCTATCGGCTCTACAAAATTCGGCCCCTCGTAAACCACTTCAACAAACGTTTTGCAGCCTTGTATACTACCCATCAAGTTGTCTGCATGGCGAGTCCCTGATTACATTTTCTGCCCGCTTGTCTTTCAAACAGTACTTTCCCAGCAACTGCCCAGATTACATAGGGAGCGCTGGCAATATAGTGTGGAACTTGGTGTCACCCTTATTCGGAAAGGGGTACCACTTGTATGTGGACAATTATTACACAAGCGTGACACTTTTTCATCACTTGTTTGATCATCAAATTGGCGCATGTGGCACCGTGCGACCTAATCGCCGGGGCTTACCCCAGAGGCTTGTAGATTCCGATCTTAGGCTGGGGGAGAGAGCCTGCTCAAGGTGTAATAATTTGCTCGCTGTGAAGTGGAGGGATAAGAATGTTTTTGTTCTTTCCTCCCTTCACGCAGACACGACAGTCCAAATTCGTACAGCGACTGATGTTGTGGAGAAACCCCTCTGTGTCCACGAATATAACCAAAATATGGTAGGGGTGGACCTCAACGGCCAGTTGTTGGCGCCGTATCGAGTTGCCCGTAAGGCCAGACGCTGGTACAAAAAAGTGTCTGTATACTTATTTCAATTGGCTTTGCTGAATGCTTTTGTGCTATACAGAGTTTGAGGACAGACTGGATCTTTCTTTAAATTCCAGGGAGATATTGTCCGAGCCCTCCTGTATCCAGGCGGTGCTGCACCTCACCATCCCCAACCAAATGCAGTAAGCCGGCTGCATGAGAGGCATTTTCCGTATGCCATCCCTGGTACCCCTACCCAACGAGCCCCCCAAAGAAAATGTTGTGTCTGTAGAAAGCGCGGATTTAGGCGTGACACCCGTTATTGTCTACGCTGTCCTGACAATCCTGGTCTTTGCATTGGTGAATGTTTTGAACGCTTCCACACACTTGTGCAGTATTAGCATAGGGTACAGCATTTCACAGACTAGGACACACTTACGCAGGGTCTCCCAAGATGCCATCGCATTTTGAGAGACCCGAACAGTTACAAAAAAATTTGTAAAAAATAAGTAAAAAAAAAAAAAAAAAATTGTTGTTTTATTGTTCTCTCTCTCTCTATTGTTCTGCTCTTTTTTTTTAACTGTATTCTATTCCTCAATGTTTTATTGTTATTATGTTTTATCATGCTTGCTTTTCAGGTATGTAATTTTTTTATACTTTACTGTTTACTGTGTATTGTTAACCATTTTTTTGTTTTCAGGTACGCCATTCAGCTGCAGCGCAGATTTATTTATCTTGACAGCAACCGCATTTGCTCCCACGATACATAAAGCCATGACTCCAGTGCTGTAGGAGTTGATTTCACCACCACAGTTAAAAAAATATATAAAAATATGCCGAAGCATGGGGGCAGCAGGGGCGGAGGAGTGATTTGCTCCCAATGCCGCGTACACACGGTCAAAATTCAGATGGAGGTTTGCCCATGGAAAAGTCCGACCGTGTGTACTCGGCATAACTTTTGCGGGAGGATGCCCCCATGCTTCGGCATATATACAGTGGGGATTGAAAGTTTGGGCACCCCAGGTAAAAATGTGTATTAATGTGCATAACGAAGCCAAGGAAAGATGGAAAAATCTCCAAATGGCATCAAATTACAGATTAGACATTCTTATAATATGTCAAAAAAAGTTAGATTGGCAGGTCTCAGCTTTGCAAAGGGGGCAGTGCATGCTATAAATTCTGCACTGGAAGACTTTTGTAAGGAAGAATCGGCAAAGATACCTCAAACAAGAATTGAAAGACTCTTGGCTGGCTACAAAAAGCGTTTACAAGCTGTGATACTTGCCAAAGGGGGCAGTACAAGATATTAACTCTGCAGGGTGCCCAAACTTTTGCAGACGCCATTTTTTTGTTTTCTGTAATTTTGAAAGTGTAAATGATGGAAATAAAATCTAACTTTTTTTTACATATTATAAGAATGTCTAATCTGTAATTTGATGCCATTTGGAGATTTTTCCATCTTTCCTTGGCTTCGTTAAGCACATTAAAACACATTTTTACCTGGGGTGCCTAAACTTTCGATCCCCACTGTAAATGGTGCATGTATGCCCATCATTAGAAGTGGGTGGATGAAGGGAGGTATTCTAATGGTGGGCATACCCACCGATCAATCTCTTTTTTTCGTTCAGCCCACAGGCTGCATGAAAAAAAAAAAAAAAGATTACAATATATGCCCAAGAAGGACCAGCAACGTACTGGTATGTTGCTGGACTTTGAATGGTTATACCAGAATGATGCCTGCAGGTTTATGTATCATCTTGGGATAATTCTTTTCAGCCAGCGGTCGGCTTTCATGTAAAAGCAATCCTAGCGGCTAATTAGCCTCTAGACTGCTTTTACAAGCAGTGGGAGGGAATGTCCCCCCCCCCCCACCGTCTTCCATGGTTTTCTCTGGCTCTCCTGTCCCAACAGGGAACCTGAGAATGCAGCCGGTGGTTCCGCCAGCTGACCATAGAGCTTATAAGGAGACCAGAATGGCTCCAATCATCTCTATGGCCTAAGAAACTGGAAGCTACAAGCATTTCATGACTTGGATTTCGCCGGATATAAACAACGCCACTGGGAAAGAATTTTAGCACACCGATCTTGGTGTGGTCAGATGCTTTGAGGGCAGAGGAGAGATCTAGAGTCTAATAGACCCAAATTTTTTCCAAAAAAGAGTACCTGTCACTACCTATTGCCATCATAGGGGATATTTACAATAAAAATTATTTAAAAAAAGAACAATAAATGGAAGGAACAGTTTAAAAATAAAATAAAAAAGCAAAATAAATAATAATAAAAAAAAGCACCCCTGTCCCCCCCCTGCTCTCGCGCAAAGGCGTACACAAGTGTCGGTCTGGCATCATA
Source organism: Rana muscosa (assembly GCA_029206835.1). Classification (NCBI taxonomy): domain Eukaryota; kingdom Metazoa; phylum Chordata; class Amphibia; order Anura; family Ranidae; genus Rana; species Rana muscosa. Next base: position 12,349,093 of record CM055121.1, on the reverse strand, counting down.
TGTAAACAGCAATTGTACCATGCATGCGAGGTATCACCGCGAAGGTCAGATCGAGGGCAGTAATTTTAGCAGTAGACCTCCTCTGTAGGCTTGTGCACAACGGAAAAATTTGTTCCGTTTCGGTTCGTTTCTTTCCGGTCCTGTTGATTCGTAATCATTCGTAATTTTGCTAGACGGGATTTTTCGTGTTCGGACTCATTCGTATTTTTGCAAGCGACATTTTTCGTTGAATTTTTTGTTGCTTTATAATTCGTACTTTCGGTAGAGTACGTTGTTTTTCGTTGATTCTGGACACAACTCCTACTTTCGTAACTTTTTTTGGGTTCGTTGATTCGTAATTTTCCGTGTCTCTCTCACAACGACGCTGCCTATTATGCCTAATGTGCCTAATGTGCTTCGAATGGTCCCCGGTCTGTATGAAGTGGCAATGTACATGGGTGATCACATTCTGCATGCCACCCCCCATGCCTGAAAAATGATCCAAAATAAGCGATGGCCCAAAATCCGCCAAGAGCTGGACAGGTGTCAGGGACATGGCCGTCACACTACTTGCAATGTTGCCCAGAACCTCCATGGACGCTCACGGAGGGTTTCGAGATGTGCACGAGCGCACACCGCGCATCAGCGTGCATTGAAGCGCACCGGCGCACCTGCAATACGGCACATGCGCGACAGTGGCGTGACTGACGCTGGCGCCAATGGCTCTATTTAAGTCAGCCTGTGACTGCTGGACGGTGCTGGATTATCTCTTCAGTTTCCTGTGTTCCTGACCTTGTTCCTTGATCCGTGCCTATCTGTTGTGACCCGGCTTGCCTTGACCTCGCTTCCTGTTCTCCTCGTTTTGACCCTTGGCCTGCTTCTGGACTCTGCTTCTGCTTCTTGATCTCCCGGCTTGACCCTCGGCTTGTACCTGGACCCTGCTCCTGTATGACCCCCGGCCTGGCTTCTGGTATCTCCGCTCATCTAAGCACAACGAAGCTCAGTTCTGCCTGCTGCAGCCATCACTCAGTGGCTAAGTCCATCAAGCTACAAGCAAGCACCTGGCCAACCGTGCTTCTGTGGGCACCGCGCTCCCTGTCCCGAACTCCAGGGTCGCGCTGCACTCAGCCGCAAGGGAAGCTCTCTTGGCATCTTGATCTCCATCCTCGTTCCTGACAACAGGACTGAATGGAAGTTTACATAGATATGTGTAGGGTCCTCTATGATTGTAGGGTCAGTGTAGAATATGATTAGCCATGTAAACTGCCAGTCTGTACACAGGGTACAATTCACCTACCTACATGTGTTTGGAGTGGAAGAGGAAGCCCACAGGGAGAACATGCTAACGCCATGTAGCTAGTGTCCTGGGCAGGAGTGGAGCCAAATATATATATATATATATTTTATTATTATATCAATACAGGATTTATATAGTGCCAACAGTTTGCGCAGCGCTTTACATCAGGGAAGACAGTACAGTCACAATACAATTCAATACAGGAGGGATCAGAGGGCCCTGCTTGTTAGAGCTTACAGTCTAGAAGGGAGGGTCACGTGGAACAAAGAGTAGTAGCTGTGGGGGATGATCAGATGGACAAAAATGAAAATATAGTTGTTAGGTGTGGGTAGGATAGGCTTCTCTGAAGAGGAGGGTTTTCAGGGATCCTCTAAAAGCAAATAGAGAAGGAGATAGACGGACAGATTGGGGTAAGGAGTTCCATAGGCTTGGAGAGGCTCTGGAAAAGTCCTGGAGACGAGCATGGGAGCAGGTGATGAGAGAGCTAGAGAGCAGGAGGTCTTGAGAAGAACGAAGAGAACGATTAGGTTGGTATTTGGAGACTAGGTCAGTGATTTAGCTGGGGGCAGAGTTGTGGATGGCTTTGTAGGTAGTTAGTATTTTGAATTTTTTTTCTCAAACAAAGGTCTTTATTGAGCAAAAGTAAAAAAACAACAAAGAGTTCTAGATTACACACAGTACATTCAAGCAGTGTGACGCAGCACACCCATAGCCACCCAATCCGTCATAGCATACATTCCCCCCATCAAGATATTGTTAACCCCACTACCAGGGCATGTACCCACCCCTAAACTACTCCTCCCATCAATATATTCTGACAAGTATACAACATAACCAGTTATAGAGGATCACACACCCGCCCTGAGCGGGCTCAGAATAGTCGATCATATACCAGATCCATCGGGGCCAGACCTGGGACTTTCAGCCATGGGTCCCACAGTTTATCATACTTAGCACTAGTTCCTCTACGTTGATACACTAGTTTTTCCAAACGGAGTGTAACCCCCATCTGTGTGATCCACTCCTGCACCATAGGTGGCTCAGTATCTTTCCAGTGTCTCAAGATCATCAATCGGGCCTGAAACAAGGCTCTGCCAACAGCCTGCTTGGAGATATCCTCCATCTGGAGGCCATCTATTATCCCTAGCAGTCAAGCTTTAGGATCCAAAAGGTATCTGGACCTGGAAAGCACCATTAAGAGTGTCGATGACCCGCGCCCAATACAAGTGGAGCTTCGGGCATCTCCACAACAGGTGGATAAGATCACCGTGATCCCTGCAGCACCTGGTACAGGACGGATCAACATTCACCCCCATACGGGCTAGTCTAGCCGGTGTGTAATGGACCCTCAGGAGGATGAAAAGCTGAGATAGTCTGTGTGCCACGTTCAGGGAGCACGTGGGGACCGCCTGCAAGGCCTCCTCCCACTGCTCATCCTCAAACGCGCCCACATCTTGTTCCCACAGGGACACTGCCTACAAAGGAGCGCCCTGAAGAAAGAGATTAAGCAACCTGGCATAACAGCAGGAACTAAATCCCTTATAGGTAGTCACCTCAAACATATAGTTAAAGACAGGCGCAGAGTCCAAGGACCAAACATCTGCCTCCCTCTGTGCGTCAACTGCATGCCTAAGCTGCATATAGAAGAATTGCATGGAAGCCGGCAGCCGGAACTCCACACTGAGCTCCTGAAAGGATCTCAGTCTGCCCTCCCTAAATATGTGAGTCATATGTGACACCCCATATTGTGTCCATTTCAGACCATACGGTAATTTGGCTATTTCCCTGTAGTATTGGTTGTCCCATATAGGGCTATAGGTAGTAAATCCAGTCACCCCCTGAAGCATTCGGACCTTGTTCCAAGTCTTTTGCATGAGCGCGTACGTGGGGAAAAGCTTATTAGATTTAGTGTACCGCAGGGCCTCCAGACCATCCGCCACCCCCCCTCCAGTCGTGAAACCGAGCAACTGGACCGAAGAGTCCAGCAAATTCAGTTCCAGGTCCTGTCGAGGGCATATGACTCGTGCAATATGTTGCATTTGGGAAGCTAAGTAATACACCCAGGGATTGGGCAATGCCAACCCACCGGTGTCCTTTGAGCGTTGCAGCTGTTCAAGTTTAACCCTAGTGATCGAAAGATTGAATTAATAATTCTAAATTTTTTCAGGGGGATGACCATAGGAGAATTGTGAAGCACGTATAGCAGTTGTGACATGAGAATCATCTTTATCAAGTTTGCTTTCCCCACCGAGGACAGCTTCAGTTTGCTCCATACCTTGACCCGATCGCGGCAGCGATTGATCAGAGGGGTGAGGTTAAGGTTGACATATTCCAGCAAGCAGGCGGTAACCTGGATGCCCAAATATTTAAAGGACGTGGCAACAGGGATGTCCTGCACGGTCAGAGAGGATAAGGAAGGTTTACGGTCTAACAATAGGAGAGAGGACTTAGTCCAGTTAATAACTAAACCCGAATATATTCCAAACTGCCGCACTATAGTCATGGCCTCCGTCAGTGAAGAGGAAGTATCTCCCAGGAGCAGCATAGTGTCATCTGCGTATAGCATGATCTTCTCCTGAAGATCTCCATAGCAAAATCCCTGTACTGAGGGATATCCCCGGATCATGGCAGCCAGGGGCTCGATGGCCAGGGCAAAGAGGAGAAGGGACAGGGGGAAACCCTGCCGTCTGCCTCTATGTAAATTAAACGTCTGTGAAACTCCCCCCCCTCCCGTATAGCCGCTACTGGGGATGAGTACAGAAGCTGCACCCACTGGATAAACTCGTTCCCAAACTTCCTCATTATCGCCCAAAGATATTCCCACTCGAAGCTGTCAAACGCCTTATGGGCAACTAAGGATAGCAATGCACGGTCACCTTTATTGTCCGCCCGGGATTGAATATTAAGGAAGAGCCTCCGCAGATTTATTGCAGTCGACTTTTGGGGCATAAACCCGGACTGGTCCGAGTGAATTATAGTGGAAATGGCGCTATTCAGTCGTATTGCTAAGACTTTGGCGAGGATCTTAACGTCATTTTGTAGGAGAGAAATTGGCCTGTATGATCCCGGGTCTAGGGGGTCCTTATCTGGTTTTAAAAATATATAAATGGAAGTTTGGGACTTTGAGTGAGACTGTAGGCATGGTGCAGGTAAAAAAAGGTACATGTTTATTCGAAATAAAACGCATGAACATCTTCAAACAGAAATCACATAGAAGGAAAAACATTCTGGTTGATGCGATTCCCTAGAGTTACACACACATAAGTATAGGTATGCACAATATAAGCAGCAAGGTACATCAGTGTGTGACCAGGTGCCACACAGTGATCCGTATGGATAATGGAATACATTTTGTGAATAACATATGTACAGATGTCACATGGCAACAAGCGCTAAAAACATGAAAAAAATAGCATATAAAACCAGTAAGAGCATAAGTAAATGATTATGTTGTCAACTGAGTTGATGCGTTTTCTGATTGCCCGACGCGTTTCGTGTATAAGTTACACTCTTCAGGGGCTAATGCTCAGGATATCTAAAAAATATAATACAGTGTAAATAACTAAATCTGGTTGCTGTTCAAAAGGAAATAGGTGATGGAACACAAAAGCCCATCTTGGGTACTTACATGGAATCTGGTACAATGGGTGTGGTACATATGGAGCCCTGACCAAAGATAAGTCTGTCATGGGAGCTGAGGTGATATATAGTCGCACTTAGGCAGGGTGTACTATTGCAGCCCTCCCAAGAACACCGGAACATGCAGTGTTGATGTTAATAATAAAAATTGAACCAGAGGTGGCTGCCAGGGGCAATCTAAAAAAAATAACACAAAAAATAAAAATGTCAAAACATGTTCATGCCCGGTGAGGGAAGGACCACAATAAGGGAAATAAAGGGTGAAATGACCTGATGCTCAAATCCCAGGAGTCCCAAAAATGCAGGGACCGATCCATGAACCATGCAGTATGGCATCTCAGGATAGTGGTGGAGGTGTATTTGGGGAAGGTTCATATAAGAGCACTCCACACAGGTGCAGGCTAATCATCACCAGCATTGTGTAGGCAATAGAGAACACCCCACACACACAGGTGCAGGCTAATGATCACCAGCATCATGCAGGCAAAGCGTAAGCCTGGAGGAACCCCCGACGTGGGTGGGGGAACGCCCACGGAGGAGCTCGTGTCTCCAAGCTGCGCCGGCTGAGATGGATGAACGCACGCTCAGTGTCAAGACGCCAACATGTGACGTCCCACGCTGGGCGGGACGCATGACGCCGATGCGCTGTGTGCCCGGGCCCCACCATCACACAACCCACCGCCCGTATGGGCGGGGGAAGGGGGACAGCGAAGCGGACGCGCGGAGCGCATCGCAGCTCCCAAATGACAGACATAAAAAAGCCAGGGACATGCATAAGACCAAACCCCAATCCCAGAACCATGGTAAAACGCATGTATGCTGCCCATTCTCATGGACATGGATGAACCATGTCCTGAGAGAGCACAGCCTCAATAAGGCACATTACCTAATGGGGCTTAGCAACCTAACACCTGGGTGGCAGGGGAAAACTGCCTACCCTGTCTAACAGTCTCCATCCCTATTGAAAGAACGCAAGGGGGGGAGGGGGGGAAGTTTGGGACTTTAAATGAGGCGCATATGTGGTGCACCTCCATCCCTGATTCAAAAAAATATAAATGGAAGTTTGGGACTTTGAGTGAGACTGTAGGCATGGTGTAGGTAAAAAAGGTACATGTTTATTCGAAATAAAACGCATGAACATCTTCAAACAGAAATCACATAGAAGGAAAAACATTTATCTGGTTTTAGAATCAAAACTATATTAGCTCTGGTCATAGACTGGGGGAGAGTACCGGTCTCCTTTGCGGCATTGAAGACTCTCAACAGGTGCGGTAGCACCTGCTCCCCATACTGTTTGTATACCTCAACAGGGAGCCCGTCGTCCCCCGGGGCTTTCGAGTTAGGGAACAAACTAGTCGCCGTCTGCAACTCACCTAGGGTCAACGGGGCATCAAGCATTTCCCTAGCGGAGTCCGACAGGGTAGGCAGGTGAACAGGGTCTAAGTATTCAGCTAAAGACTCTAACGAGTATGTTCGCTTAGATTCATATAGGGAGGAGTAGAAACTCACAAGTTCCGACAGAATTTGGTCTGGGGAGCTAGTCACCCCACCAGAGGGAGCGCATAGCGCTCCAATTGAAGGGGACAGCTGCTGGGAGTGGGCAATAGTTGCTAACATGTGTCCAGTGTGCTCGCCCTCCTCATAGAATGCTGCCCTCTGAAAGAACCATTTCCTTTCCGCACCTGAGGCCGTGACCCGGTACAGAGCATCCTGTGCCGAAAGCCACGCCCCCCTGTTAGGCTCAGACGGGTCTGCGACAAAAGTATCCTCTAGCTTCTTAGCCAACAGTTCCATTCTCCCCCTCTGAGCATGTGTCTTCCTCTTAATGGCTTGGATCTCTGTAATAAATAGACCTCAAGAAGGCCTTAAAGGCCTCCCAATCAGTGGCCACACTCTCTGAGGCCGCATGGATACGCCAAAAATCCAAAATACGGGATTCTATGCGTTCATGGGAAGGAAAGAGATTTAACCAAAAGGCATTCATCTTCCACGGAGCCTTGGCTACCGTAGAAAGGGGACGCACCTCCAGGGACACAATAAATGCAGAGTGATCCGACATGTCTAGGGGCATACACCATCCCTGAAATGTGTCGTTTAGCCACATATACACTGATCTATCCTGGACAAAGATGAATAACTCTTGGAAAAGCAGGAGAATTGCTTCATACCCGGATTCCTTGCCCTCCAGGGGTCTTTCCATCCCACCTCCTCTATAAATTTCCTTAGGGCAGTACGATTCGTCCCCCTCCCTCCTCCCCCCGGGGGATGCTTGTCCAACAAAGGGTCTGTGTAACAGTTGAAATCCCCGAAGGCATACAAAGGCACCTCCGGGAATCGCACCTGAAACTCCACCAAAGCTCTCAGTACCTGGTTATTGTACGGGGGGGGGGGGTATATACACAAAAGCAAGAATACATTTGAGAGTAAACAACCTGCACAAAAGAAAGACATATCTACCATCAACATCAACCGCAGAGCTGAGCTCCTCAAAATCTATGGAGCTGTGTATCAATACACTCACACCCCTGGAGTAGGAAGTGTGGGTGGAGTGATACGCTCTGCCCACCCACCGATAATTCAGGCAGGATTCAGAATCAGCAGTAAGATGCGTCTCTTGTAAGGCACAGATGGCAGGCAAACGTTTTCTCATCAGGGATGACACCATAGTACGTTTCAGAGGGTCTTGCAGCCCCCTAATGTTCCACGACAGCACTGTAACCGTCTCCTTTAGGGGGTGTCAAACACAAATAAACTGCCAAAAAGAAGTGTCCACATAGACTCCTCACCCAAAAAGGGGAGGAGAAAAGGACAAAACCTAAAAGGGAAGGAAAGGGGACCATGAAAATCTGCTGACAAACATCCACTGAAAAAACTAGGATATAAATTTATTAATATTGTTCTTAATCGGATTTTAGTCCGATTTAATAACAATAATAATAATTAAAAAAAAATCCGATTAAGAACAATATTAATACATTTATATCCTAGTTTTTTCAGTGGATGTTTGTCAGCAGTTTTTCATGGTCCCCTTTCCTTCCCTTTTAGGTTTTGTCCTTTTCTCCTTCCCTTTTTGGGTGAGGAGTCTATGTGGACACTTCTTTTTGGCAGTTTATTTGTACCCTTGTGGTGTATGGAATCCTTCATGCACTAGTGGCTTTGTTGGACCATTTGATCGGGAGTTTGGAGCTTTGCTGGTGACTATTGTACTTGATTGAGGATGCACACATGTGAGTCATGCCTGTTTATTATTCAATGTTGTATTATGTGTCTGTTTACCATGCACTGTACTGATTCTGTATTTTGAATTATAGAGAATTTGCTATCCCTGAAGAAGATTCTACTTTGTATTATTTCGAAACGCGTTGGATTCAGCAACTCTATTCATTTTCAGGACCCCAATTTTTTTGGGCTCCTTACAGCCATCTTCATGTATTTTGCATGGTTTATTATTCGATTTTATGTTTCCTTATCATCTGTGGTGATTTATGTCTATATTCAATACATTTCTATATTTTATTTAATGTTTCTATACATTTTTGTATTTTTCTATATTTATATTTCATTGCCCTTAAAATCCAATTTTTTTGAGGTACATTTTCCTTATTCATATATTAGGGATGGTGGCAATGCTACATGACTTTGAATGGTGGTCTATCCTTTTCATACAAGGTTTCTACGAGTAACCGTTTGGAGGGAGAGGAAACGGAGGAGAGGGAGAGAGTGAAATTAATAAGGTGATGATCAGAGAGGGGGTAAGGATAGTTGGAGAGGTTGCATGGAGTGCATAGGTGGGAAAAGACAAGGTCAAGGGTATTGCCTTTGGAGTGAGTAGGAGCATGTATCCATTGCTTCAGGTCAAAGGAGGAGGTTAGACTGAGAAGTTTGGAAGTCGCAGGAGTGTTAGTATTAGTAGAGATGTTGAAGTTGCCAAGAATGATTGTGGGGATTTAAAAAGATGAAGTAGGGTAGCCAGGCAGAGAAGTCGTCAAGAAAGGATGATACCGGACCGGGGGGCCGATAGATCACAGCTATCCTTAGAGAAACTAGTGAGAAGAGACGAATGCAATGTACCTCAAATGAGCAGAGTGACAGAGAGGGAGGTGGGTGAAGTACCTGAAAGGTGCTATGTGGGGCTAAAAGGATTCCAAAACCCCCTCCTTTGCGTCCACTGGATCTGGGGGAGTGAGTCCACATAAGACCACCATGGGACAGAGCAGCAGAAGAGGCAGTGTTGGATTGGTGAAGCCAGGTTTCGGTAATGGCAAGTAGATTAAATGAGTTGGCGATAAAGAGATCATGGAAGGTGCAAGAGAAAGGGAGTCTGGTCTTGGGAAGAAGAGAAATGGGAACTAGATTGTGTGCATTGTGGCTGCAGCCAGAGGGTGTAGGGTAATGGGTGCGTTGAGCACAGTTAGATGAAGGAGGCCTTGGTGGGGGGGTACATTGGTGGGGGGGTACCTGCTCCTCCATGCTCTCCTTGCCCCCGCTGCCCACTATGGGTGGGGAATCCTCTCGCAGCTGGCACCCTCCAGCATGTAGAGTCCGGAGGGTCAGGCGCTCTGCTCTCCCTTGAAGCAGAAGAGGACATTCTGTTAGAGGGCGAACCACTTGTTGTGTCACATGTTGGTCTTGGCCGCCTTCTCGCCAAGGCGAGCCAGGTACAGAGCGTGACCCTTGTTATAGCCCACACTCTTCTGCATGATACCCGAGCAACGGTATGATCAGCGCCATCCGCCCCCGCCAATCACTCCGGGACAGCGCTGTGCCACTGCACAAGTGGCCCCTGGCTGCAGGTGGGTGACCCCTGAGTCTCCTGCTGCTGCGCTGTCACTCCGTCTTCTGTGCAACAGTGGTGTCTCTAGCTTTCATATTTGGGGGGGGCACAGGAACAAAAGTAGGGGGGCCCCAACTATAAAAATTATATATACGGTATATACATATATATATATACACACACACACACAGCCTTGAATTATGTATTCATACCCCTTAAAATGTTCCACATTTTGTCATGTTACAACCAAAAATGTAAATGTATTTTATTGGGATTTTATGTGATAGACCAGCACAAAGTGCCAGGTTAGGTGATATACAGTAGTGCCAGGTTAGGGGGGTATAGTGCCATGACATAAAAACATGAATAGATAAGAGAATGCTGGTCCTGTTCCCCTCTTCCTCTGTCACCTGCACTAAAAGCATGAATCTATGACTGTCCCTGCTGCTGCAGAACCTCCTTCTGCCCCTCCCTGAAGTAAACATAAAGAAAGAAAAAAAACTCACATGGGTAGAAGAAAGCTGAGGACTGATTCTGGTTTCTTCTTCCTGGAACTGAAGTCAAAATGTGGCGGGAGGGAGGGGCTGCAACATGGGCAAAGTATTATTGGCTAACACTGAGATGCAAATATCCCCCTCCTTGTGATGGTCGGCAGTCGGGACACTGAAATATCGTCATGCAGCCCTGCATCTTACTGCTGTGCTGTGAGCCCTTCTGCACACAGTACAGGTTGGAGATGTTGTGGGCATAGAGGTGGAAGCTCTTCTGCTGGAGCTGGCTCTGCCTTTTGTCATTATGACAAGCAGGATCCCTCTATTATTGCCGTGACGATCTCTATTATTGCCGTGACGATCGTTTTAATTGGGGGGGGAGGGCACAGCTGTGCAACAACTCAGATTTTCTTCCCATGTGCAGCAACTTCCTCCCGCCGCCCACCTGTATACACTGCACGGCCGCTGAGTGGAGAGTGAGTGCCCACCCTGCAGGGAGAACATAGGGATGTGCGGGAGGGGGGAGTCACCTGACCCACACACTAAAAATGCTTTCTCAGAGAGAGGAGAGCACAGACTGTGTTCTGCTGGGGGTCATCTGAGCAGTGTGTAGACTGCCAGCCACTCACCAGTGCCCCCTTCATATGGCGCCCATGGCACTTGCCATATCTGCCATACCTTGGATACGCCACTGACCCTAGATCCTTCTCCATCCTTGATTTTCCCAGCTGTTCTCCACCTAGTGAATATTTTTCATTAGTGTTTTTTGACCCCAAGTTCATTACTTTACATTTCTCCACATTAAACCTTAATTTGCCATTTGTCTGTCCATTCTTTTATTAAATTCATTTTGTTCTGCAAAACTTTAATGTCCTGATGCGAGTTTATTACTCTGCTCATCTTTGTGTCATCTGCAGAGACTGAGACTGAACTGTTATCCCATACTAGTCTGAGTACATGTTATTTATCACTACCCTTTGGACCCGTCCCTGTAACCAGTTTTTTACCCAAGCACAAACCCTATGGTCCAAGCCTGCGGACCTCAGCTTGTAAATTAAGCTTTTATGGGGGACTGTATCAAATGCTTTTGCAAAGTCCAGATACACCACATCCACAAGCCTCCCTCTATTTACAAGCCTCGTTTTTATAAATGACTTATACAGTGTGCCATGCCAACTGTAACGGGTGGGCACGTGGAACCCAGAAGTTCTTAGAAAGTATGAGCCAGGAAATAATGGACATTGAGAATATGTCTTGGATTGCTTTAAAATGGGTCTGTAATATTAATCCACCATATTCCCCAGGATATCTGTAAATAACTATTTACTGTTTGTTGATCCTGAACTCAACAGGTTAATTGAAAGGGCTGATGTGTTCAACTTCAATCACCTGGTTGCCTGTGTAATGTTAATGAATCCCAACTATTCTTAAGATCTTTTCATTGTGGATTGTGATAATTAACTCTGTAATTGTGTGTATTGTAAATTAGCAGACAGGCAGTCTGGGACACGGAAAGGTCATGTGTCTGAGTCATTAGCTGTAGTTAATTAGCTCACGTAAATTAGGTCTGGTCAAAGGGGTATTGTCAGAGGAAAATGAGGAGAATGTAAGAACCTCCTCTTTTGGTGTATAAAACTTGTAGTTTTTCAATAAAGATTCATTCCTGCTTGAACCTCATACAGAGCGTTTGTCTCGTATTTCTGGAAGAATTATTCCTATGGGTCTCGGTCGCCTGACTGTGGAGTGTCGGTAGCTGATGTGTGTTCGGGGAGGGAATATCCTAAACGGCGTTAACCCCTTTCATACTTGGGGTGCCGTTACACCAACCACTTTAGGAATACTTCGTGTTTGGTTTCTTCAGTGCACAGTAATCCGATCTTGCAATATCAAAGCCCAGAGAAATTATACATTGACTTAATTTACAGATCTCACAGTTAACAATGTAAATATTATAATTAACTAAGTCATGAACCAAAGACTTGAGTAATATGAAACCATAGACACATTATGCAATTAAAGTAATTGTAAAGCTTCATTATTTTATTTTTTTAAATAACATACAGTATATACTCGAGTATAAGCCAACCCGAATATAAGGGCACCTAATTTTACCACAAAAAACTGGGAAAACGTATTGACGCAAGTAAAAGCCTAGGGTAGGAAATGCAGCAGCTACTCTAAGTGGAAAAGAGGGTCAAAAATACACATTTGCAGCTTCACTGTGCCCATCGCAAGCCTCACTGTGTCCATCGCAAGCCTCACTGTGCCGATCTGCATACCTGATCAGCCCGTGTCATGCAGTCAGACATCCATCCAGTGTACAAAAGCCGCGCCTCATCCTCGTCCTCGTCTGATAGGCGGAACACTCAGTTTTTCCAGCAGTGAGTAAGGGTTCCGCCTATCACGGACATCCTCTCGTCCTCATCTGTGGGACGAGGATGAGAGGATGTCCGTGATAGGCGGAAGACTGAACACTCACTCACTGCTGGGAAACGGAGTGTTCCCCTATCACGGACGAGGACGAGAAGGAGGTGTGGCTTTTGTACACTGGTCTGCTGCCGTCTGAGCATGACACGGGCTGATCGGGTTTTATGCAGATGGACACATGGGTATAAGCCGAGGGGGGCATTTTCAGCACACAAAAAATGTGTTAAAAAACTTGGCTTATACTCGAGTATATACGCTATGTTCTATTTACTTCCTCTGTACAAGGGTTTTGCACAGAGTGGCCCCGATCCTCCTTTCTGGGGGCCCCCTGTGGCGCTCATGGCTCCTCCTTTTCTCGAGTTCCCCCACGGAGAGGCGCTTTCCATTAGGGCACTCGTGCGGGCGTGCTCCCGAGTCCTGCCGCTGTGTCCGACACAGACAGCAGGACTCTGTCTGCCCCGTGTGTCACTGAATTTTATTGACAGCAACAGGAGCCAATGGCTCCTGCTACCAATCTATCCAATGAGGACCCGAGATAGCGGCTGGAGGTGCTGTGCTCATCCCCATCGCTGGAATGATTGGGCTCAGGATTAGAAAAAGGGGGGTGTCCTGGGGGTGTCAAAATATATGCATAATTACTTGTGTTATTAAATACCAAGCAGCACAGATTTAACTGTGTTTATTTTAACTGCATGAAACAAACACAAATTAAAATCAGATTGACCTATAAACTTGAGCATTAAAACCTAAATTTAACACATAGGTCATAACTTACAGTGAGTATGTGCCGTCCCTGAAAGCAGAAGAATCAGGACAAGGGACACATCATACCAAGTTATGTCTCTTGCACTGATTTCGTTTTTGCTAAACTTGGGCTTTAAACAAACTTTCATGTTTAAATAACATTTAAACACTATAAAAGCAAAGTGTCCAATTTTGTATTGTTTGGTTTAATACAGTGAAAATCTCGAAGCTTCTTAGAGCTTTTGCACAAGGTCATACAGAGTTAAATAGGCTTGTTGTTGTGGTGCCCAGGAGCAACAGCTACAGCATATTTTTAGCCATAGACATGCATGAAAAAAAAAAAAAACGGTCTTCGGCTATACGTGTATAAATTATGGAAATCACGTTTCCACGTGCACAGGCATATTTTTCAAAGCATAAAACTTTATATTACAGGTGTGGCTCCCAAGTGCAATTTTAAAGTGACGAAAGCGGAATGAAAAGTACAGCACGTTTTCGTCCTCTGACAAAAACTATGATGAAAATTTGATCCGTTTTCGTTATCGGATGATAACGAGACGAAAATGGCAAGGAGGGACGTTTAACAACTTACGGAGCTCCGCCTACTTACGCAATCTGCGCGCCCAGCGACACCGCAAGAAGAGTCCGATGCCAGTGGTGAGGTAAGGCCGCCCGCGTGAGGACACAGGACACAGAGAAAGCACTCCGAGTCTCCAGACAGAGTCCCGCTCCCGACTCCTCTGATGCCGCACCCGCCACTATTCTCCCACCCAGAGAGGCAGAGAAAACAGAGTACAGACATCACTCAGCACTGCAGCAGTCAGAGCTACACAAATTGTGGTGGTATGTACAACATGCCTGAGGCCCCCCCCTCCCCTGACCTCACTACTAGTTAGTAGTACTACTACCCTGCCCTTAGGCGACCACTTGTTGTGTGGGTATGAATGAAATTCCAGTCAGTGCTGCAGGCCTCCTCTGCTGCTCTGACACTAACAACAGGCAGTGGAGTGGCACTGGCATCCATTTCAGGCCTTTTTGCAAAATATGTCTCACTGTCGATTATAGGCCATCCCCTCAGAGTCAGATCACCATCCAGGCTCCAGGCAGAATGTGTACTGTACTGACTGCATGCCATTTATTTCCTAATTTCACAGGCCTACTCTACTCAGAGACCACCGTTGAGAGAGCACTGTACTGCCACATACAGGCTTTCCCCCCCCCCCCCACCGTACAATCCAAGACTCCGAAGTCCAAACTATTACTACACCGGAATGTCGGCTGTGATTATCACTGGTAGAAAGAGAAGAGAAGATCTATGGCTGTATTTTATATTTGATGTTAAGGACAACAAGACTCTTTGCAAACCATGTGGAGCGACACTCGCTGATAAAAATACAACAAACTTGAAGCATCATTTGCGGACAACTCATCCTGAAATTCATAAAAGGGTAAGCACAGCAACACGTGACAATGTAAAATAAATAAAATGAATAAGAATAATTTTTTTTAAAGCGTCCCTGTCCCCACGAGCTGAAAACGTAAGTGGCCCCTGCATAATGCATATGTAAACGCCAGTGTTCAAATCACACATGTGAGGTATCGCCGCGATCACGAGAGCAATAATTCTATCATTAGAACTTCTCTGTAATCTGTATTAACTCTATAACCTTTTTTTAAGATGTAAATGTTTAGGTACAGTAGTGTAGTTTGTTGCCAATTCGCCATTACACGAGTCATGTTGGGTATCTATTTACTCTGCGTAACATCATCTGATCTTTCACATTATACTAAATAATTGGGCTAACTTTACTGTTTATTAATTTTTTTTTATTCATGAAAGTGCCTTTTTTCCTAAAAAAAAAAAATGCGTTTGAAATACCGTGTGACATAAAATATCAACGACCGCCATGTGTTTCTCTGCTATACATATAGTATATTATAGAGAGGCAACTTAGTTGGAGCTGACTGACTGTGTGGGGAGGGTCCCTGGGGTGAGAGAGCACGTAAAATCTGAATAATTTTTATTTTCCCCCCTAATTCAACCCCACAGATACTGAAAACATCAAACGATGGACCAAGTCAAGCCAGTGGCAGTGCACAACCACAGCAAACTATTTGCACTGCTCTTTTAGGTGCTTCAAAATATAAAATTGACTCTAAGGAACAACATGCCAGGGAGGAGGCCATAGCAAGATGGATTGGGCGCACCGGATTACCAGTCAGAACGATTGAAGATGAGGACTTTGTTAGCATGATGGAGACACTAGATAGGAAGCTGACTGTTCCAAAGAAAACTAAAATAAGCAATCTGATTGACAAACAGTATGAAGATGATAAACAAAAATTCAAAAAGAGAGTGGCTGCTGCTCGGAGGGTATCTATTTGCACTGATTTGTGGACCAAAAAAGGACTCTCAGGCCTCGTACACACGACCGATTTTCTCGTCGTAAACAGTCAAGAAAAGTGCCGCGAGAGTTTTTTTGTCTAGAAAAACGTTCGTGTGTATGGTTTTACGACGAGAAACTTGACGAGAATCTCGACGAGAAAATAGAGAACCTGCTCTCTATTTTCTCGTCAGGAGT
The DNA here is from genome assembly GCA_029206835.1 of Rana muscosa. Taxonomy (NCBI): domain Eukaryota; kingdom Metazoa; phylum Chordata; class Amphibia; order Anura; family Ranidae; genus Rana; species Rana muscosa. Next base: position 12,333,160 of record CM055121.1, on the reverse strand, counting down.
CCAGATTTCCTCGTCGTGTTTCTCGTCGGCCTGTTTTGTGACGAGAAAATGGTTCGTGTGTATGCTTTTACGACTCTTCCAAAAGTGCGCATGCTCACAAGCAACTATGAGACGGGAGCGCATCTTCTGGTAAAACAAGCCTTCATAATGGAGAGAGCACATTCGTCACGCTCATAAATATTTCATCGTTTAAATGTTCTGCATTGAATTCTTCGTTAGAATGTTACATTAATCAAAACGAGAGACCTTCTTTTGCTGCTGATATTCACACAGAGTTATGCCTTATTTTTAACCTTTTTCATGCTGCTCTTTATAAGATTTATGTGTATTATATCGTGCAAGTTTTTAGGAATAATTTAAATGGTTAGATTTTTCAAAATGATGTTAATTATAATTTCTCAATGTTTTGATAGCGATCTCCCATTTAATTTTCTAATCTATATTTTTAAAATTTCACACCATGTTTTTGAGCTAATCAGATTTAGTTATTCTTTTGGGGGGGTGATATCTGTGCCTTTTATTGTCAGTCAAATGTATCTGCTTACTCCAAAGCTTGTTTTTTTTTATTTAAAAATACACATAGTCAAGTATGAACTTAAACAAAAAACACATTTATTCATGTTTATAAATTAAATAAAGAGAAGGCAGCGCTGGAGAAGCTGCTGCCATTTGTGCATCCCAGGGACCCCAGAGCACACAGCAACCCTGTGTGGACACTAAAATTGGGAGCTTGAGAAGGCCCACATTTCAGAACACAATCTGATGCTGGCCTCCCAGAGGTCAGGAACAGCAGCAGGTGAGATATATGTCCCAAGTGTGTGGTACTACAACAGGCTGCCTTCTGTCCGACCAGTGCGACCACAATGAAGCAAGGCCATCACTTCCTCTTCTTCCTGGCAACCTTCCCTGCAGCCTTTACTGAAGCCTTCCTTCTTCGTTTAGCTGGAGGCTGGCCCACTGGAGGGGTACTCCTGTCAGGAGGAGGAGGTGGAGGTGTAGCAGAAGGGGGTGGGGCAGAAGAAGAAGGTGGAGGTGTAGCAGAAGGGGGTGGGGCAGAAGGTGGAGGTGTAGCAGAAGGGGGTGGGGCAGAAGGTGGAGGGGTAGCAGAAGGGGGTGGGGCAGAAGGTGGAGGGGTAGCAGAAGGGGGTGGGGCAGAAGGTGGAGGGGTAGCAGAAGGGGGTGGGGCAGAAGGTGGAGGGGTAGCAGAAGGGGGTGGGGCAGAAGGTGGAGGGGTAGCAGAAGGGGGTGGGGCAGAAGAGGAAGGTGGAGGTGGAGGTTGAGGTTGGGTCAGTTGGGCCACCTCACATATGGCGGTATTGGGGGTAATTTGCTCCATCACCCCCTTGTTGAGCAAGGTGATGAGCAGGGGTTCGCATAGGAGGCGTTGCTCCATGCTCATCACCTTGAACTTAGCCTCCACTAGGCCGGCAATGGCCTCTTCAGGGGATGTGGGCTCCTTGAGGGTGGCATGGGCCTCTTTAATAAGGGCCATTGCTGCCTCACTGGTGGTCCTGTCCCTCCTGCCTCTTTTGTGAAGCCTGATGGGAGGCACCTGGGATCTGGTGCTTCTCCTTTGCCCTGCCACCTCCTGTCTGCCACTGGGCCCTGCCACCTCCTGTCTGCCACTGGGCCCTGCCACCTCCTGGCTGCCACTGGGCCCTGCCACCTCCTGTCTGCCACTGGGCCCTGCCACCTCCTGGCTGCCAATGGGCCCTGCCACCTCCTGGCTGCCACTGGGCCCTGCCACCTCCTGGCTGCCACTGGGCCCTGCCACCTCCTGGCTGCCACTGGGCCCTTCCTCCTCCTGCCTGACAGTTTCCAGACCCTCCTCCTGGCTGATTTCATCCTGTGTATGAAAAAGAAACATAGTTTAATATGTTGGTTTAATCTTTGCATCAAACTTTGTAATCCTGATGGAAGCAATTAGAATGTAAATGCATAAATCCTTGCTTTAAATTTACCACTACATCAGCTTGACTATTTACCACACAATTAAGTGCAGAATAATGTCTACAGATCATGATTTCACTTGTTGAATACAAAATAATGTATATTTCTCATCCTGACATATTTGGGAAACATTAATTTTATCCCACTACATTTTCAGTTAATACTATACCTGGCTCCAGATGGCCAAATCAGGATCATCCAGGATGGCTGCCTCCTCTTGCTCCAGAGAAGGCTCAGGTTGGCTGCAGGGAAGTCTGGGGGGAAGAGTGGAGAGTGATGGCCTTGGCTCAATGTGGTCATCCAGGAAGGACATCCTGCTGTAGTACCACAAAACCGGGACATAAACATCATCTGCTGCTGCTCCTGACCTCTGAGAAGCCAGCACCTTAGAGCGTTCAGTCCTGTAGGTACCTCTCAAGCTCCCAATTTTAGTGTCCACTTGTTTTGCTGTGGCTGTGGGCACCTTGGTATGCACAAATGGGAGCAGCTTCTCCAGCGCTGCTTTTCTCACCCCTTTTTTTTTATGGATGGGGTTTTTGGTCTCCCACAGAGCCGGCAGCTCCCTTACCCGGTCAATAAATTCCGCCAGGAACTCTTTGTCGCTAATAAATACATTCATATTGTATCTGCAAGTAAAATAAATTATATTTAAATAATGTGAGGCAAACAGTCTAACCTCCTTCACATCCTAGTCACCATATATATCCTCCAACAATCTCAAGACAGTATAGGCCAACAATTTTAACAAGTCTCACAAAATCACATACCTTCGTTCGCACGTCCGTCACTTGAACTCCTCTCTCCGCACACCGAACGTACTATAGTCACATGTGTGTTTGCTATATACACACCACGCATGCGTCCAAATTCGAACACGTCGCTCCGCACACGTCGCCCGCCCATGACGTTCTAACTAACATCTTTTCCCCGCCCCTTCTCTTTCGGCGCGCAGACAGATATGGCGGAGTTACAGCAGGTGTCTGATAATTCCGCAACTAGCGAGGAGACAAGCCCGGAGACCGAGGACACGTCACGATCAAGGAGGAGATTCAAGGCATCGAATATGTCTTTGGCGGAGATGGCGGAGATGGTGGACATCTTGGTCAAGGCTGATTATGATGCCAAGCATGGGCCGTATAGCAAACCAAATAGAAGGAAGGCCAAAATCCTCACTAAAGTTGTGAAGAGTCTGAGGGCGAAGTTCGGGGTGAAACGCTCAAATGAGCAGCTCAGAAAGAGGTGGTCAGACCTCAAACTGAGGGAGCCAGACCAGTTGAGGAGCATAAAGAGGATGCTCGCTAAAAGTAAGTAAAATGACGACCTTTCTGCTATTAATCTTTTTAGAAACTGACTTTTTTTTTTTTAAAGCATATTGGACTCCCTTCCAAAATGTATTATTTTGAACTAGGTTGGGCACAGTAATCGTTCGTTACGTTACCGACACTTCGTTCGGCCACTATCCGTGGTTTTGGCTTATTTAAGACCCCCAAAAGTAATTAGACATCTGCCATTTTTGATCAAGTATTGTGGATAATTTTTAAGTCTAGATGATGTGTTTGTAAGGAGAATGAAATGCAAACTTTAATCAGTGTAAAGGAGAGGACACTCAGCAGCTGCTTCCACATCTGTACTTTGGAGCACTATAGTGTGGGCCACCAGACCCGCCTTTTTTGGGTGTCCCACACAGGTGCATCAGAGTTTATTTGTGGTGCCTCCATGTCCAAAAAATTACATCCAAATGTGAATAATAAACATATTTGGGGTCATAAAGAATGCATTTTTCTTTAAATTCCGCACAAACACACACTTGTACCCCACTTCCAAACAATTTAGCCTGTTTTAAGTTTAAAAATGAGATTTTTACAGTGTGATAAATAGACCTTTGGTTTTATTCTCATAGGGGAGAGAAGACTGGGAGGAGGACACTCCAGGGAGCACATGCACCCCACAACTTCCAAGCAACCCCAAACTCCCAAAGATCCACAACCGAAAGATGTGCAGGAAGTTGAGGTGGAGGAAGGAGAAGTGCAGGAAGGAGAGGTGGATGACGTTGTGGATCTGGTCACCACAACAGGTCAGTATCTGACACCACAGCTTAAGGTAAGCGAGGTAGGCCTGCAGAGTTTTATTAATTTTTTTTTATGGTTTTTAGGGGATGGAAATGTTGTGAAGGATAGCACACCGTTCTCTGCTGACAGTGCCCTCCGCCTCATCCAGCAAGTGATGGAATGTAGCACGGAACTGGACCTAATTAAACAAAGAATCCATGTGATGGAACAAACATTTAAAGACATTCTCAATGTTTTGGGGAGAATTCAATAAGCCATCCAAACACATTTGTTTTTACATGTTTGTTTTTATATTTTTACTAATTTTTTGAGTAACAAAGCAGCCAAAAATTGAATATGCACACAGTGTGTGAACATGTGCTATCTGCCATCAGGGGATATCCATGTACGTCTTTTGTGGGTGCAACCCCTTCCTCGTATCAAAAGTCGGTGAACTGAGGAAGGGGATGCACCCCCAAAACACATCCATTGATCACCCCTGATGGCAGATAGCACATGTTGACAATAGGGATCAGGATTGTAAACTTCCTATTTGCAAAAAAGTAAAAATGTGTGCATATTGAATTTTTGGCTGGGCAAGGGGTGGCAGGACCCCATATTAGGACGGGCACATAGAGACATAGTTTGTGTAACTGAATGTCTCAGATTGCTCAGAGGTATCCAATGTTGTCATTTTAGAAATGCAAGTGGTATTTTTGTATTTTCATAAGCCAAAATTTGACGGGTTGTGGTCAAGCCAACCCCAAAGTAAAACAAAAAAAAATGTGCAGAGAGTAAAATATTTGACCACAAACAACGTGTAGCTTCTTTTTATAATACACTCTAAGCTTATTTGGTTCTTTTGTAAGGTAACATAGTGAAATTGGTTGTTATTTACTAAAGTAAAATACACTTGCCACTACAAATGCACAAAGACAAACTAGGAGACAGGAAAGAACAAATAATTAAAGGTTTAAACAAGATTTTTATTGGGATACTTAGACATAGGCTGGCATAGGAATTGCCCCCCTACCCGTGAAATACTCCATGTATTTGTCCCGAACCACACGGGCATTTTGGGGGGGCAAGCCAAGACGGGCAGATTCCAGGCCCGGAAGGGGATTTGCAGGGGAAAGTCCAGCCTCTGGCAAAACTGAGGCCATATATGAATTCGCTTTGCGGCAAAGAAAATTGTGTAGCACACAGCAGCATAACACTACATAGTTTATTTTGTAGTCCGCCAAGTGGATGGAAGTCATAAAAAGGCGGAACCGGCTGGCCATTATGCCGAAGGCATTTTCAACGACTCTTCGGGCCCTGGCCAGACGGTAATTGAACACACTCTTCTCTGGGGTCAGGGTCCTCTGTGGAAATGGCCTCATAAGATGCCGTCCGAGTCCGAAGGCTTCATCAGCCAAGAAAACAAAGGGGAGTCCTTCAATATTCCCTGCATCCGGTGGCAATGCAAGGTCGTCACTCTGGAGACGGAGGGCAAACTCCGTCTGGATGAAGGATCCCCCATCGGACATCCGGCCATTCTTCCCTACATCAACATAGAGGAATTCATACCGTGCTGACACCACCGCCATCAGCACAATGCTATGAAACCCCTTGTAGTTGTAGTAGTAGGATCCAGAACGGGGTGGCGGCACGATGCGGACGTGCTTCCCGTCTATGGCACCACCGCAGTTGGGGAAGTCCCACCGCGTGGCAAACTCCGATGCCACAGTCTGCCATTCCTGTGGCGTTGAAGGAAGCTGTGGAGTGAAACAAGATGAAATAATATTAGAAAAACAAAGGCATACATTACAAGCAAATTCAAGACCAAAAAATTAGAGACCAACATCAATCTAATTATACGTTTATTAAGGTGTGTAAAAAAAGTATAATGGAAGGCTCATTTATCATATTCATCACCCCCTCTGATGGGCCATTACTAAATTATTTTGGGGGGGGGGGATGTGTTTGGCCACAGGATAGCATTGCAGTGGCGGTGCGTCCAGAGTGGGCGCTGGAGCACTGTCCCCTCTCTCCTGTGCCCATCACTCAGAACAATACATAGGTTCATGCGTTGCATGAACCTATGTATTGTCTATGCCGCACACTATTCAGGTGGATGGCCTCTTGTAAAGCGACCGACATATGATTAATTGCGTCATTTAGGGGGTTAAAATTGCAGAGCAGAAACAGGTATTAAAAAAGTCTTGCAAATTACAACCTGAGGGATGTAATTGGCTTCCTCAAAGAAAAATCGGGGACGCAAGGAGGGGGCATTCCTTGTGTAAACACTGACAGGCAGCTCTGGCAATCATGTTCACCAAGTCTGTTTAATGGTAACATGATTGGCTGATGCAACATGAAGGGAAGGAGAAGACATCAAGGACAGAAGAAGGATGGCGCTGACCACAAGAAGGTAAGTGCAGGGCTGGGGGGAAACTGGCTGCAATAGAGGGGACTAAATGGCTGCATTGGAGGGGACAACTGGGGGCGTTTATTAGGCAACAGAGCAAAAAAGGAGGAAGTTTATTTCCGAAATTGGGGTTGTAACCCCCCAACATTTGGAGCAACAGGCGCCCCTGCTGGAAAAGTTAGTGAGGGGAAATATTTAGGGAGGATAAAAAAGGGGCATTTAAAAACTTCCAGCATGCATGGGGACAAAGGGGACATTCTCAGCATATTACAATCATGGTAATTAGGAAAGGATGAAAGAAATACAATACATTAGCATACATGTAATACATAAAATGTGATGTGAAGGGAGAAAACTTACCCTAATATAGTCCTCCTGCAGGACTTGTATAATAGCAGAACAGGTGTCTGGGATTATGAGGCCCAGAGCCTGGGGGGAGATGCCTGTGGTGAACTTCAAGTCCTGAAGACTTCTCCCTGTCGCCAGGTAACGCAACGTGGCGATGAGCCTCTGCTCAGCACTGATGGCTTCCCGCATAACGGTGTCCTTCCTGGTAATATAGGGGGACACCAAAGCCAACAGTTCCTGAAAAACGGGGTCAGACATCCTCAGAAAATTCCTGTAGTCCTCAGGATTATTCTCGACGATCTCCCGCAGAAGAGGCATGTGGCAGAATTGGTCCCGCTGGAGCAACCAATTCTTGGTCCATGAACTCCTCCTCACACCATTCATGGACTGGTCTTGGTCCAAAACAAGCAGACCAACACCAAGCGCACGCACAGCACGAACTCGACGACGAGAACGTCCAGGCGACATGGCTAGGAAACGGTCGTCTAATCAGAACGTACAGAACAGAACGCACTTTAGAACAGCAAGGCCTATGAATAACGAACTGAAATTCAGAAACGAACAGGCAAGAACGCACTGTAAAACAGATACGACCTGCCTAGACGCCCTGAAAGTCAAGATACGAACCCACAAGCACAAACTGAACGGCAGAAAACGATCTGAAAAGTACGAAGACTGAAAAGCGCGAATCGTCTCTTCCCAAACTTTTACTTCACACGCGGTAACACGAGATCAGCAAAAGCAGCCCAAGGGGTGGCGCCAAGAAAAAAGATCTTCCCCTTTATAGTGCCGTCGTACGTGCTGGACGTGAGCGCAGAGAACCACGAGGAAATTGGGAAATGACAGTGTGTACGCATAGAAAGCTTGACGAGAAAATCGACAAGCTTAACAAGAATCTCGTCGAAAAAAACGACGTGTTTTTTACGACGAGAAAATCGGTCGTGTGTACGAGGCCTAAGCTTCATTCCTTGCCATAAGTGCATGCTACTTTTGTGTTGAACAACATAAACCTGAACGCATATTGTTGGCCCTTGAACAAGTAGCCCAGCCACACACTGCACAGTCAATCAAATCCTGTGTGGACAAATGCTTGCAAGACTGGGACATACCAAAGAGGAAGATCCTTACAGTGATAACAGACAACGGGAGCAATATGGTGGCGGCATTTAAACAAACCACAGCAGCAGCAGAAGAACCACCCAGCTCTAGTGAGGAAGACTCCCCCATGACGGAAAGTGACTCTGAGGCTGAGACGGAAATTGATGATCTGCGGTGAGTGAGTGAGCCATTTTTATTCTTTTACATGATGACATGGTTGACACAGTGACACCAGTCAATTATATAATGGCTATGAGATGATTAATATGGGGGCATGGCGCTATCTGCTCTAGTCTACGGGGTGCAGTCAGTCAGTGCACCTTTTTTATTTTTCCACTATAATTTGTCTTGTGTACTGTAAAAGTATTCCCATAAGATGTTAAGTGTTAAAATAATAGAATGGAACAAACATTTTGGGCTGTGTGTGTGTGTTCCACTTGATAGGTACCAACAGATCGACATGGACCGGACACCATGTGTGGTGCATACGTTGCAACTTGTTGCCCACATGGTGCATAAGGAGGCAAGTGTGAAGAGAATACTGGATAAAGCAAGATCAATAGTGCACCTCTTCCGCAAGTCTTCAATTGCAACACAGAAGCTATTGGAGCATTGTGGCCTTATTCTTTTAAATGACTGCCTCACACGCTGGTCAAGTACATTCAACATGATCGCAAGACTCCTCAAACTGAAAGAGTCAGTCTGCCAAATCGCAAACAGCATGGGATGGGACAGCTTGCTCCCTAGTGAATGGCAAAAGCTCACATCATTGCATGACCTACTGCTGCCTTTTGCAGAACATACCAAAACCCTCCAGAGTGACACCATGTCCATGTCCCTGGCTGTTTCTGCCCTCTTTGATCTGCTCAGCCATCCTGAGGACTTTAAACAGAAAACTAGCTACCAAGACCTTGCCACAATTGCACAGAAAATGAAAGGGAGTGTCAAACAATGTTTTGCTTCATTCTTAGATCCAACTGACGAAATGTTCTCTCCACTTGCAGCAGCTGCTTGTTTTGTCAACCCTATCGTCTGTGAAACCCTTGTTGATGTGGCAGATGAGAATATTTAAGAACTGCTTAAAAAGGCAGAGGAGTATGCCGCAAGAAAATCCACATTGCCACACACACCCCTTGAAGAATTGTCTGACGATGATGTGGTAGAAGAACTATCGCAGGAAGTCGAAGAAGCAACGCCACCGGCATCCACATCTAAGCAACCAGTCTTTCAGTTTCTTTCTAAATGCCGCAGAAGACTCAGGCAGAGGATCTCTCCAAACAGCATAGAGCAGCAGTTCAGAAAATATAAGGAAGAGCTTTTGCACCAAGTTGCCATCAGTGAGGAGTACACCACTGCAACAGATTTTTGGCTGTCAAAGAGTGACACTTTGTATCACCAGCTAAAACCTTTTGCATTAGACCTGCTGGCTATGCCAGCTTCTCAAGCCTTTGCAGAGAGGGTATTCAGTGTTACAGGTGACCTCTCTAGAGGTCGGCGGAATAGAGCAATGGTCATGTTGGCACGAAGTGCTTTCCTTAGGCTCCATGTACACATAAGCTCAAAAACGGTCGTTTTGAACGCCAGATTTCGGCAGAAAAAGCTGCTTTAAAATATAGCTTTTATCAGTGTTTTTTACTAGCGTTTATTAGCGTTTTCCAGTGTAGCGTTTTTTAGCTTTTTTTTTTCAATGGATCAAAAAACGCTGGCGACCAGCGTTTTTGAGCGTTTAGCGTTTTTCAGTGTTTTGCATTTTTTTGCATTTTTCCCCGCCGAAAAACGGCACTTTGAACGCAAATTTCTTGCGTTCAGAAAAAAGCCCATTAACTCCACTGCTCATTAACGCTAAAAAACGCTGTGTGTACATGAACACATAGGCTAACATAGAGTGCGGTTAATGGGCTTTTAAAAAAAATGCCAAAACGCCAATAAACTGCAGTTTATCAGCTTCAGTGTACATGGAGCCTAATGAATCGAAACAAATAGGAGTGTTTTATTATTCTCTTCAAGTATTTCTATTTACAGAAGCATACCTAATACTTGTGGGTTCTGCTTATTGCGATAGGATAGGAAGAATCAGTAGTTCAACAGTTTTTATTGTCAGTCAAATTCATAGGAAAAATGCACAGGCCCAGGCTACAAATGCCATGCCATTAGTATGTGGATTGTGGAACAATAACAAATCAACCACCACTTTTTATCAACCAACTTATTGACTGACTTGTACTCTCTCTCTTAGCATTGACACATTTGACAATATAGGTAAATATCACACTAATGAAAGAAAAATAGATCAGTAATGGTAATGGACGGTCAAAAAGGGCAACCGTCTTTTCTTTTAGTGTGATATTTACCTCTATTTTGTCACTGTGAAACTGGATGCTGAGAGAGAGAGGACTGGAGTTGATAAAAAGTGATGACTGTTATAATCCAGTAAATCCACGCACTAATGGCATTATTGTAGACTGTGCACTTTTTCTTTGAATGTATCTGAGAATTAGAACTGTTGAAATAATAAATTGACAGTAAACTTATTCTTATTGTTGAAATAAGCATTACCCTCAAGTATTGGTTTGTTTGTTATGCTGTCACAGCATAGTCGGGAGTCGGACTCGGGAGTGCTCTCTCTGTGCCTCTGCCACTGCCAGACAGGCACCAGGCAGTAAGTAACAGTTCCTGTGCAGTGTACTGCTGTCTGTGTGTGTGCTTGGTTGGCCATGTACATGTACATGTACAGCTATGGCCAAAATGACACCAAAATAATTTTGACAATGTCTGCTAGTGCTGCTTCAGTGTTTTAGATCTTTTTGTGTCAGTCTCAGATGTATCTGGGATACAATGATCTGACATTTGTGTCAGATCATTGTATCCGGTAAAAGCATTACATAAGTGTTGAATGCTTTTATTGACATTAATTTTATGCATTGCAAATGCAAAGAGTCAATATTTGCAGTCACGCAGTGTTGACTTGAGTTAGTTGACCCTTCTTTTTAAAGACCTCTGCTCTGCTGCAATTTGCCCTGGGCCTGACATTAGTGGTGGCATGTTGTCATTGTCAATCAAGTTCAACTTGTCAGAATGTGTTTTTTTTTGGGTTCCCTTTCCCTCACCCTCATCACCAGCCTCTTGAGGTCGGATTGACCATGACCACCAGTCCACCACAAGTTCAACTTGTTACTTCTCAAAGGGATTATGGTCTAGTTTCCCTGGCCATGGACCCAAAATTAAAAAATTTTGTTCCCAATTCCCACGTCCCCAAAGTACTCCTTACTTACTACTTAGTTATCACTTTTGCCTTATGGTAAGGAGCTCCATCATGCTGGAAAAGACATGTTGTTCTATTCATCACCAAACTGTTCTTAGATGGTTAGGAGTAGGACTTAGAAGAAGTTGTTCTTGGAGCCTGAGTATGTTTTTCATTTATTCATGGCTGTGTTCTTAGGCAAAATTGTGAGTGGGCCCACCACACCGCACACTCCCTTGGCTGAGAAGAAGCAGCAGAGCCAACCGCGCACACATGAATGTCACGCAAAGTGTTCCTATTTTTTGGGGGGGTATTTTATCATTTTATGTAAACAGCAATATTCTTGACGAAAAGTTTTTACTTAAATAAAGACGTTATATAACGACTAAATCTGTGTTTCTGTAGTGCATGTTCAAACCTAACCATTAAAAACAACATATTTGATTTTTCACTCCAGCAGCAGAAACTATATAATGAGTTTGGAAATGGTAGAGAAATCCTTAAATGATGCATTACAATTACAATTTAACTACACCCATTAGATTTTAGACAACTAAAAGGAGTTTTAGTTGACTAAAACTCGACTAAAATGAATTGGAGTTTTAGTCGACTAAATACGACTAAAACAAACTATTGCAGAAGACTAAAATGGGACTAAAACTAAAATGTCATTTTAGTCCTGAGACTAAGACTAAAACAAAATTTTCTGCCAAAATTAACACTGGTGCCAAACCAACGAGTCTATTTTACATGTAACATGAAGCGCCCTTAAGGATTGTACAAGGATTATAACCCCCAAGGTATGTGTTCGGGAAATATATATTTTCTGCTGGACCATTTCTAGGGTGGGAAAAGCACTGAATAATGACTCATTTGTAGCATGCAATAATAAGACCTAATTAGAAACAACTCAAGTATTTAATCGAAGGCAGACACAGCGCCTCTCACCCTGAAAGGCAAAAGTGCTGAAAAACAGTTTCCGTACTTCAAAATATGGTCCTAATCTGACATTTACATTTGTGGAAACTTGCTGCCCTCTCATTGTTTACATATTAAAAACTGTACCTAAATCCAAAAACGAAAATATACAGAAGCTTACCAGTTCTCAGATGCAGTGGCTGAAAATAATGTCACTTCCTGTTAAGTCTTCTGGAAGGAGCCATGGATGTCACAAAGGCTGGAACTCAAATCATTTCAGTTTTAGGCTCCATGTACACTGAAGCTGATAAAGTTCTGTATATTTTCTTTTTTTTTTAAAAGCCCATTAACTGCACTCTATGTTAGCCTATGTCACCGCTATTGACTGAGGGACGATTATTGCTGCAACTTAAAAAGGCCGCGGCTGGGTGACAGTCGGATGCCCCAAACCGCTTGCCTTCTGGTGAGCTGCTCCTCTTGTCTCTGGTGGTGGATATCTCACAATAAGTTTTGAACAAGTCACGGTGGTGCTGTGCCTCTTCATTTTGAGGAGGAGTGGATGTCCTTCTCACTTACTGTGTCTTTTTGGGTCTAAGGAGAAGTGGACTTGTTGTTCAATTAGACCATTTACTGCAGATTGCCTGTTGGACTCTCATCTGTTTCAACTAGCTGTAACCACTAGTTACTTGTTGTGTTAATATCCTACTATTGTAGTTTTTGGGTTAAGTGGGTGGGCGCAGTTTTTTTCTTTTATTATGTTAGCCTATGTGTTCATGTACACATAGCGTTTTTTAGCGTTAATGAGCAGTTGTTGTTCATGTGCTTTTTTCTGAACGCAAGAAATTTGCGTTTAAAAAACGCAAAAAGCTGAAAAACGCTAATAAACGCTCAAAAACGCTGGTCTTTTTTACAGGCAGGATAGGTAGCAGGAAGGGGAGGGGGGACATTAACCACTTCCGGACCGCCGCACGACTATATTCGTCGGCACTTTGAAGCGGGATATCTGTTATGGCAGCAGCTAGCTACCATAACCCAGATATCCTCGTCTTCAGGCGGCGGTACGGTCTCCGATATTGGTGGTCTCTGCGCCGGATTCACCGCAAGATCACCGTTATCGGTGGCGGGAGAGGGCCCCCCTTCCCACCCCTTACCGGAGCCATCGGTAGCGGCAGAGGCGATCGGGTCCTTTCTCGTGCTGGGTATGGATACGAGTGAGGGCAAAATGGCCCCCACCGTCTCCATACCATAGCAGGGCGGAAGCGACGTCAAAACGTAACTTTCACCAATAGCTCTTAAAGGGCCATTTTTTTTGTCATCTTTTCAAATGACATTTTTTTTTAAATTGTATTTAAGTCTAAATATGAGATCTGAGGTCTTTTTGACCCCAGATCTCATATTTAACCACTTCAATACCAGGCACTTATACACCTTCCTGCCCAAGCCAATTTTGAGCTTTCAGCGCTGTCGTAATTTGAATGACAATTGCGCGGTCATGCTACACTGTACCCAAACTAATTTTTTAGCATTTTGTTCCCACAAATAGAGCTTTCTTTTGGTGGTATTTGATCACCTCTGATTTTTTTTTCTTGCGCAACAAATAAAAAAAAAGCGAAAATTTTGAAAAAAAACAAAGTCTTTCTTTGTTTCTGTAAAAAAAAAATTGTAAATAAGTACCTTTTCTTCTTCAATGACGGGCACTGATGAGGTGGTACTGATAGGCGGCACTTATGGGAACTCATAGGCGGCACTGATGGGTGGCACGGACGGGCACTGATAGGTGGGCACTGGTGGGTGGCATTGCTGGGCATCAAATTTTGTTTGTGCCATGATGGTGCCAGCCAGTGCCCATTTGTGGGCACTGATTGGCATATGTTATGCATACATTTATACATGTGGATGGCCATGGGGGACTTACCTGGCCATCCACATGTTAGGTGCTTCCCTGGTGGTCCTGGGTGGCATCCTGGTGGTTCAGTGTGGGCATCCGAGGGGGGCTGCACTGATAAACAATCAGCGCAAACCCCCCTGTCAGGAGAGCTGGCGATCGGCTCTCCTCTACTCGCATCTGTCAGACGCGAGTGAGGACAAGCCAATCAACGGCTCTTCCTGTTTACATCGTGATCAGCCGTGATTGGACACGGCTGATCACGTGGTAAAGAGCCTCCGCCGGAGGCTCTTTACCGAGATCGATGTTGTGGTGTGTCAGACTGACACACCACACCACTGATTGCCGCGATGCATGCCCCCACGGGCGCGCGGCGGCTGTTATCCTGCTGGACGTCATATGACGCCCAGTCAGGATAACTGAACCACTTCCCGGACGTCAATCTGCTATTGACTGGGCGGGAAGTGGTTAAGAGGACCTGTCATGCTTTTTTTCTATTACAAGGGATGTTTACGTTCCTTGTAATAGGAATAAAAGTGACCCCAATTTTTTTTGTAAAAATAAATAAAATAAAGTAAAGTAAAATAAATAAGAATTTTTTTTTTTTAAAGTGCCCCGTCCCGATGAGCTCGCGCGCAGAAGTGAATGCATAAGTGAGCAGCGCCCGCATATGAAAACGGTGTTCAAACCACACATGTGAGGTATCACCGCGTTCGTTAGAGTGAGAGCGATAATTCTAGCCCTAGACCTCCTCGAACTCAAAACATGCAACCTGTAGAAATTTTTAACCACTTGCCAACCGCCGCAGGCAAATGGGCGTATTATATACGTCCCTGCCTCCCAGCGGGTGGGGGGCTTGATCGAGCCCCCCCGGTGCCCGCGGCGGTTGGAATCCCTCCAGGAGCGATCCGTGATGAGGGGGCGGCCATCGATTCATGGCCACCCCCTCACGATCGCTCATCAGCTTCTTACTCTGTCTGTGAATTGTAAACAGAGACAGAGGAAGTGCACCAACAGTACACTGACACCAGTACACGTAGGCACACTTTTCACTCCCCAGTCACCCCCTGCACCGCCAGTCACAGTGTCACTGATTGCAGTGGTCATTTATTTACTGATCACTGCATTTGGTGTCATTTGTGACTGTAAAAAGTGTCAGGGCAGTTAGTGTTAGGCCCCTTTAGGTGTAAGGTATCCCCTTACCCCCCTAATAAAGGTTTAACCCCTTGATCGCCCCCCAGGTAACCCTTTCACCCCCTGTGGCCAGTGTAAATAAGCGATCTTTTTTCTGATCGCCGTATTAGTGTCGCGGGTGACGCTAGGAAGCCAGTTATTTAGGTTCACGTCAGGTTATTATAGCGTCAGGTATCCCCATATACTACCTAATAGGGGTGCAACGGATCAAAAAACTCACGGATCGGATCGATCATCGGATCAAAGTCACGGATCGGATCGGCAAAAAAAAAAAGACAAATCTTGTTACACCCACCGGAGTTTTAGATTTCACAGTTATTTTCAACACAAAACGGAGCTTACATGCTTAAATACATTATTTGGAAATCCAATGGACTGTTTACATGTTAAACTTTAAAAGCAGCAGCAAACCTGCTGA
Source organism: Rana muscosa (assembly GCA_029206835.1). NCBI lineage: Eukaryota > Metazoa > Chordata > Amphibia > Anura > Ranidae > Rana > Rana muscosa. Next base: position 12,317,650 of record CM055121.1, on the reverse strand, counting down.
CCTTACATGGTTGCTAATGTGACAGAACACCTCTGATTTTCACATTTAACTAAATGTTAAATGTGAAAATCAGAGGTGTTCCGTCACATTAGCAAGCATGTAAGGTTTGCTGCTGCTTTTAAAATGTAACATGTAAACAGTCCGTTGGATTTCCAAATAATGTATTTAAGCATATAAGCTCTGTTTTGTGTGAAAATAACTGAAATCTAAAACGCCGTTGGGTGTAACAAGATGTCCGCTTGGCCCCTGCACAGTAATTAAAGTGAGGAGTGTGGAGTGGAGCAAGATGGCAACGGCGAAACGTCACTACAGTGGCCACCGCCGGGTGTACAAAGATGGCCGCCGCTCCGGAGCTAGGCCGAAGCCACGGCCTTTCCTATGGCCGAGGCTCCGCGGATCGCATTGTGTTCCGATCCGAACACGGTGACCCGTTCGGATCACGGATCACCACCGATCCGTTGCACCACTACTACCTAATAAAGGTTTTAACCCCCAGATAGCCCCCTAGTTAACCCTTTCACCAGTGATCACCGTATAAGTGACACTGGTGACGTTAGTTAGCCAGTTAGCTATTTAGGTTCACCACCAGGTTTTTATATAGTGTCAGGTACCCCCATATATTATATAAAAATTAAAGTTGTGCTATCAAGAATCCCTGCAAGGGCTAGGATATGAAACTAGTGATGAATACCAGTGTCAAAATATATTGATAAAATGATTTAGAAGTGAAAAAAAATCATATAACATACTTCATGAATGGCAAACATAAGTTAATGATTATACCAAAAATACCAATGCAAAGCACTAAATTGTGATAGTGAAAAAAAAAATTTTGAGGAAAAAATATATTAATAAAAAATATATATGATGATAAAAAATAGTCCTTAAATTCTTGGTGAATGGGAATTAAGGTTAATATAACACAGTCCATGAATGATAACGTGAATGGAGAAGTGGCAATCCCCAAATCCAACGAATAAACTTAGAGTGACATATTATCCACCATTAGTAAACTTGTGCACCACCACCGTGAGGATATTAAGCTTACCAGAAGCAAGCTGAATGAAAGCCTGCGGCTATAACCCAGCCCAGGTCCTGTATCAGGAAACAGCAGCTACACAGATGGATCCACTGGGGTAAAACAGCACGCCGTCTGATGGATATTCACACATTTTTTAAGGACTCAGGTATGCCAATAAGTTACCCAGAAGTGAAAGGAACTCACATAGCGTAAAACCATTTAAAATTAGAAATTTATTATAAAGGTTACACACACTTACATTTGGTAAAACATCATACGATCAATTAGAAAAGCCGGCCGGCAAACAAGCATACACCCGTCCACAGCGAGGATAGCGTCAATACATCCAACCTCCCGACGCACGCGGGACTGGGATGTCTCACTTCCGCATAGCGATCTGGAAAATCAGAACAACCATGATAGAAGAGGGCAGGAGGGTTGAAACTCCCGGAATTAATCAGATTTAAAAATTTTAAATGAAAAAAATTAATTGTAAGTTATAATAAAGGACAGAGAACAGACATAATTTTATTAAAAGAAGCCGATCATAGGAAACCAGTAGATAATTTTTCTTTCTCGTACATCACGGGACACAGAGCGACATAGTCATTACTAATGGGTTATATAGATACCGTCAGGTGCTGGCACTGGCAACTTCCAAAACCGGAAGTACCCTCCCCTATATAAGCCCCTCCCATCCGGGAGCACCTCAGTTTTTTGCCAGTGTCTAAGGTGTTGGCCAAGAAGAAACATGTGTTTTTCACTGAGCTTGCGTACAGGTTCTTTTGGGCCTCAGTAAGCTATTCCGGATCCGACCAAAAAAGCTTCATAGCTAAACGGTCGGTACCCGGGCCTTGCAGAGAAGAGCAAGGTTTTGCCTGTAATGCTTCTCTTAGGAGAGCTGGACCCTGGGATCCAGAGCTCTGGTCATACCCACGACCAAGATGTTTTCTGTGCAGGGTGCTATACAGGTCCAGGGGAGTGGAATCCTTGGGAACCCGGTCCCTGAAGGTTTGATTACAATGCCTGCCGTGATAGGTGAAGTTTGGGCTTTTGTGGACCAAACAAAGTCCTGCGGCGGGGAACAGGTAAGTGGGGGCCCCCAGGAACTTGGTTCTATTGGGGGACCCCCAAGCCTAATTTGTCTTTCTGTCTGTTACCTAATGGTATTCCCGCAAAATTCTGTGCATGCCTGTAACTACTAAAAAAATGTAATAATTTTTAATGGTGGTCAAGAAAAAAATAATAATAATTTTTTATATATATATATATTTAATATATTAGACTGCGGTACCTGTGTTTGTCCACTAGAGGCCGCTGTGGAATGTTTTCTTGTCATGTGGACTAGTTTCTTCTCAGCAGAGCAAGTCCAGGCAGATGGTGAGTTCTCTTATGGGAAACTGCTTCCTCTGCCATGTTGCAATGCTCGTCCATCCCCCGGCCTGCGGCAAAGAGGGGCCCTGGCTCTTGTCCCTAGTTTCCATTTTTAGAAATTAGCGCCGAAGGCGCACGTGGCCGCGCGCGTGCGCGTGCACGCGCCTCTATATATAGAGGTGAGCCGGGAAAGGGGGCGGAGCCTGGGGGATGACGCTCTGTGCGCGCCGCAGCGCTTCTGCGCATGTGCGGGCGTCCCAGCATGTTAAAAACCACAATTTTGTGTGATGAGCTGGCTATGAAGTACAGAGATAGAGCTGGCAACATTTAAAAAAGGGCATACAGCAAGCGGTTGATACAGGCATCCCCTAGAAAGGCACATTAGTAGACACCAACTGTTTCTTATAGCAGCATTTATGCTAGACTATTGTCAGTAACTGGTGTATTTCGGCTGGAATACCTCAGCTTTGTGGCTTAGGAATATGCCGTCTAAAAACTCCGGGACTAGAAATTCCAGGAGGAATAGGGGGTCTCCATCGGGCTCTGAGGATCTTGGGCATGCTTTGGCTGCACCAGTCTCCCCTGAAGAATCAGAGGTTAGTGACCGTAGAGCACCCTCAGGAGTACCTGGTACTGTGGCTGTCCTCAGTTCACCTGCTCCTGTGTATGTAACAGAGGAGGTTTTTTCCTCAGCTCTGGGAGGGCTGGAAGAGAGATTGTCAGCATTGATCGCGGCTTCCCTGTCACAGGAGAAAAGCGCCCGATCTCCGTCTCCTCTCTCAGAGTGCCTGTTAACAGAGCAACAGTCCCATACAGGGATCGACCTACCTGAAGGGGATCAGGATGAGGTCGATTCGGTTGTAGAGGAATCAACAGTGGAAGAGCCATTCTCAGCATCACATGCTGAAAGGTTATGGGTTCAGTCCCTGACTAATATGGTCCGATCAGCATTTAAAATGCCACTTGCGGAGCCATCATCCACTTCTGTCTCCTCGTTGGGGTCGCTAAAAGCTCCCCAGACTGTTTGTTCCTTTCCGATCAATCCTTTACTGGAAGGGCTCATTTACCAGGATTGGGAGCATCCTGACAAAATATTTACTCCCCCTAAGAGATTTCCGGTGGTCTATCCCATGGAGGATAAGTTCATCAGAAAATGGAGGGTCCCTACAGTGGACGCAGCCATCTCTTGTGTGAATAAATCACTGACATGTCCGGTGGATAATGTCCAAATGTTCAAGGACCCAATAGATAAAAAATTGGAGTCCTTATTAAAATCTGCTTTTTCTACAGCAGGATTGGTGACACAACCAGCAGTGGCAGCTATTGGGGTCTGCCAAGCAGTGAAGGATCAGTTGAAACAGGTCTTAAGGGACTTGCCAGATCAGCAGGCTCTTGCCCTAGCTGATCTACCTAGAGCCTTATGCTTTGCGGTGGACGCCATAAAGGATTCAATCCATCAGGCCTCCCGCCTTACGCTGTCTGTAGTACATATGCGCAGGCTTCTATGGCTCAAAAACTGGTCTGCTGAAGCTCCCTGTAAAAAATTGCTGGTCAGCTTCCCATTTCATGGTGAGCGCTTATTCGGGGAAGACCTGGACAAGTATATCCAGAGAATTTCCAGCGGTAAAAGTACACTTTTACCGGTTAAAAATAGAGTTAGAGGTCCCTCTTTTAAGAGGCCTGCTTCTCCAGTCCCTAGGACATCGGCTGTGAAACAGTTCCGACGGCCTCCTCGGTCAAATCCCGGAGGTAAAAATCAGGGACAGTTGCAGGGTAACAAGAAGCCCTGGAGCAGGAGAGGTACAAAACCTCCCCCAAAGTCAAATGCATGAAGGGTTGCCCCCACTCAATCGGGTGGGGGGAAGACTTCAGTTGTTCACAGAGACCTGGCGGGACACGATCCGAGACAGATGGGTGCTCTCCGCAGTAAATCTGGGATACAAATTGGAGTTAAAAAACTCCCCTCCTTCCCGCTTTATAAGGTCAAACGTGCCAAGGGATCCCCAGAAGAGAGGATCCCTCCTGTTGGCACTAGAACAATTATTGCTCCAAGCAGTAATTATAGAGGTTCCCCTGGAAGAATGGGGGTTCGGGTTTTACTCAAACCTCTTTACAGTCCCGAAGCCAAACGGGGACGTGAGGCCCATATTAAATCTAAAAGGGCTAAACAAATTCCTACATATCAGGACTTTCCGGATGGAGTCGATCCGATCGGTAGCCACTGCCCTACAAGGGGAGGAATGGTTAGCCTCGATCGACATCAAAGATGCTTATTTGCACATTCCCATCTTTCCAGCCCACCAAAAATTTCTACGCTTTGCGGTAGAAGGGCGCCATTTTCAGTTCAGAGCCTTACCCTTCGGTCTGGCCACAGCACCAAGAGTGTTCACAAAAATTCTGGCCCCATTATTGGCCAATCTAAGAACACGAGGTGTAACGATAATGGCATATCTAGACGACTTGTTGCTGATAGACCACTCAGTGGAAAAACTAGAAGTGGTTGTTCACGAGACAATCAAGTATCTGGAATATCACGGTTGGATTATCAACCGAGACAAGTCAGCCCTAAAACCAGTCAAAAGTCTGGAATACTTGGGGCTAAGGCTGGATTCAGACCAGAGAAAAAATTTCTTGCCTCAAGAAAAGGGGTCGTCTTTGAGAGATTTGATCCACTTAGTGGGTTCAAAAAGACAGCCATCCATACGCCTGTGCATGAGGCTGCTGGGAAAAATGGTGGCATCATTCGAAGCAGTACCCTACGGTCAATTCCATTCAAGGAAGTTGCAAAGGGCCATACTGTCAGCCTGGAACAAAAAAGTTCAGGCTCTGGACTTACCAATGTCCTTGTCCCCTTCCGTTCGCAAGAGCCTCCGCTGGTGGTTGGTTCCCCAGAATCTGGAAAGAGGGAAATCCTTCAGTCCGATTTCCTGGAAGGTGGTCACTACAGATGCCAGCCTTATAGGCTGGGGAGCAGTACTGGAGCAATGGTCTCTCCAGGGCAGGTGGTCGGATGCGGAAAAGGCCCTGCCCATCAATCTCTTAGAGATACGAGCAGCCCGGTATGCCCTAGTAGCATGGACATCCAAACTCCAAGGGTCCCCTGTCAGAATTCAATCAGACAATGCCACAGCAGTGGCATATATCAATCGTCAGGGGGGCACCAGGAGTCGTGCAGCCCAAAGGGAAGTAAATTACATCCTGAGATGGGCAGAAAGATATGTCCCAACCATATCTGCGGTATTCATTCCAGGAGTGGAGAATTGGAAGGCGGACTTTCTAAGTCGCCAACAATTATGCCCAGGGGAATGGTCCCTTCATCCCGAGGTTTTCCGGACAATATGTCAGCGGTGGGGAACACCGGATGTAGATCTGCTAGCATCCAGATTCAACACAAAAGTGGACAGGTTTGTCTCTTGGACAAGGGATCCCCTAGCGTGCGGCTCGGATGCCCTAGTGTTCCCTTGGGATCAGTTCAAGCTGATATATGCATTCCCACCGCCACAATTGTTACCTCGATTACTCCGCAGAATCAGGGTAGAAAAGAAACCAGTGATTCTGGTGGCTCCAGCGTGGCCCCGAAGAGCATGGTACGCGGAGATTGTAAAAATGTCTGTGGGGAGTCCTTGGACCCTCCCACATCGTCCGGACCTGCTTTTGCAAGGACCGATATACCACCCTTCCTTACCAGCCCTAGGTTTGACGGTCTGGCTATTGAAGCCCACATTCTAAAAAAGAGAGGGCTCTCTAATGCTGTGGTATCTACCATGATCAATGCCAGGAAGCCGGTATCCAGGCAGATCTACTATAGAATCTGGAAGGCGTACATCGCCTGGTGTGAGGCCAGGAAATGGCATCCACGTAAATACATAATAGGTAGGATTCTGGACTTCCTACAATGGGCTGTAGATAGGAAGCTTGCCTTGAGTACTATCAAGGGTCAGATTTCGGCCTTGTCAATATTTTTTCAAAGGCCCTTGGCTTCGCATTCACTAGTCAAAGCCTTTATACAAGGAGTGATGCGTATTAGTCCTCCGGTTAATATTCCCATATGTCCATGGGATCTAAACTTGGTTCTGTCGGTTCTACAGAAACAACCATTTGAACCATTACAGCATATTTCCTTGGTGCTTCTCACCAGGAAATTGATTTTTCTAGTAGCCATTTGTTCGGCTAAAAGAGTGTCGGAATTAGCAGCTATGTCCTGTAAGGAGCCATATCTGGTTATCCATAAGGACAGAGTAGTGTTACGTCCTCATCCAGCCTTTCTTCCTAAGGTGGTATCGAGGTTTCATTTGAACCAAGATGTGGTTCTTCCTTCTTTTTTCCCCAAACCTACTTCGGTAGAGGAAAAGTTATTGCATTCTTTGGATGTAGTAAGAGCAGTTAAAGCTTATCTAAAAGCCACTGCTCAGATTCGCAGAACGGATGCTTTGTTTATTCTGCCGGAAGGCCCCAGAAAGGGTCAGGCAGCGTCAAAATCTACTTTAGCCAAGTGGATTCGACAGGTCATAATACAAGCCTATGGCTTGAGAAGGAGACCGCCTCCGTTCAAAGTTAGAGCGCACTCCACGAGAGCAGTTGGAACTTCATGGGCAGTGCATCACCAGGCCTCCCTGGCTCAAATCTGTAAGGCCGCAACGTGGTCTTCAGTTCACACGTTTACTAGGTTCTACCAGGTGGACGTTAGAAGTCAGGAGGATGTCGCCTTTGGGCGCAGTGTGTTGCAGGCCGCAAAAGATCCTCATGTCTGATAGCGCTCAGCTTATATATGGTGTATCCCCCCCCCTCATTTGGCATTGCTTTAGGACATCCCATTAGTAATGACTATGTCGCTCTGTGTCCCGTGATGTACGAGAAAGAAAATAGGATTTTTATAACAGCTTACCTGTAAAATCCTTTTCTTGGAGTACATCACGGGACACAGAGCTCCCGCCCCTCTTTGGGGACACTTATTGCTTTGCTACAAAACTGAGGTGCTCCCGGATGGGAGGGGCTTATATAGGGGAGGGTACTTCCGGTTTTGGAAGTTGCCAGTGCCAGCACCTGACGGTATCTATATAACCCATTAGTAATGACTATGTCGCTCTGTGTCCCGTGATGTACTCCAAGAAAAGGATTTTACAGGTAAGCTGTTATAAAAATCCTATTATCTGACGTGAATAGTCAAAATAGTTTCACTGGTTAAGGGATTCCCCATACTCGTGATGTTACTATGAAAATAAGGGTTTTAACTCCCTGTGACAGCAGGAAGGTAAAGTCACCTGGTTGCATCCAGGGGGGTAGATATATTTCTCCCAGATTCAGGCTTTATGCCGACTTATACAACTAGGGAGTTGATGAAGCCCAGCTGAGGCTAGTGGGCTCATGAATGACTCATACCTCTAGGGAGAGTGCTGGGCGTCGTGAGACAGGGAGTTGATGAGACCAGCTGAAGCTTGTCAGCTCATTTAGGCCTCTATAAGAACTCCCAGCTTCATTAGATGTTAGCTCATGCCTGGAACCAGACCTGTGTGGACTGTCTAGGGAGAGTGAACCCCTGTGCGGTGAGGCAAAGCCTGTGTGGCTATTTGTTTGGACTTTTACTAAACCAGGGACTTAGGGACTAGGACAGCACCAGGCTGATCCCAGTTGTTAGTTTAGGAAACCTGCATGTTTAGTCAGAGGTCAAACTGACCAGGATTTATTTTGTTTGTTTCTTTTTGGCTTTGCTGTGTTTTTGTCACTGTACATAGAGAAATAAACCGCACCTTTTGATTTTGAAAACCACAACCTCCGTCTGCTGGCCCTGTTTTTGTGTGGGGAGCCCAACCAGGGGGTCACACACACCCGCTACAGAGTTAACCCCCTCACAGTTGGTGGAGAACCAGTGGCAGTTTTTTTTAAGCCAGCATGGAGGAGATACTGAAACAGCTGGCTCTAGCAAATGCCAATCAACAGCAGACAAATGCAGGTTTGCAAAGGAGCCTTGCAGCCCAGCAGCAAGCTCATCAACAAGCCCAGCAGCAATCTGAGGCCCGCTTCATAGACCTGTTACAGAAGCAATAGCAGAGACTACAACAAGTGGAAGCAGTAATGCAGCAACGTCCGCAGACCAGTGAGGAAAGCCGTCCCACTAATACCGCGTCCTTTGGGGTGAGTCGTTTATTGACAAAAATGACTGGAGAGGATGATCCAGAGGTATTTTTGACCACATTTGAAAGGACTGCTGAAAGAGAAAAGTGGCCTGAGGAGCAGTGGGCTGGACTGGTGGCTCCTCTGTTAACTGGTGAATCGCAGAAGGCTTACTATGACCTAGAGCCTGACCAAGCAAAAGACTATGTGATGCTAAAAGCTGAAATATTGGCAAGGCTGGGTGTCACCCTGGCTGTCCGGGCTCAGCGTGTGCATAACTGGACTTTCCAGCTTGGAAAACCCCCCAGGTCTCAAATGTATGATCTCATTCACCTGAGCAGGAAGTGGCTACAGCCAGAGACTTTGTCCGCACCAGAGATTGTGGAACGTGTTGTAATGGATCGGTTTTTGAGAGCTCTTCCTACTGCCATCCAAAAGTGGGTAAGCCATGGAGACCCAGAGACGGCCGGTGGTCTTGTGGATCGTGTAGAGAAATACTTGGCTACAGAGAACCTGACGGCCTCTTCCAGAGACACTCGGACTTTCCACCCTAAGACCAGACCATCCCCAGGGGCGGATAAGAGGATTCCAAGGGGTGAGGGTGGAGAGAGTGAGAGGGTGGGAGCTCTACCCCAAGTTTGGCGAGAACAGCCTGGGAAATCAGCGGCTCAAGAGGCCGCAAGAAGGATCGTTTGCTACCGCTGCCGGCAAGCGGGACATATTGCAGCCAATTGCCCGGTTGTGGAGGAACCCATGCAGTGTGACTTTCTGACGGGCAGACGTCAGTCGCTGTGTGCGACAGTCGCATGCACTGCCATTCGAGGAACTGAGAAACATTTATGCAAAATGTGTATTAATGGTAGAAATGTTGTGGTATTACTGGATTCAGGTAGCCTTGTGACCCTGATAAAGGCTGAATTAGTTAAAACAGAGGTCTCTGGGAATAGCAAGGTAGCTGTTATTTGTGTGCATGGGGACACCCGAGAGTATCCAGTGACTACAGTGTGTTTCGAGACCCCCAAAGGTACCCTCTCTCATCCAGTGGGCTTAGTATCTCAGTTACCGCATGACGCCATTGTGGGAAGGGATTTTCCGAAGTTCTGGGAACTGTGGGATGATCCTGAGCCCCCCACTGGTGCCCCTATGTACCAGGAATGTGATAGCCAGAACTCCTCTGAGAGTGGTGAGGACTCTCCAGAATTTCCCTTTTCAGTATTTGCAGGGGAGACTCAAGAAACTGGAGAGGAGCCCACCTCCTCAGACGAAAACCTACCGTCTGTGGAGTTTTCTGATCTGGAGGTTCACAGGGAAAATTTTGCCACAGAACAGTTAAAAGACCCCGCCCTAATAAAGGCACGGGAAAACGTAGTGGAAATAGATGGCGAGTTAGTGAACCCAGATAATACCTGCACTTACCCATACTTCAGCGTAGAGAAGGACCTACTGTATCGGGTGGCAAAAAGGGCAGAAGAAACCGTTGAGCAGCTGGTGGTGACCAAACCTTACAGGAAGTTGGTGTTGGAGTTGGCCCATGGGCACATTCTTGGAGGTCATCTGGGGACAGAGAAAACCAGAGAGAGGGTATTACAGAGATTCTATTGGCCTGGGGTGATGAAGGACATAGAAAATTATTGTTCCTCCTGCCCTGTGTGTCAGAGGTCGGCCCCGATGCCACATTTCCGTAGCCCGCTGGTCCCTCTACCCATCATTGAGGTCCCGTTTGAGAGAATCGCAATGGATTTGGTAGGTCCTATAATCAAGTCCGCTAGGGGGCACCAGTACATATTGGTTATAATGGACTATGCCACCCGTTATCCAGAAGCGATCCCTCTCAGAAATACCTCGGCCAAAACCATAGCCAAAGAGCTATCTCTTGTTTTTAGCCGGGTGGGTATTTGTAAAGAACTGCTTACGGACCAAGGTACACCCTTTATGTCCCGGTATATGAAAGAGCTGTGTAAATTGCTCAAAGTGACGCAATTGCGTACATCTGTGTATCACCCCCAAACCGATGGGCTGGTTGAAAGATTCAACAAAACCCTAAAACAAATGTTGAAGAAAGTGGTGGATAGAGATGGAAAGGATTGGGACTGTCTACTTCCTTATTTGATGTTTGCTATTAGGGAGGTGCCCCAATCCTCTACGGGATTCTCCCCCTTTGAGTTACTGTATGGGAGACACCCAAGAGGGCTGTTGGATATTGCCAAGGAAACTTGGGAAAGTGAGAGTTCTCCCCACAGGAGTGTGATTGAGCATGTCGCCCTGATGCAAGATCGAATTGCACAGGTAATGCCCATCGTGAAGGAACATTTGGCCCAAGCGCAGTTGGCACAGCAGAGAGTGTACAACCGTGGAGCAAAGACCCGTACCTTTTCCCCGGGGGATAGGATATTGGTACTTGTCCCTACGGTTGAAAGTAAATTCCTTGCCAAATGGCAAGGCCCCTACGAGATAATGGAAAAAGTGAGCGAAGTGAATTACAAGGTCAGACAACCAGGAAGGCGAAAGCCCGAACAGATATATCACGTTAATCTGTTGAAAGCCTGGAGGGATAGAGAGTCCCTAGTCGCAGAAACTTGGTCACCAGCTCAAACTGGTTGCGTGATTCCGGAGGTTGGAATAGCAGCCACCTTGTCACAACCCCAACAACAGGAGGTTAAGGAGTTTGTGCTTCGCAACAAGGAGGTGTTCTCTGAGCTGCCGGGACAAACATCTGGGGTAGAGCATGATATTATTACCCCGCCCGGTGAAAGGGTGAAGTTAAAACCCTATCGGATCCCAGAGGCCCGACGGGAGGCAATACGGGAGGAAGTACAGAAAATGCTGAACTTAGGGGTGATAGAGGAGTCCCAAAGCGATTGGTCTAGTCCCATTGTGTTGGTGCCTAAACCGGATGGGAGCCCATGCCACGTATAGATGAGTTGATCGACCAGCTGGGAACAGCCCGATACATGACGACTCTTGACCTCACAAAAGGGTATTGGCAAATTCCCCTGGCCAAGTCGGCCAAAGAGAAAACCGCATTTGTAACCCCAGACGGGGCGTTCCAATATAAGAGAATGCCGTTCGGGTTACAGAATGCGCCGGCCACATTCCAGCGGAAAATGGACCAGATACTGAGGCCCCATCGGAAGTATGCTGCGGCTTACCTGGATGACGTAATTGTCCATAGCACAGATTGGGCATCACATCTGCCAAAAGTGCAAGCAGTCCTAGACTCTATCCGGGAAGCGGGGTTTACGGCTAACCCCAAGAAGTGTACCATTGGGCAGGAGGAGGCCAAATATCTTGGGTACACCATTGGCAGGGGAGTAATAAAACCCCAACTCAAAAAAGTCGAGGCCATCCAGAGTTGGCCACGTCCCAACAGCAAGAAGCAGGTACGAGCCTTTCTGGGAATCGCGGGTTATTATCGGCGCTTCATTCCCCACTTTGCTTCTAAGGCTGTGCCCCTAACCAACCTGACGAAAGGGAAAGTGTCGGTCATGATTAAATGGACCCCCGAGGCTGAGGCAGCATTCCAATTCTTGAAACAAGCCTTATGTAGCCAGCCAGTGTTGTACTCACCCGACTTCTCTAAAGACTTTGTCGTACAAAGTGATGCGTCAGATGTGGGGTTAGGAGCAGTATTGTCCCAGGTCTGGAACGGGGAAGAGCACCCAGTCATTTACCTCAGCAGGAAGTTGAAGTCCCATGAGGTAAATTACGCCACGGTTGAAAAGGAGTGTTTAGCGGTGAAGTGGGCTCTAGATTCCCTTCGGTACTATCTGCTAGGTAGGCACTTTGACATGGTTACGGATCACGCTCCGTTAAAGTGGATGGCTCAAAACAAGGAGACAAATAGAAGAGTGAATAGGTGGTTCCTGGCCCTACAGGAATTCAACTTCACAGTAAAGCATCGCCCTGGCGTTCAAATGGGGAATGTGGATGCTTTGTCTCGAGTACATGAATGCCTGATTGCTGGTGTTCCAACCCCAAGGTTAAAACAAGAGGGGGGGGTATGTGACAGCAGGAAGGTAAAGTCACCTGGTTGCATCCAGGGGGGTAGATATATTTCTCCCAGATTCAGGCTTTATGCCGACTTATACAACTAGGGAGTTGATGAAGCCCAGCTGAGGCTAGTGGGCTCATGAATGACTCATACCTCTAGGGAGAGTGCTGGGCGTCGTGAGACAGGGAGTTGATGAGACCAGCTGAAGCTTGTCAGCTCATTTAGGCCTCTATAAGAACTCCCAGCTTCATTAGATGTTAGCTCATGCCTGGAACCAGACCTGTGTGGACTGTCTAGGGAGAGTGAACCCCTGTGCGGTGAGGCAAAGCCTGTGTGGCTATTTGTTTGGACTTTTACTAAACCAGGGACTTAGGGACTAGGACAGCACCAGGCTGATCCCAGTTGTTAGTTTAGGAAACCTGCATGTTTAGTCAGAGGTCAAACTGACCAGGATTTATTTTGTTTGTTTCTTTTTGGCTTTGCTGTGTTTTTGTCACTGTACATAGAGAAATAAACCGCACCTTTTGATTTTGAAAACCACAACCTCCGTCTGCTGGCCCTGTTTTTGTGTGGGGAGCCCAACCAGGGGGTCACACACACCCGCTACCGAGTTAACCCCCTCACACCCCTCATTGCCCCCTAGTTAACCCTTTCACCAGTGATCACTGTATAAGTGTTATAGGTGACGCTGGTTAGTTAGTTTGCTTTTTATAGCGTCAGAGCACCCGGCGTTTATTACCCAATAAAGGTTTAACCCCCTGATTGCCTGGCGGGTGATATCAGTTAGGTGTTGGTGTCAGATAGGGTCGGCGTGGCCCCAGGCAGCGTCAGATTAGTGCCAGTAGCGCACGCACGCAGCATACACTTCCCTTAGCGGTATAGTATTTGAACAGATCAATAACTGAGCTGATCAGATCTATAATAGCGTCCCCAGCAGTTTAGGGTTCCCAAAAACGCAGTGTTAGCGGGATCAGCCCAGATACCTGCTAGCACCTGCGTTTTGCCCCTCCGCCCAGCCCAACCAAGTGCAGTATCGATCAATCACTGTCACTTATAAAACACTAAACACATAACTGCAGCGTTTGCAGAGTCAGGCCTGATCCCTGCGATCGCTAACAGTTTTTTTGGTAGCGTACAACTCAGTTGCTGACAGCCTAGGAGCTTTTTTACCTGTGAATCTCACTAGTTGTACCAGTAAATTTAGAGCCCAAAATGGCAAATCGAAGGTACACTAGGAAAGAGGTATACACATTTGAGCATGACAGATAGTGAAGAGGAGGTCACTCATCTGTCAGATTCAGGCTCAGAATACGTTCCTGTAGACGACAACGGCTCCATGTCAGGCATACCCGACCCCATTCTTCTGCTGTTGTTGAGGTGCAAGAACCGCAGGGCTCTCGTATGGAGCAGAGAAGTACCAGTGCCGCTCATTCTTCTGGTGAACTGGCAAGCACCAGCAGCCTAGTACTGCAGTGCTGGATGTATGACCAGGGTGTAACACTTGGTGACGTGGCGAGTCCCATAAGTGCAGTTCAAGCTGGCGAGATGGCAAGCACAAGTAGTGTCCCGCTGCCACCAAGAAGAAGACAAAGACAGGCCCGTCATGCCCATAGTGTCCTTCCTGCAGAATTCACCAAGCCTAATTGGGAGCCCACCACTTCTGCAGCACCTGTACTTCCCCCATTCACTGGCCAACCCGGAATTCAGGTGGAAACAGTTGATTTTACGGCACTTGATTTCACGGAAGATCTCTATAGATCTATTGTGGACCAAATTAATTTGTATGCTGGTCAATTTATCGCCACTAATCCCCAGTTCTTCCTTGCCAAAGAATGGAAACCAATTACGGTTTCCGAATTTAAGACCTTTCTGGGCCTATCCCTCGACATGGGCATAGTTAAATTGAGTGAGCTGCGGTTATATTGGTCCATTGACCCAGTTTGCTATTTGCCTGTGTTCTCTGCCTTCATAATCAGGCACGATATGAGCAGATCTTGCGGTTCAGGCATTTCAACAACAATGAACTTTGTCGTCCTCGTGGAGACCCTGAATTCTATCGGCTCTACAAAATTCGGCCCCTCGTAAACCACTTCAACAAACGTTTTGCAGCCTTGTATACTACCCATCAAGTTGTCTGCATGGCGAGTCCCTGATTACATTTTCTGCCCGCTTGTCTTTCAAACAGTACTTTCCCAGCAACTGCCCAGATTACATAGGGAGCGCTGGCAATATAGTGTGGAACTTGGTGTCACCCTTATTCGGAAAGGGGTACCACTTGTATGTGGACAATTATTACACAAGCGTGACACTTTTTCATCACTTGTTTGATCATCAAATTGGCGCATGTGGCACCGTGCGACCTAATCGCCGGGGCTTACCCCAGAGGCTTGTAGATTCCGATCTTAGGCTGGGGGAGAGAGCCTGCTCAAGGTGTAATAATTTGCTCGCTGTGAAGTGGAGGGATAAGAATGTTTTTGTTCTTTCCTCCCTTCACGCAGACACGACAGTCCAAATTCGTACAGCGACTGATGTTGTGGAGAAACCCCTCTGTGTCCACGAATATAACCAAAATATGGTAGGGGTGGACCTCAACGGCCAGTTGTTGGCGCCGTATCGAGTTGCCCGTAAGGCCAGACGCTGGTACAAAAAAGTGTCTGTATACTTATTTCAATTGGCTTTGCTGAATGCTTTTGTGCTATACAGAGTTTGAGGACAGACTGGATCTTTCTTTAAATTCCAGGGAGATATTGTCCGAGCCCTCCTGTATCCAGGCGGTGCTGCACCTCACCATCCCCAACCAAATGCAGTAAGCCGGCTGCATGAGAGGCATTTTCCGTATGCCATCCCTGGTACCCCTACCCAACGAGCCCCCCAAAGAAAATGTTGTGTCTGTAGAAAGCGCGGATTTAGGCGTGACACCCGTTATTGTCTACGCTGTCCTGACAATCCTGGTCTTTGCATTGGTGAATGTTTTGAACGCTTCCACACACTTGTGCAGTATTAGCATAGGGTACAGCATTTCACAGACTAGGACACACTTACGCAGGGTCTCCCAAGATGCCATCGCATTTTGAGAGACCCGAACAGTTACAAAAAAATTTGTAAAAAATAAGTAAAAAAACAAAAAAAAAAATAGTTGTTTTATTGTTCTCTCTCTCTCTATTGTTCTGCTCTTTTTTTTTAACTGTATTCTATTCCTCAATGTTTTATTGTTATTATGTTTTATCATGCTTGCTTTTCAGGTATGTAATTTTTTTATACTTTACTGTTTACTGTGTATTGTTAACCATTTTTTTGTTTTCAGGTACGCCATTCAGCTGCAGCGCAGATTTATTTATCTTGACAGCAACCGCATTTGCTCCCACGATACATAAAGCCATGACTCCAGTGCTGTAGGAGTTGATTTCACCACCACAGTTAAAAAAATATATAAAAATATGCCGAAGCATGGGGGCAGCAGGGGCGGAGGAGTGATTTGCTCCCAATGCCGCGTACACACGGTCAAAATTCAGATGGAGGTTTGCCCATGGAAAAGTCCGACCGTGTGTACTCGGCATAACTTTTGCGGGAGGATGCCCCCATGCTTCGGCATATATACAGTGGGGATTGAAAGTTTGGGCACCCAAGGTAAAAATGTGTATTAATGTGCATAACGAAGCCAAGGAAAGATGGAAAAATCTCCAAATGGCATCAAATTACAGATTAGACATTCTTATAATATGTCAAAAAAAGTTAGATTGGCAGGTCTCAGCTTTGCAAAGGGGGCAGTGCATGCTATAAATTCTGCACTGGAAGACTTTTGTAAGGAAGAATCGGCAAAGATACCTCAAACAAGAATTGAAAGACTCTTGGCTGGCTACAAAAAGCGTTTACAAGCTGTGATACTTGCCAAAGGGGGCAGTACAAGATATTAACTCTGCAGGGTGCCCAAACTTTTGCAGACGCCATTTTTTTGTTTTCTGTAATTTTGAAAGTGTAAATGATGGAAATAAAATCTAATTTTTTTTTACATATTATAAGAATGTCTAATCTGTAATTTGATGCCATTTGGAGATTTTTCCATCTTTCCTTGGCTTCGTTAAGCACATTAAAACACATTTTTACCTGGGGTGCCCAAACTTTCGATCCCCACTGTAAATGGTGCATGTATGCCCATCATTAGAAGTGGGTGGATGAAGGGAGGTATTCTAATGGTGGGCATACCCACCGATCAATCTCTTTTTTTCGTTCAGCCCACAGGCTGCATGAAAAAAAAAAAAAAGATTACAATATATGCCCAAGAAGGACCAGCAACGTACTGGTATGTTGCTGGACTTTGAATGGTTATACCAGAATGATGCCTGCAGGTTTATGTATCATCTTGGGATAATTCTTTTCAGCCAGCGGTCGGCTTTCATGTAAAAGCAATCCTAGCGGCTATCTAGCCTCTAGACTGCTTTTACAAGCAGTGGGAGGGAATGTCCCCCCCCCCCACCGTCTTCCATGGTTTTCTCTGGCTCTCCTGTCCCAACAGGGAACCTGAGAATGCAGCCGGTGGTTCCGCCAGCTGACCATAGAGCTTATAAGGAGACCAGAATGGCTCCAATCATCTCTATGGCCTAAGAAACTGGAAGCTACAAGCATTTCATGACTTGGATTTCGCCGGATATAAACAACGCCACTGGGAAAGAATTTTAGCACACCGATCTTGGTGTGGTCAGATGCTTTGAGGGCAGAGGAGAGATCTAGAGTCTAATAGACCCAAATTTTTTCCAAAAAAGAGTACCTGTCACTACCTATTGCCATCATAGGGGATATTTACAATAAAAATGATTTAAAAAAAAAACAAAAAATGGAAGGAACAGTTTAAAAATAAAATAAAAAAGCAAAATAAATAATAATAAAAAAAAGCACCCCTGTCCCCCCCCTGCTCTCGCGCAAAGGCGTACACAAGTGTCGGTCTGGCATCATATGTAAACAGCAATTGTACCATGCATGCGAGGTATCACCGCGAAGGTCAAATCGAGGGCAGTAATTTTAGCAGTAGACCTCCTCTGTAGGCTTGTGCACAGCGGAAAAATTTGTTCCGTTTCGGTTCGTTTCTTTCCGGTCCTGTTGATTCGTAATCATTCGTAATTTTGCTAGACGGGATTTTTCGTGTTCGGACTCATTCGTATTTTTGCAAGCGACATTTTTCGTTGAATTTTTTGTTGCTTTATAATTCGTACTTTCAGTAGAGTACGTTGTTTTTCGTTGATTCTGGACACAACTCCTACTTTCGTAACTTTTTTTGGGTTCGTTGATTCGTAATTTTCCGTGTCTCTCTCACAACGACGCTGCCTATTATGCCTAATGTGCTTCGAATGGATTTGTACTTTTCTAAATACATAGCGGTTATTTGTAACGATTCGAAATCTCGTATTTTACTTTCGTTTTTTACATGCGGCTATAGGCTCCGCCCCTGTACACCATTTTGAGAGGGTTCAGCACGGTGAGGGAGAAGCAGAGAGCAGAGCAGAGTGAGTGTTATTGTGCTTCGAATGGATTCAAAATCTCGTATTTTACTTTCGTTTTTTCATGCGGCTATAGCCTCCGCCCCCTGTACACCATTTTGAGAGGGAGTTCAGCATGGTGAGGGAGAAGCAGAGAGCAGAGTGAGTGTTATTGTGCTTCGAATGGATTCGTACATTCGTAACTTTTTTCATAACGAATTATGCCGAAGACCTTCGGGCATTCGCTATTTTGCGGTATAATTTATTTCGGATTCGGTTTTATTCGTAATTGCTCTGTTCGGAAATTCGAATGCTTCCGAATGTCCGAAAGTTGCTAAATTCAGACGAATTTCGATTCGTTACGAAACGAATTGCACAAGCCTACTCCTCTGTAAATCTAAAGTGGTAACCTGTAAAGGCTTTTAACCACTTAAGCCCCGGACCATTTGGTAGCTAAAGGACCAGAGGTGAATTCAGAATTTTGCACTGCCCTGCTTTAACTGTAAATTGTGCGGACATGCAATGTTGTACCCAAACGAAATTTGCGTCCTTTTCTTCCCACAAATGGAGCTTTCTTTTAATGGTATTTGATTGCCTCTGCGATTTTTATTTTTTGCGATATAAACGGAAAAAGACCGAAAATTTTGAAAAAAAATGATATTTTCTACTTTTTGTTATAAGAAAAATCGAATAAACTCAATTGTAGTCATACATTTAGGCCAAAATGTATTCAGCCACATGTTTTTAGTAAAAAAAAATGTCAATAAGCGTATATTTATTGGTTTGCGCAAAAGTTATAGAGTTTACAAACTAGGGTACATTTTCTGAAATTTACACAGCTTTAAATTTATGACTGCCTATCTCATTTCTTGAGGTGCTAAAATGACAGGGCAGTACAAAACCCCTCCAAATGACCCCATTTTGGAAAGTAGACACCCCAAGGAAATTGCTGAGAGGCATGTTGAGCCCATTGAATTTTTTTTTTTGTCCCAAGTGATTGAATAATGACTAAAAAAAAAATAAAAATAAAAAAATACAAAAAGTTGTCACTAAATGATATATTGCTCACACATGCCATGGTTATATGTGGAATTACACCCCAAAATACATTTTTCTGCTTCTCCTGAGTACGGGGATACCACATGTGTGGGACTTTTTAGGAGCCTTGCCGCGTACGGGACCCCGAAAACCAAGCACCGCCTTCAGGATTTCTAGGCACAAATTTTTGATTTCACTCCTCACTACCTATCACAGTTTCGAAGGCCATAAAATGCCAAAATCGCACAAAACCCCCCCAAATTACCCCATTTTGGAATATAGACACCCCAAGCTATTTGCTGAGAGGAATGGCGAGTATTTTACAGCTCTCATTTGTTTTTGAAAATGAAGAAAGAAAATATATATATATATATATTTTTTTTTTTTCAATTTTCAAAACTTTGTGACAAAAAGCGAGATCTGCAAAATACTCACAATACCTCTCAGCAAATAGCTTGGGTGTCTACTTTCCAAAATGGGGTCATTTGGGGGGGTTTTGTGCTATCTGGGAATTCCATGGCCTCCGAAACTGTGATAGGCAGTGAGAAGTGAAATCAAAAATTTACACCCTTAGAAAGCCTGAAGGCGGTGCTTGGTTTTTGGGGTCCCGTACGTGGCTAGGCTCCCAAAAAGTCTCACACATGTGGTATCCCCGTACTCAGGAGAAGCAACAGAATGTATTTTGGGGTGTAATTCCACATATGCCCATGGCATGTTTGAGCAATATATCATTTAGTGACAACTTTGTGCAAAAAAAAAAAAAAAAAATTGTCGTTTTTCTGCAACTTGTGTCAACATATAAAATATTCCATGGACTCGACATGCCTCTCAGTATATAGCTTGGGGTGTCTACTTTCCAAAATGGGGTCATTTGGGGGGGTTTTGAACTGTTCTGGCATTTTATACACAACATTAGGAAGCTTACATCCACTCTTCTAACCACTTGAAGACAAAGCCCTTTTTGACACTTTTTGTTTACATAAAAACATTTTTTTTTTGCAAGAAAATTATGTTGAACCCCCAAACATTATATATATTTTTAAAGCAAAGCCCCTACAGATTAAAATGGTGGGTGTTGCATTTTTTTTTCTACACAGTATTTGCGCAACGATTTTTCAAACGCATTTTTTGGGTTAAAAAATACACTTTTTTTTATTTTAATGCACTAAAACACACTATATTGGCCAAATGTTTGATGAAATAAAAAAGATGATCTTAGGCCGAGTACATAGATACCAAACACGACATGCTTTAAAATTTCGCAGAAACGCGCATTGGCGACAAACTACATACATTTTTAAAAGCCTTTAAAAGCCTTTACAGGTTACCCCAGTAGATTTACAGAGGAGGTCTACTGCTAAAATGATTGCTCTCGATCTGACCTTCGCGGTGATACCTCACATGCATGGTGCAATTGCTGTTTACATATGACGCCAGACCGACGCTTGCGTTCGCCATTGGGCAAGAGCAGGGCAGGACAGGGGTGCTTTTTTTTTTTCTTTTTTTATTATTATTAATTTTTCTTTTTTATTTTATTTTTAAATTGTTCCTTCCAAGTATTTTTTTTTTTATCATTTTTATTGCTATCTCAGGGAATGTAAATATCCCCTATGATAGCAATAGGTAGTGACAGGTACTCTTTTTTTGAAAAAACTGGGGTCTATTAGACCCTAGATTTTTCCTCTGCCCTCAAAGCATCTGACCACACCAAGATCGGTGTGATAAAATGCTTTCCCAATTTCCCAATGGCGATTTTTATATCCGGGGGGGGGGCATTCCCTCCCACTGCTTGTAAAAGCAGTCCAGAGGCTAATTAGCCGCTAGGATTGCTTTTACATGAAAGCCAGCCGCAGGCTGAAAAGAATGATACCAAGATGATACCTAAACCCGCAGGCATCATTCTGGTATAAACATTCAAAGTCCAGCAACATACCAGTACGTTGCTGGTCCTTGTTGGACATGTATTGTAATCTTTTTTTTTTCATGCAGCCAGTTGGCTGAACGAAAAAAGAGATTGATCGGTGGGTATGCCCACCATTAGAATACCGCCCTTCATCCACCCACTTCCAATGATGGGCATACACGCACCATTTATATATGCCGAAGCATGGGGGCATCCTCCCGCAAAAAAGTTATGCCGCACACACATGGTCGGACTTTTCCACGGGCAAGCCTCCGTCGGAATTTCGACCGTATGTACGCGGCATTAGGAGCAAAATCGCTCCTCCGCCCCTGCTGCCCCAATGCTTCGGCATATTTGCTTTTTTTTTTTAACTGTGGTGGTGAAATCACCTCCTACAGCACTGGAGTCGCAGGGATCAGGCCTGTCTCTGCGAACGCTGCAGTTATGTGTGTTTTTGTTTTGTAAGTGACAGTGATCGATCGATACTGCACTTGGGTGGCCTGGGCTGGACGGAGGGGCAAAACGCAGGTGCCAGCAGGTATCTGGGCTGATCCCGCTAACACTGCGTTTTTGGGAACCCTAAACTGCTGGGGACGCTAGTATAGTTCTGATCAGATCAGATATTGATCTGTTCAGATACTATACCACTAAGGGGGGTGTATGCTTCACGCGTGGGTGTTAGCGTTACTGGCACTAACCTGACGCTGCCTGGGGTGTGACTCAGACCCTCTCTGACGCTAAAACCTAATTGATATCACCCGCCGGGCGATCAGGGGGTTAAACCTTTATTGGGTTATATACACGGCAGGTGCCCTGACACTATAAAAAAAAACTAACTAACCAGCGTCACCCGTAACACTTATATGGTGATCACTGGTGAAAGGGTTAACTAGGGGCAATCAGGGGGTTAAAACCTTTATTAGATAATATATGGGGGTACCTGACACTATAAAAACCTGCGGCGAATCTAAAAAATATTACCAGCTACCGATCTGCATCACCGACACTAAGACAGCGTTTAGAAAAACGATCGCTTAGCGACAGTGGTGATGGGGGTGAAAGGGTTACCTGGGGGGCGATCAAGGGGGTTAAACCTTTATTAGATAATATATTGGGGTACCTGACGCTATAAAAACATGTGGCGAACCTAAAAAAAATTACTGGCTACCGATCTGCATCACCGACACTAAGACAGCGTTTAGAAAAACGATCGCTTAGCGACAGTGGTGATAGGGGTGAAAGGGTTACCTGGGGGGCGATCAAGGGGGTTAAACCTTTATTAGATAATATATTGGGGTACCTGACGCTATAAAAACCTGCGGCGAACCTAAAAAAAATTACCAGCTACCGATCTGCATCACCGACACTAAGACAGCGTTTAGAAAAATGATCGCTTAGCGACAGTGGTGATGGGGGTGAAAGGGTTACCTGGGGGGCGATCAAGGGGGTTAAACCTTTATTAGATAATATATTGGGGTACCTGACGCTATAAAAACATGCGGCGAACCTAAAAAAAATTACTGGCTACCGATCTGCATCACTGACACTAAGACAGCGTTTAGAAAAACAATTGCTTAGCGACAGTGGTGATAGGGGGTGAAAGGGTTACCTGGGGGGCGATCAAGGGGGTTAAACCTTTATTAGATAATATATTGGGGTACCTGACACTATAAAAACCTGCGGCGAACCTAAAAAAAATTACCGGCTACCGATCTGCATCACAGACACTAAGACAGCGTTTAGAAAAACGATCGCTTAGTGACAGTGGTGATAGGGGGTGAAAGGGTTACCTGGGGGGCGATCAAGGGGGTTAAACCTTTATTAGATAATATATTGGGGTACCTGACGCTATAAAAACATGCGGCGAACCTAAAAAAAATTACTGGCTGCCGATCGGCATCACTGACGCTAAGACAGCGATCAGAAAAATGATCGCTTAGCGACAGCGGTGATAGGAGGTGAAAGGGTTATCTGGGGGGTGATCAGGGGGTTAAACCTTTATTAGGGGGGGTTAGGGGGCTACACTGGACCTAAGACTAAACTTTGGTGACACTTTTACAGTCACAAATGTCACTGATTGCAGTGATCACTAAATAAATGGTCACTGCAATCAGTGACACTGTGACTGGGGGCTGGGGGGGGGTGATCTGGGGGGTGATCTGGGGTGTCTGGGGGGGCCTGGGGGGGCGATTTATGTCCCTATGTGTTCTGGTGTCAGTGTAGTGTTGTGTGCACTGACCTGATGTCTTCTCTTGTACGGCGCTCGGTATATGTGAGCGCCGCACCAGAGATGACATCACTTCCTCCTGCTCCCTCTGTCTGACACAGACAGAGGGGGCATTTCCATTCGCCGGGAGCGATCGTGAGGGGGTGGCCAGAAACGAATGGCTGCCCCCTCATCCCGGAACGCTCCCGGACACTTAGCCACCGCTCACTGTATAGGAGGGGGGTCCGATTGGACCCCCCCAACTATACAAAGGCAATCACGTACACTCTACGTGATTGTGCCTGTCGGTGCCATTCTGCCGACGTATATATACAGTGAGCGGTCGTTAAGTGGTTAAAAATGTATGTAGTTTGTCGCCACTGCGCATTTGTGCGCAATTTTAAAGCATGTCGTGTTTGGTATCCATGTACTCGGCCTAAGATCATCTTTTTTATTTCATCAAACATTTGGGCAATATAGTGTGTTTTAGTGCATTAAAATAAAAAAAAGTGTGTTTTTTCCCAAAAAAAAGTGTTTGAAAAATCGCTGCGCAAATACTGTGTGGAAAAAAAAATGCAACACCCACCATTTTAATATGTAGGGCCTTTGCCTTAAAAAAAATATATAATGTTTGGAGGTTCAACGTAATTTTCTTGCAAACAAAAAATATTTCTTCATGTAAACAAAAAAAAAGTGTCAGAAAGGGCTTTGTCTTCAAGTGGTTAGAAGAGTGGGTGATGTGTGACATAAGCTTCTAAATGTTGTGCATAAAATGCCAGGACAGTTCAAACTCCCCCCCCACAAATGACCCCATTTTGGAAAGTAGACACCCCAAGATATTTGCTGAGAGGCATGTCGAGTCCATGGAATATTTTATATTTTGACAAGTTGCGGGAAAGACTTTTTTTTTTTGCACAAAGTTGTCACTAAATTATATATTGCTCAAACATGCCATGGGCATATATGTGGAATTACACCCCAAAATACATTCTGTTACTTCTCCTGAGTACGGGGATACCACATGTGTGAGACTTTTTGTGAGCCTAGCGGCGTACGGGAAGGGTGTAAATTTTTGATTTCACTCCTCACTGCCTATCACAGTTTCGGAGGCCATGGAATGCCCAGATGGCACAAACCCCCCCCCCAAATGACCCCATTTTGGAAAGTAGACACCCCAAGCTATTTGCTGAGAGGTATGGTGAGTATTTTGCAGATCTCGCTTTTTGTTACAAAGTTTTGAAAATTGAAAAAAAAAAATAAATAAATACATTTATTTTCTTTCTTTATTTTCAAAAACAAATGAGAGCTGTAAAATACTCACCATGCCTCTCAGCAAATAGCTTGGGGGGCCTACTTTCCAAAATGGGAACATTTGAGGGGGTTTTGTGCTATCTTGGCATTTTATGGCCTTCGAAACTCATGGGTAGTGAGGAGTGAAATCAAAATTTTACGCCCTTAGAAATCCGGAAGGCAGTGATTGGTTTTCGAGGCCCCTGTACTAGGCTCCCAAAAAGTTCCACACATGTGGTATTACCATACTCAGGAGAAGCAGCAGAATGTATTTTAGGGTGTAATTCCACATATGCCCATGGCATGTTTGAGCAATATATCATTTAGTGACAACAGTGTGCAGAATTTTTTTTTTGTCAGTTTCCGCAACTTGTGGCAAAATATTAATATTCCATGGACTCAAAATGCCTCTCAGCAAATAGCTTGGGGTGTCTACTTGGGGGGGGGGGGGGGTTGTGCTATTTTGGCATTTTATGGCCTTCAAAACTGTGATAGGTAGTGAGGAGTGAAATCAAAAATTTGCTCCCTTAGAAATCCTGAAGGCGGTGCTTGGTTTTTGGGGCCCTGTACGTGGCTAGGCTCTCAAAAAGTCCCACACATGTGGTATCCCCGTACTCAGAAGCAGCAAAATGTATTTTGGGGAATAATTCCACATATAAACATGGCATGTGTGAGCAATATATCATTTTTTTTTTGTCATTATTCAATCACTTGGGACAAAAATATGTAATATTCAATGGGCTCAACATGCCTCTCAGAAATTTCCTTGGGGTGTCTACTTTCAAAAATGGGGTAATTTGGAGGGATTTTGTACTGCCCTGCCATTTTAGCACCTCAAGAAATGAGATAGACAGTCAAACTAAAAGCTGTGTAAATTCCAGAAAATGTACTCTAGTTTGTAGACACTATAACTTTTGCGCAAACCAATAAATAGACCCTTTTTGACATTTTTTTTACAAAAGACATGTGGCTGAATACATTGTGGCCTAAATGTATGACTAAAATTGAGTTTATTAGATTTTTCTTGTAACAAAAAGTAGAAGATATTTTTTTTCAACATTTTGGGTCTTTTTCTATTTATATCGCAAAAAATAGAAATCGCAGAGGCAATCAAATACCATCAAAAGAAAGCTCTATTTGTGGGAAAAAAACGGACACAAATTTAGTTTGGGTACAACATTGCATGACCGCACAATTACCAGTTAAAACAGCGCAGTGCCAAATTGTAAAAAGACCTCTGGTCTTTAAGCTGACAAATGGTCCGGAGCTAAAGTGGTTAAACGTCGTCTATGAAGATTAAGGGTAAAAGTTTGTCGCCATTCCATGAGCGGGCGCAATTTTGAAGCGTGACATGTTCGCTATCAATTTACTTAGCATAACATTATCTTTCACAATATAAAATAAATTGGGCCAACGTTACTGTTGTCTTATTTTTTAATTCAAAAAAGTGTATTTTTTTTCAAAAAAAGTGCGCGTGTAAGACCGCTGGGCAAATACGGGGTGACAAAAAGTATTGCAATGACCGCAATTTTATTCTCCAGGGTGTTAGAATTTGTTTTTATAAATGTTTGGGGGTTCCAAGAAATTTTCTAGCAAAAAAAAGTGGTTAAAAATATTTAGTGTTAGGCAGAAATTTCACTTTAACCCCTTCCGGACCATACATATACTACGGCAGGGTGGCCCGGCTGCGTGAACCGATGTACCTGTACATCGGTCCATGCATGAGATATAGCGGGCCGCCGCGGGAGCTTGCTCAGAGGTCTGGCGGACACTATGTCCGCCGGCCACCCGCGATCACAGTAAAGAGGCAGAACGGGGATCTGCCTATGTAAACAAGGTGGATCCCTGTTCCATTAGCAGTAAAAATAAAAATATAATCTCCCTTTAGAGAGCTGATTTGGAGGGAAAAAAAAACGACCACGTATAAAGTTAACAACATTAGTGTTAACTAAGGAAGAGGGAGGTCTCGCAATCCCCCATCCCAAAAATTATTTTTTAGCCTCACAAATACAACATTTCAGTGGATGGACAACAGTATCACATTCTGATCCTATACAGAAATTGATATTATCAGTTTATGAAGTATATCCACTGATTTCTTTATTAGAATCGAGAAATCAATTGTGTAATAAAGGATTCCATACGGGTAAATTATTTGACATGGTATGGCAGGAAATGAGGAAAATTACTGAAGTAAAGGGATTTACTTCATATACTCCAATTTGGAATAATAGTAGTTATGGGGAACTGGGGAAATTGGAGGGGTTTGAGATTTGGAGGCAGAAGGGACTAAGGTACATGTCACAGCTATTTGAGGAAGACGTGATGAAAACCTTTAGTGAATTAAGTAAAGAATATAATATTCCAAATCAAAGATTTTTTCAATTCCTTCAGCTTAGGCACGCATTAGAAATACAGGGTCGTTCGCAGGAATTGAAGTTTAATAAGTCAATGGTAATAGCCTTGTTGGAAAAGACAGGGCAAATAAAAAAGGGTCTGATAAATTTAAAAAAACTGTGGATATTCCAGCAAGATTAGCCTGGTCAGGTGATATAGGGCCAATTTCAGATGAACAGTGGGCACAGGCATTATCAGTGATACCTTAGGCCTCCCTATCTCCAGCGCAAAATTTAACACAACTATTTATCCTACATAGGGCACATTACACACCAGAGAAATTATTCAAATGGAAATGTAGAGATACAGATCAATGTCCCAGATGTAAAGGGAGAATAGCCAATCTAATACACATGTTATGGAGAGGCCCTAAACTCCATCGTTATTGTTCTGGGGTGGTATCTATGATTAATAGTGTATTTGTGAGTGGGATGCTTTTGGAGCCTGGGGGTTGTCTTCTGGGTATACTGGATGAATCAAGAATCCCAGGGGAGTATATTGTTTCAATAAATAGAAGTTTATTCCAGGCTCGTAAGCTCATTGCACAAAAGTGGCTATCACCATATCCACCAACTGTAGAAGAATGGAAAATACAAGTAAGAGAAACTGTAATTAAGGAAAGGTATACTTTCTTACGCAGAGGCTGTCTAGGGAAATTTGAAAAAATATGGAGAAGGTGGTGTGATTATTTGGAGGTATGATGAGAGAGGGGAGGGGGGACGGGTGAGTAGAGATGGAAAAGGGGGAGGAGATCATGGGGGCCAGGGGTAAGGGGGATGTGATTTGTTGTGTTTTTTTTTCTTTTCTATTTGTTTTCTTCTTTTCTTTTTTTTCTCATTAACCCTCTCAATGCAAGCTTGGGTTGTATGTTGTATTTGGTGTTTTTGTTGTTTGTATGTAAAAATTTATTAAAAAATGATTTGATAAAAAAAAAAAAAAAGAAGTCCATAAAACCGCAATTGTCAGTTAAAACGACGCAGTGCCGTATCGCAAAAAATGGCCTGGTCATTAAGGGGGGAAAACCTTCAGGGCTGATATGGTTAAAGTATCCCAAAGCAAAAAATTTGTTTGCGAGTTGGAAAGAGTGGGGAAGGGTTATCTCCCTTTTTTAAGTTATGCCGTTTGTGCCCCTGATGGGGAGAATAACCCCCTATTTGTACTGGTGATTATGGTGACAGACAGAAAGTGAGGAAAAATCCATATTTTTAAAGTTATAACTAGTAATGTGGGAACGTTTCCAATAGGTACACCTATTTTAGTGAAACTAAAAGGGAAATTGCACTCACTTTGGGAGATTTTCTCCAACTTTCTGTTGTGGCTCTGAAACTGGAAGTAACCAGAATTTTTTTTCCAACAGACAACCAAAAAAAATAAAAAAACTTAAAGTGGATGTAAACCCTCAATACACACCCAGTGAAGTGAACAGCCTCAGATGATACACAGAGAGGAACCAAATCTCCTTACATAGGTTTTACATGCATATTTGCTGTCCTCACATTTATATACTGTTTGTTGAAAGTTCAGATCGTGTTAGGAAATTTTCTCTTCCTGTTTAACACAGAGTGTGATGTCTGGGCATACAACCAAGATAGCTAAAATTGCTGATTGGAGGAAAGGCACACACACCCTCTCATCATAGGCAGAGACTCTCAGGTGTTTTGTAATAGGGGCAGCTGCCTGCTAATCTATTTATAGCAACCTCCCCAGACAGAAATTTCAGGCTGCTTTTATCTGATGTGTCCGAGAATTTGTCAGGAGTTATCAGGCTGATAACAGAGTAACTGGTCAGAAGAGAGCTATGGGACTTGGCTCTTTGAAGAGAGATAACAAAATACTGCAGATATTTGTGCCCAGCTCAAATTTCATGAATTGAGTTTACATTCACTTTATGTTTCAATATGTTTATTAAAGTTTTGCCATACAAAATGTATAAAAGTCGCAACATAACATTATACAGTCTCAATTCAGCACTTGGGATTAACACAGTAAAGGTCTCTGCGTGTAGGGGTCCATGCCATAGCATCTAAAAAGAAAACTAAAGAAAAAAATATCACCTCTTAATATCCCATATGAGTCTACCGCTCCTCAGAGCCGCAGGTCCCTCTTCACATCCCAGATCTTGTCAAGTGAACCGCCCGTCTAGAAGAGCCGTCCCCCCATCTGCTTGTCGGGGGGCGCAACTCCCCAGATCATGCGGGCGACTTTCATATCAGTTCAGACTGACAACGGTCCCTTAGGAACTTAGAAACCAAAGAAAACTGGGAGTCGTACAAACCTCTAAGGTCTGGTTCCGACTCCAAAAATAGACAAACAAAAAGAGAACAGAGGCAAAGGAATAGAAGGGAGGAAACAGAGCGAGGAAAGAATAGTTGAGAAGGGGGAATGGGGAAGGGGGGGGGAGGAGCCCCTATTCAGCTCCCGGACACCCTCAACTTAGAGCTAAAGTTAAGCTGCAAACATCCTGGGGTCATTTGTAAGGTAACGAAGCCATGGGTCCCACACTTTATGAAATAGTTTCATTTTATCTTGAGCCAATGCAGTCAACCGTTCGTTTAGCATCAACCAAGACAATTTGCCTTTAAGCTGTTCGAATGGTAGGGCAGCCGATCTCCAGTTCCTAGCGATGGTGATTTTGGCTGAAATAAATATAAATGTCAAAAGCCACCTGCTGGACTTGGAGGCCTCCACGTCTCCACTCCCCAGTAGCGCTTGCTTAGCTGATTTAGTCAGATTTAGCTGGGTGAGGGAGTAAATGAAATTATATACCCTGATCCAAAACCTCCTAACCTTAGGGCATGTCCACCAAATATGATAGGTGGTGCCCACCTGGCCACATCCTCTAAAGCATAGCGGTGTAGCCCCCGACACAAAAGTTGCCAGTCTGACCGGCACCATATACCACCTCAACAGAACCTTATAATTAGCCTCAATTATCGAAGTATTAATGAGCGAACGAGATGCTGTCTCAGCTATCTTATGCCATTCATCCAAATCCAGGGTTTCCTGCAAATCGGTCTCCCAGTGGACAATATAGTTCAGCTTCGTCGATGCACTCAGCAATATCGAATATATAGCAGATAAATGTCCCTTGATTTTATCATAATTTCTGCAGAGATGTTCCACGGGAGGTAGGGTCGCTAGGTCGCTCTTACGAGCCAGGGTTTGCACATAATGTGAAATCTGAGTAAATCTATAACTTTCTGCTGGAGGCATATGATATTTGTCAGTCATAGTCCGTTCGGACAGCATACCCTTATGATCACAAAGGTCAGCTATGCGCATGAAACCCTTATTGGTCCACCATTCGAAAGCTAGGGGGGCGAGACCCGGGGTGAATGCACTATTTTGAAGCAGAGGTGCCAGTGGAGAATGGGGAGACTTGAATTTGTGAGATCTGGAGAGTCTGTCCCATATTTCCAAAGACATAGATAAAGTAGGGCACAGTATAGCATGTCGCTCCTTAATAGGGAGCCACAAGATATGAGAAATTGGTTTGGGACGACAAGAATAAGATTCCATAGCCATCCATATGGCCTGCGCCCATTGGGAATGGAACCTTGAGAGTTGCGCCACCTGGGCAGCATAGAAATATTTTAGTAAATCTGGTAGATCAAGTCCTCCCTTCCGCTTCAACGTATATAGAGTGCTCCTATTCACCCTGGGTCTCTTATCTCCCCAAATAAACTGCAGAACTTTATTCTGAAATCGTTTAAGGTCGTCACGGGCCAATGAGACTGGCAAGGTACGGAAGAAATACAATAATCGGGGTAGAACATTCATTTTTATTGAGTGAAGTCTGCCGAACCACGATGGTGGATGGATCTGCCACTTAGCCAAGTCATCTGTCAGACGTTTAAAAAAGGCTGGATAATTCCCTTTGTACAACTTACTGACAGATGAGGTCAATTGTATGCCTAAATAGGGGAGAGCAGCTGATTCCCATCGGAATTGAAATGATTTTTCGAGCGTTGTCTGAGTGGAGCTTAGCAATGATAAGTTCAGTGCCCTCGACTTACTATGATTAATTGCCAACCCAGAGATGTCAGAAAATGGTTGCAAAATAGCATATAAATTGGGCAACCCTGTCTAGTTCCCCCGTCTGATTGGAAATGATTGGGAAGTATATCCCCGAGGCACTAGGGGAGTCAGATAATATACGGAGGAGATCCAAAAAGCGCCCCCCAAATCCAAAGCGAGTGAGAACATCAAATAAATAGTCCCAGGAGATGGAATCAAACGCCTTATGGATATCCAATGAAAGTAACATTCCCCTCCTAATTCCCCTTCCGTCCCAATCAGACTGAACCACCGAGATAGGATTAATTAACCAACGGGTTTGGTCTGATGCCTGTCTAGTCGGGACAAAACCTGCTTGGTCAGGATGAATATAACACTGAAGAAAAGTATTAAGTCTTTGGGCCAGAATTTTGGTCAAGATCTTCAGATCTGTATTAATTAAGGAAATTGGGCGGTAATTGGTACAGTCTCCATGATCCTTCCCTGGCTTCGGGATAACACTTATATATGCTGCATTTCCGTGGCAGGGGAGCCCACTACCACTTCTCAAGTCATTAAATTAAGTACAGAACCTACATAAGGGGGGTCATGCAATCTGGAGCAGCAAAGACACACTGTCCAGACCAGAACACGGGGGATAGTCCAGCTCTACCTCACGTACAAAAACATCTAGATATATTGATGGGAGAGACCCTGGGGGGCGGGGGATGGGGGGATGTGGTGGGGATATGGAGCGGAGAGTATACGGGCCCGGGTGGCCGGCCGCGCGCTGGACCCACGTCCCGTAGAATTTTGAGGGGTGTGTCCGCCTGTGTGTGGTGGGGGGGAGGGGTAGGGGGCCTGGGGTTGAGGAGGCGACCTATAGAGACGGGCATGGTTGAGGGGGAAAAATATTCCCTTAGTTTAATGTTGACCGCAGGATTGATATCCGTTATTTTATGTATGTACTTCTTTATGTTACATGTATGGTCCTCCTCGCTCATTTCATTTTCTTATTTTGGTTCCTTATGTTACAATGGTGTATTATTGCTGACTGCACGTTACAGCAGAGTTTTGTTGGATTGGGAGACAAGAGTCGGGAACTCGTTCTTCCCCGAGCCTTGTCCTACCCGCACCCCAAATAGGCTAGTGTGTTCTGCCGGGGGGTACAACGTTGACCCCCAGGCATTATATACAAATAACAAGTTACTTAGAGGACTAAGGGCACTAGGCCCAGCCCTCTACATTTGCTTTTTCACTCTTTTACTCTTACTCTCCTCTTTCTTACTTTCTCTTTCACCTGCTACCCCCCCTCTCTGTCCTCCTCCCGTCACCCTTTACGTCACCCCTATCTCTGACCCGCACCCTTGCCCCCCCCCTCTAACTCGAACCCAGTCTCCACTTCCTTCCCCCTACCCCCTACCCAATTATGGCATTACACCATCTCAAAATTCAGTCACTTAATGTGAAAGGCCTTAACACGCCAGAAAAAAGGCGCATACTGTTAGATGACCTGAAAAGATCCCAAACGGATGTGGCTCTGATCCAAGAGACACACTTTAAGCACAATAAATTACCGTATTTACGCAACAGACATTACCCGATGACATACCACTCTGTTAACCCCACAGCCAAATCTAAAGGAGTCTCCATATTAATTTCCAGCAAAGTCCCATGGCAATGTCAGGACTCACTAATCGATCCCTCTGGAAGATACATTTTCCTCAAGGGACTCATAGGCAACGTACAAGTTACGATAGCAACATTATATGCCCCCAACGACCTGCAGGCGACATTCTTGGAGCATACTTTGGAGAAACTCCAGGACTTTAGGGCAGGACAATTACTGATCGGTGGAGACTTTAACGCTTCATTGATTCCTTCGGTAGACACCTCAGCAGGCAAATCTTCTATGCCAGTGAATCAACTCAAACGCATAGCAAAGGCACTACATAAATCACAACTTATTGATATCTGGCGACTGCAACATACGGGAGACCGTGACTATACGTTTTATTCACCTGTACATCAGGTATATAGCAGAATAGATTACTTTATGATCCCCCATACACAACTTCATGCAGTAGAAAGCACATCTATAGGAAACAGGACGTGGTCTGACCATGCACCAATCTTTCTGATTTACAAGCTTTCTGACGTATCCTCACCTAGACATAAATTTTGGAGACTTAATGAAAGTCTACTGCAAACACCAGAGGTGCTCGCGTAGATTACCTCGGCTATAAATTACTACTTTCAGGAAAACGACCAGCCAGAGTGTGACCCGGGGATATTGTGGGAAGCACACAAATCAGTCATGAGAGGGATTTTCATCAAGCACGGAGCCCGTATTAAACAGGAACGCACTGCACAGCTTACCCAGTTATTGAAAAAATTAAACATCACTGAATCCAGACATAAGCACGCCCCCACACAAACCTCTGAGGCGGAGTTGACAATTATCAGGAAACAGATTACTGACATTCTACAATACAGAGCCAAGACAGCCATACAGTCGTGTCGGAAAATGGCATACGAATCAGGGGATAAATGTGGAAAGCTATTAGCGAAAACAGTCAGGGAACATAAATTATCTACATACATTCCCCACATTACCAAGGCAGGAGGCCAGAAAGCAACTTTACCCTCACAAATCACACAAGAATTTAAAGATTTCTACTCCAAATTATATAACCTCCCGGCGGCTTCGCCTTCCCAAGCAGACATGACACACTACATTACTTCGTCCGCAATGCCCTCACTTACACCAGAGTCCCGGGAGGAACTAGATTCCCCGATAACATTATTAGAACTTCAACAAGCTATCAAAACAATGAAGCCGGGTAAGGCCCCAGGACCCGACGGGTACACCCTACAATACTATAAGAAACTCACAGAGATACTGGGGCCGCGCATGCTTGGGCTGTTTAACGCCATAGGATCCGGCAAAGTATTTGCCAGAGATAGTTTAAGTGCCCACATCTCAGTAATACACAAGGAAGGAAAGGACCCGACAGCATGCAGTAGCTACAGGCCGATATCGCTCCTAAACGTTGATTCAAAAATTTATACCAAGATCATTGCCACCAGACTTGCGAGACACCTTCACCATCTTGTTCATCTAGACCAGGTAGGCTTTATCCCATCTAGGGAGGCAAGGGACAGCACCATTAAGGTGCTGAACTTATTACATAGAGTGAAGATCACAAAAACCCCGTGCGTACTACTGAACACCGACGCCGAGAAGGCCTTCGACCGGGTGAATTGGTCGTTCATGTTTACAGTTCTTCGACACGTAGGCCTGGGAGAGGTAATGTTAAATAGGATAACCGGAATATACACCAGTCCGACAGCACAGGTGAAGGAAAATGGGGTACTATCGGACCCCTTCCCAATATTGAATGGGACAAGACAGGGATGTCCTTTATCCCCTCTCTTATTTGCCCTCTCACTGGAACCCTTCCTGGCCACAATCAGACGGAACCCCGACATACAAGGCGTGACTATAGGGCAAACGCAACACAAGATATCAGCATACGCAGATGACTTGCTCTTTTCACTTACCAATCCAGGGGTGTCCCTCCCGAATCTGCTTAGAGAATTCGATACATATGGGAAATTATCGAACTTAAAGATAAACTTTTCCAAGTCAGAGGCAATGGCAATATCTATACCACTACATATGATCCCTACGGTACGATCAAATTTTCAATTTAAATGGACATCCTCCTCCCTGACTTATCTGGGGACTAATATCCCACCCGAACTTTCCGGAATATATGAACGGAACTTTCCTCCTCTACTGTCAAACGTAAAACTTCTTCTAGACTCGTGGCACAAGGGAATTCATTCCTGGTTTGGAAGATGTAACTTACTGAAAATGTGCATACTGCCTAAATTCTTATACCTCTTCCAGGCCCTACCCATTAAAATACCACCCTCATACTTTAAGCGGGTACAGGCCTTGTTTACCCGCTTTGTCTGGGGACACAAAAAACCACGGATCTCACGCACTCAGCTGTCAATGCCAAAACAATGTGGAGGGTTGGCAGGGTTATAGACTGGAGCCGCCACCAAGAATTTAAGTTGTGGGTACAGATAGAACAACACCAGGCTGACATTCCATTGAAAACAACGATGTGGTGTAGCGAATCATTGACATCAGAGACAAAATTACACCCGCTGATAGGCAATACTATTCGCCAAGGCCTACAAGCGGCTTTACAAACTGCCCTGACAACCAAATTGTCACCGTTAACACCGATTTTGGGAAACCCCAGGTTTTCCCCAGGAATGGTAACCACACAATTTCAGACACTACGAGCCTCGGGCCGTACCACAGCGTCTCAATATGTGATAAGAGATAGATGGCCCTCCATTCCTGAACTGACGGACACAACAGGCCCTTTCCAACTCCCCTTTTGGAACGCGGTTCAACTACACCACTTCCTTCAGACAATCCCACACCCACAAGAATACTCCAGACCCATGACCACACTCGAGGAATACTGCTCGGGGATGGAGCCTTTACCCCGGGTCCTCTCCAAAATGTATTCTCTCCTCAATACACCAACCCAGCAACCACAACTTCCGGGAATTACAAAGTGGGAGACAGACCTAAACCGCACCTTTACGGCGCCCCAAGTACAAAGCATAATACAATTCTTTTTCAAGTCCTCCCTATGTACGAAAATACGGGAGACAAATTTCAAAATTCTCACAAGGTGGTATTTAACACCCAGCCGCCTACATGTGATTTTCCCAGACACCTCAGAGTACTGTTGGCGGTGCGGGACAGAAAAGGGAACACTGCTGCATGTATTTTGGTCCTGCCCCAAGCTAACAGCATTCTGGACGGGGGTCCGAACTATATCCCAAAAATTCACAGAATACCAGATCCCACATGACCCAGCTTTCTTCCTACTGCATGTATCGACTCTTTCCCACAGAACATACAAAAAGTCCCTACTACGTCACCTGACAAATGCAGCTAAGTCTTGCATTCCCATACTATGGAAACAACAAACTCCACCGACCATAGCAATGTGGTTGCGGAAAGTGGAAGATATGAACAGACTGGAAGATCTGATACTGACAGCCCAGGACAGACATGAAGTTTACAAAGAGACTTGGACTATGTGGAACATGTTTATTTACTCGGACGAAGGTACAACTCTTCTCGGAACCCGAGCAACCTTTCAGTCGGAATACAGAATAACATACCAGAGATGCCAACCCCCCCCTTCCCCACCTTGCCACCCACCCCCACTCCACTCCCCTCCCCCCCTCACCCCACTTCTCTCTTCTTCTTATCTTACTTTTCCTACTTTCTTTTTCTCTATTCTTGTCAGTTGAATCAAACGTATCTAACACAAGCTTTCCGTAGGGTGTTTACTTGAGGGTGTGTGAGACAGAATACTCACTGATGTTGAGCGGAGGTCCTACCAGACCAAGGCAAGACTGTATTAACGATAGGAAGACCTGAAATGCGATCTTATTTAACATCACCTACTGTACTATAGATTCTGGAGGCTGCGACCTTCACTGTTTTTGTGTCTTTTTTGTATCTTGTGGGGCTTTACCCCGGCTCTTTAAAAAAAAAAAAAAAAGAAAAATCAATAAAATTTATATTTCAAAAAAAATTAAGTACAGAGATGTGGGCAAGAAGGTCTTGATACTTCCTGTAGTAGTGGCCCGGGAAGCCATCTGGCCTAGGAGCCTTAGAAGGATGCAATATTTTGATTGCGGCTCTGATTTCAGGTTCTGTAAAAGCACCGACCATCAGTTCCGCATGGGCTTGTGTCAATGTAGGCAGCTGTAAGTCGCGGAAGAATGTATTCGCTCGGGATGGATCAAACTTATTCTGCGCTCCATACAGCTTAGCGTAAAATTTGTGAAATTCTCCAATTATCCTTTCAGGGTTCTGGGAGGTAAGGCCCGTGGATAATCTTAGTTTAGGTAAGGTCGGCATGTACGGTCGAGGGACCAGTTTTCGAGCTAACATTGTGGTTGGTTTATCCCCCATAGTGTAGAACCTGTTTAGACCAGCTGATATGTTTCTCCGCTTGTGTAGTCAAACTAAGATTGAGTGCTAGTCGGCCTTCATCAATTTTGTGCCTTATATCTATCCGGGGATTCCTATGCTGTTCGCTCACTAAGTCCTCTAAGTTTGCTTCCAAATGCTTATTTGTCTGTTCCCTATCGCGTTTAACCCTGGCCGCCACTTGTAATAATATGCCCCGAATCGCAGCTTTATGGGCTACCCAGTTAATTGCGGGGGATGTGTCTGATGCCTTATTAAGTCTAAAGTACTCCCGTATTTCCTTTTGAATCTCTAAAAAGATTATAGGGTCATTCAGCAGGCTCACATTGAGTCTCCATGGGGAGGGTCTAGATTTAGTCCACAGCCCCGTAGTAGAGAGTTTGATCTGGGAATGGTCCAACCAAGGGGTAGATAAGATCTTTACTGACTTAATAAATGGGAGCAAAGGCATGCGTACTAAAAGGTGATCTATCCTAGAATAAGTATGATGGACCTGCGAAAAGTATGTAAAGTCCCTGACCGTGGGGTTGTGTTCTCGCCAGGAATCAATGAGGTCATGGAAATGAAGTAGACGCGCCCCCTTGCTGCTCCCAGTCGGTGGACGCTTCAAAATTGGTTTAGAGGAGTTAGATTAGTCCATAACCCTGTCTAAGGGAATATTACTATCGCCCCCCATAACGACCTGACCCTGGACTTTGGGCATCAGTATCCTAAGCATTTTGCTAAAAAATTCTGGCTGCCCAGTATTCGGGGCATAATATGATATAAAGGACACCTCCTGGTCATGAAGCCGCCCCACTGCCATAATATACCTGCCACCCTTGTCTTTAACAATAGTGATGGGGGTAAAGGGGGTCCGTTTAGAAAAACAGGTAGCCACACCGCCCTTTTTTTCCTGGCCCCCTGCTAGATAAAACTGCGGATACTTCACATTGAGGTAGCGGGGCGCTGAGGCGTTAGAAAAATGAGTTTCCTGTAAGAGAAGGACTTCAGCCTTCTGTTTATAATAAAACTGGAAAGCTTTAGTCCTCTTAGCAGGGGAATTAAAACTATGTACATTGTGGCTAACTATTGAATAGTCAATGTTGTATGTTGTAGCCATTGTGGTAGGGCAGAGCACTCTTACCTTGCGCAGTCAATGAAGTGGAGAGGGCCATGGGAATGAAGACTGTCAGATTTCGTGACCTTTCGCACCATGTCATGCGGGGAGGGTGCCAAACCGAGGCTCCAAAGAGAAAGGGGGAAGGGGTGAGAAGAAAAGGCATTAGAAAAGCAGAAAAATAAAAATAAAGACAAAAAAAACATTCATAGGCCTTAGGCCCAAACAACCAACATAAAACAATCCTAACTGATGAATGAAGGCGTGGGGAATAACCCCTGCCGGAGACAACATCCGGCAAATTAGGTGCAAGGGTACCATCCTCATCAGAGGATAGGTAGTCTCGCAATTGGGTGGCATGTATCACCACCCCGACCCAAACATAAATATTCTCTATCTAAGCAGGTCATTCGAGGGCATATCAGGAATGACATAAACCAATCAACACAGTATAACATATCAGGCTACCTATAATAATATATGTCCCCAAGGTCAGTGACACCGGGGCAGGAAGGGTGCCCATCGGTCGTTCCTGCCCCCGAGTCACAACCCAGCAGGGGAACTACATTGCGTTCCATCTAAGAGCCCCAGTCTCTAAAATAACAGTTCTAGCGAACATGTTGGGGTTTGATGGGGCTGAAAATTAGCCGGCTGATAGTCATTCCGAAAACCAGGAAATCAAGTAGCTGTGTGAACAGTGAACAGTTACGAAGGCCCCATCAGGCCCATAGTCCACCATGAGCCCAGGCCAGTCCTGTGCAACCAAACACTAACAAATCCCAGAAAGGGTTAGAAAAGAACAATACTCAGGTATTCCGGCGAAGCATTCCTGGCCTGTGAGCGCGTACGATCCTGCCACATCGGAGATAGGGGACGGTGATTCGGGTGAGGGGGAGACGAAATCGGAGAGTCCCGCACGATGATACCGAGGCCAAGCAGTAGGTCCTCGCCTGTTTGGAATGTGGAAAATTAATGGGATTTCCCTTTGTAGGTGAATCTGCTTGTCCATGAGTTGCTGAAGTAATGGTCGCAGGTTTCTGCGTTTTTGGACCGTTGACGGTCATTTGTGCTCCGAAAAGCAACAAGTCCGGTCTGTTGCGGGCCGCAAACATCATCTTCTCCTTAATGCGATAGTGATGTGGCTTAACAATAATGTCTCGTGGTAGGCCGTCGGCCCTCGGGGCTGTCAGCGCCCGGTGAATGCGATCAACTTCCATTTGGTGGGCAGCAATGTCAGGGATAAGGGTTTTCATTAGGTCTTTTATAGCCCCCTCTAGATCAGTGTGAGTTTCAGGGAGGCCACGGATGCGGAGATTGTATCTACGCGAACGATTCTCCCCGATTTTCGTGAATGCCTCTTCCAATCTATCCTGGAGGTCAGTGACCATGGCTGAGTTCTGATTGACCCTTTTGATGGTGCCGTCCACTTTGGTTTCGATGAGCTCAAAACGTTCCCCCAAGCTGTGGATATCTTTTTTAAGGTCCGTGGTAATTAATGTGCAGGCCGTAGAGAGCTCCTGCTGCAGCATGGTGGAGAACCTACCCAACAGTACGGCATCTGGGGAATAATGTGATAGCTGGGGAGGTGGAATATCCTGGCTGGACTGGCTGAATAGGACCTCTGTGAGATCTGCCATGTTTCTGTCCATGGAGGAAGCAGGGGAGTTTACTGAGTCATGCCCATCAGCATACATGGCTGGGGATGAGGGATGTGAAGGTGACTCACCCCACTGGATGGTCTCCACCTCTCCTGAGGATTGTGAGGAAAAAGGATCCCTGGATGGCTCCGGATTAAGCTGTTTGCCTCCTCTCTGTACAACGCCATCAGATCTGGCTGCTGTGCTGCCTCGCGTGTCTGGCTTGCCGGGCGCCATTTTGGATCGCGGCTTAGCTTTAGGGGAAGGCACCGCTCTCCTCTGGGCTGTAGTCTGTTTGTGTTGCCCTTTCCGCGGTTGCCTCTGTGCCCTCCGGTTCATCACCGCCTCGGGGCTACAGTAGGATCGGTCCTGGCTCTCGGACATTGCTGCCTGCGCTGCTAATAGCTCCGGTGGGTCAGGGGGCCGGAGTTCGGTCAGTGCACGTCCTCCTCCGAGTCCACGTGCATGCGCACCTTACATTCACTTTAAATAGAGGACATCCGCACCCTATCCAAAACTGAAACAAAGGCTATATTTAACGTTTTACATTTTGCACAAATGAAAAATGAAGAACACAGTCTCAGAAGTGGTAAAGCTATAAAAGAATAGCTATACCCCCCCCAGCCATCATCCTCTTAAAATACTCCTGCACAAAGGAACAGCTGCTGGTCCCATGTAGACAGATTATTTAAAGTACTATAAAACTTAACCATACACATCACCCCATCAGAGGATTATGGACCCTATTCAAATCAGCAATAACTGTCATGTAAAAAAGAGGAGATGCACTAACAAAATCTTAAAGAATCAATTAGTGATTTTAGAGCACAAGAGAATATGTACCTAGGCAAAAGAAGAATGTGCATTCATTGTCCAGAGGTGTCTAGTATAAAGTATTAACTTCTGCCACAGCCTACATAAGATTATGGACATTAAAGTATGTACAGATTCTTAACAGGTAGTGTAGTGGAACGGATAAAATGTCTATATTATGTCTCTCTCATCCCTCATATTATTATTATTTTCTTTCATATCTTTATTATTTTTCCCTCTTGTTGTGATGTGTATATAATTATATTTATATATGTATGTACGTGTGTATGTATATATACATATAAGTGTATGTGAAATGAATGGAAAATCCGCGCCAATTAATAATAAACAATATAAGTAAGCTGCTCCTCAAAACTTCAGTGGTGGCTGAAGACAATATGAAAAAAGTGAGAGGTGAGGGCGCTAAAAATCCCCAATATATCAAATAAACACCCAATATAACTTAAATATAAACTTAAATAAAAAGTGTAAATTATGACCTGCCTAATTAGATCATACTAATTAATGTATGAGTGCTACACCAAATTATTATAGATAGCCATTGATAAAAATAAATCAAAATTATCAACCAAATAAACGTGAAACAACCAAATGATCACATATAAACAAATCGTATGATGTGCAACAAAAATCCAAGAAAGTGAACATCAAAAAAAGTCCCCACAAGAACAGTGATAAAGTCTTATCAAAAAAACACACACTCTCTCTGTATATATTAAAAATCCTTCTGCTTGCTTGATGTGCTGTGTAAAGTTAAAGTGAGTTCTTTGTGACTTATTGGATCCACCTTCACCGTAACCAATATCACCCGATAGTGTTATGTTAAAGATGGCAGCTTACCACAACAAGATGACACTTTTAGCTAAAAAAGAGGTCAAACAAGCTTTCTGCAAGTATCCACTTGCTTGAATGGAGGATGTCAGCTGGACAATAATTTGGTGTAGCACTCATACATTAATTAGTATGATCTAATTAGGCAGGTCATAATTTACACTTTTTATTTAAGTTTATATTTAAGTTATATTGGGTGTTTATTTGATATATTGGGGATTTTTTAGCGCCCTCACCTCTCACTTTTTTCATATAAGTGTATGTGTCTGTTAGTAACAAGCCAGTAGATTTCCTTACTCAAGATGAAAAGCAGATGTTCTATCTCCTCTCTCCTGTTTCTCCCCCCTCCCACCGTGCAACAGAAGATGGCCCCCATTTTCTGGAATTTGACTCGCCTCGTGGAGATAGACTTCGACAGGAAAAGGACCATATATAGTTGAACCAATCACATACACACACATGTGATGACGCTTGCTTATGTCACTTTGTTTATATAAGGGGCTGCTGTAAACCTGAATAAACCAGATTTGAGGGAGAGCTTATACTGAGCAGTTGCATCAGTGTGATTGACTCTAATCCAATGTGAAGTGAGTGCATGCATGCAGAAGTAAGAGGCAGAATAGGAGATACATTCTGGTATTGGACCAGGAACAAATCCATTACAATTTGATGCTCAACGTGGGGCCTTGGACTGTGGTTTGGAAGCCAGCCGACCTAGATGACTGCCAGCGAATTGTGGGGTGACGAACGGAACGAGGCCTGATTAACTGTAAAACACGGTAAGAGAAGAAGGTTATATTCCTTACCTGTGTGATTCCGGCTCAGTCACCCTCGGTTCCACTCGCGGTCCGTCTGCTGCTGCAAGCCACCAAAGACAGGTCATTCTTGTTCAAGATAGATTTAATAAGAACCTGTCGACCCATTCTGCCAGTTGATATTTTATGTTATGTTCTGTGTTGAATTGAATGTGGCTGTCATGGATCTGCCACCTAAGGGTTAATAGTGCAGACTGATTTCAGTGATTGGCAACAGGCTGCCTTATTTAAACACCTCAGCAGCACTGTGTCTTCGCTGCCTGATCTGCAGTTCATACCTGTTCCAGTGTCTTCCTGTGATCTGATCTGTTTCCTGTGTTTGACCCGGCTTGTTTGACTACAATTGATCTCTGTTATCCTGATCCCGGCCTGCCTTGTAACCACGCTCAGCTCTACACTGCTTGATTTCCTGTTGCCGAACTTTGCCTGTATCCTGACCATTCTCTGCCTGTCGTCTATACCTACATCTGATCGTCTGTTACCAAACCCGGCTTGTCTGACTACGTATTCAGTGTCTCCCCAGCCAGTGCACCTACCAGCCTGCTTCCTGTTCCCTGCTGCACCAGCTGAACTGACAAGACCAAAGACGAACCAGGCACCCATACACCGCCAGGCTCTTGCGGCCACTGTTGCAACATCGGTGGCCCTTGAGCCGGGGTTGTACGAGAGGCCTTCCCACTGCACATCAGGCTCATCCGGCAGGTACGTAACAGTGGCTATTTCAGTGGATGTCTGTATGAGAAGGGGAGACACGATTCCTCTCCAGTACTCTGGTTACAGAGAGGGTGTCAGGAGATTATATATATATATATATAATCACACATACACACACACCTCACTCATATTACCTCCATACAGACAGAAGGGCTGAAATAGTATGTCATGTTCTAACTGTATTTGTGGACTAATGTTTGGTGTGCATAAAGGTGGATAGGGTTTAGTTAAGGTGGTACCGGGAGGTTTATTGGGACTTAGACCCCTGTTGGAGAGTTTGGAAGATATTAAAGTATTTAGAGTCAATGTCCATTATAGTGTGAACCTCAACGTTCATTTTGGGAAGTCACTGAAAGTTATCGAGGAAGA
Organism: Rana muscosa; assembly: GCA_029206835.1. Lineage (NCBI taxonomy): Eukaryota > Metazoa > Chordata > Amphibia > Anura > Ranidae > Rana > Rana muscosa. Next base: position 12,274,510 of record CM055121.1, on the reverse strand, counting down.
TAGAGAGAGGGTGGGGGTACACATAGAAAGCTGCCCCTCATGCTCCCTGCGCCCAACATGTAATAACGTGGGCCAGGAACAGGACAGAGTTGTGAGTCTAGGATTTGAGTTGGGGAGAGTGGACCCCACCCCACAGCAGAGATGCAAAAATAAATAAGGGAAGAGGCTGGGACCAATTGTAATTATTCTCCAAAAGTAATTAGTCTTCCCAATCAAAAGTTACACCCAGCCTATGATGATGGCCCCAAGTGGGCGTGTGAGGAATGTGGGAGGTCTGGACACCCACACCCTAACCGTCCCGGGCTCTGCCCCGAATTCAGTTGTAAGTTGGAGGACCTCCTTCGGAAGTCCCTCCCCTTACAAACGGACCTTACTCCAGTCTCACCATCCCGGCCATCCCAACCCCTCTACCCCCTGTGCCCGGTATTGAACGCAGATGGCAGCTTCTACTGCCCACCGGTCATCGCCCCAGTGATGCCTTCGATACCGGATTCAGTAACCCAACCATCTGCTGCCTCTGCCCAATATGCTCCAGTGTCAGGACCCCATCAGTCTACACTGGCTAGGGCACTAGCAACTCCCTTGAGTCAACCTTCCTATGCGGACCCAGCGGGTACAATCTGGGATGGTCCTGATGAGAGGAGTAGGTTGCAGGACCTAATAGCCAGGAAAAGAAGGGGAGAGGTCCCAGTGCTCACTATGTATAATACTGTACACTCACACTATGCCTGAAAAATAACAGACGCACAGTGTGACGTTTAGATGGCGGACTCACCAAGTCAGGTGCGGTCTCTGTGGCCTATAGATAGATATATAAAGAAAAACCCACCAGGGAGAAACCTAGAGAGTTGGACTCCCCCTGGATAAAGAAGCCACAGGTGGACCACGCCGCTTATGAAAACAGATAACTTTTAATGGTACAAAAAAATTAATTAAATAATAATAGAAAAATCAATACACAAATTACTGATGCTCAAAAAAACCCACACCAGCACCCACAGACAATTAAAATTAATATGATGACGTCATCAATATTAAAACCACAAACTACTTAAATGCGGACGCATGCATGCATTAGAGCAGGGTAATCAACTGGAAAATTGGTCCAGGTAATGGCCCTGTGTATAATAGGGCCAGTCAATAGGGCTAGACCAGTTCCAAAGGAACATGAAAAATGCAGATATAGCTGTGCAATGAAAAGCTGAAACTGGGATAAAAAAGTGACACTATGCAAAAAATACGGTTCTAATTGAGTATTTTGGTATGAAATAGCAATGATGAATGAAAATTGGATAGGTCACATTATATCAATCTATTCACTGGTTGAAGCAAGCAAAAAGCAGAAAAAGCAAAAATAGAAAACGCAGGTCAATGCAGGGCAGCAAATTGGCAGCAGACAGCAAAATGAAAGCCCCTCCTATGGGCTGAAACATGTCGGATTACATGTTGTAGTAACGTTCCTCCGTTACACACAGCTACGCTGTATGGACGCATGCGCTCTGCACTGAGACTGGACTGAGCTGAGCTGAGTTGAAGCATCACGCTGTGTAGCAGGCTCTCTATATGCGGCTTGAGTGATTGTGGGAGCGGGACTTTTAGCTCTCTGCCCGATCCTGGATGACTGACGCCTGGAAGACTTATACAAGGCACTAATATTCCTCTTATCTAGGAGAATCAGCACCTTTGACCCCCGCACGGGGTGAACATGCCAATTACGGCCGTATTATCTGCTGTGAATGCCTCCTATTGATACAGAGAAGACAAACCCTGCAACACAGGACGAGTGTCTGCTGCTCCCAGGCTGGGTGAGGGGACCTTCGGTCCAAGCAATGTCACTTTATTCAGGCCGCTGTTCATGCTGCTGTTTCATCTAGCCACTTGATGATCACAACTGCCTGTCTTATCCACACTCAGTGGTTTTTTGCTGTATGCTGCCAATTTGCTGCCCTGCATTGACCTGCGTTTTCTATTTTTGCTTTTTCTGCTTTTTGCTTGCTTCAACCAGTGAATAGATTGATATAATGTGACCTATCCAATTTTCATTCATCATTGCTATTTCATACCAAATACTCAATTAGAACCGTATTTTTTGCATAGTGTCACTTTTTTATCCCAGTTTCAGCTTTTCATTGCACAGCTATATCTGCATTTTTCATGTTCCTTTGGAACTGGTCTAGCCCTATTGACTGGCCCTATTATACACAGGGCCATTACCTGGACCAATTTTCCAGTTGATTACCCTGCTCTAATGCATGCATGCGTCCGCATTTAAGTAGTTTGTGGTTTTAATATTGATGACGTCATCATATTAATTTTAATTGTCTGTGGGTGCTGGTGTGGGTTTTTTTGAGCATCAGTAATTTGTGTATTGATTTTTCTATTATTATTTAATTAATTTTTTTGTACCATTAAAAGTTATCTGTTTTCATAAGCGGCGTGGTCCACCTGTGGCTTCTTTATCCAGGGGGAGTCCAACTCTCTAGGTTTCTCCCTGGTGGGTTTTTCTTTATATATCTATCTATAGGCCACAGAGACCGCACCTGACTTGGTGAGTCCGCCATCTAAACGTCACACTGTGCGTCTGTTATTTTTCAGGCATAGTGTGAGTGTACAGTATTATACATAGTGAGCACTGGGACCTCTCCCCTTCTTTTCCTGGCTATATCCTTGGTCCGTGTACCACTTGGCCATATTGGCCATTTTTCTGGACCCTCTGCTCCTATAGGTATATTTTCTAATAAGAATTGAATTTTTCACATTTGATGCTCTGTAATTACCTTACTACCATAACCCACTCATTCACCAGTCGCAGAGTCTATACCACTGTATTGGTTCTTTAGTCTTTTATTTTTTCCATCCTTACTGGTATGGCCTATCAATTGGGTGATGATATTGACCTAGAAATCCAATCTGCCTTCACTAGGGAACCATGCACTGAGAAAGCAGATAACCAGCCCATTAAGGATCTGTTCAAACAACATAAAAAATTAACTATTAAATATTTAAATAGGAAATGGGACATTTCCTCCCTTGAATCCCATGTTAAATTCGGTGTCATTCCCAGAGGTCTACGCGAACGCGTTACACCTGCTGAACATTTACATACACCGAGATTTGTTGAAATATGGAAAGCCAAATGCCTAGAACATGGTTTATCGGTTATCCAGCTAATAGTTGATGAGGAGAAGCTTCAACTGGAGGAACTCAAAACTGAACTGGATAAAAGTAGTGAACTTTTGGAACCATTTAAAGGTCAAGTAGATTTTGACAAACACAATGAAATTCTAAAAAAAGAAATAGATAGGACACAAAAACATCTGATGAACACTAAACAACACAAATTTCGACAGAATCTTGACGATTTTGAGAAAGGTGAAGTATTTGATCCTACTCTTCATAGAGGACGTAGCCTTAGTAGACATAATCAAAAACGATCTACGACACGCTCCCGGAATAGACAATATTCATCAGATAGTGATGCTGGTGATGCACAGAAATCGGTGAACTTTGTAGATACTGCCGAGACTGGTGCATCAACATCATCTGTTCACAGTCTAGCATCACCAGGGGATTTTCCCAGGGAAGATCGCAGACTGGATCTACGAAGCAGAGGAAGAGGAAGAGAAGGAGGAGGAGGAGGAAATCTCAGAGGCAGGAATCAGAGACAGACACGAACCCGCAGCTCCAAATAGTGAGTGACCCAATTGAGGTGTCTCCTGTTTGTGATATGAAGGTTATAAATCTGTCCAAATTTAAACTTGAACAAAGACACTATAGTTTACTTAGTAAGGGCCTGTCCTTCTCTCCGGTGTCCTCAATGGATGAGTTCACTGTATACAAGGACATTAATCTATTTTTACGTAAAGTAGTCTTTCAACTTTTCTATACAGGACATAAAACTGATACATCCCAGACTAATCAGGTTGTAATGACACCGGGAGATCAGGAGGAACAACTAGCCCTTGATAACCTCCTGGCACTCTTGGATGAACAACTTGAACCTTCTGGATCAGTAGATACAGATCAAACCAGAAGGCCAAGTGATATCTACATTAAATCTCTTAAAATGCCCCCGATACATAAATACCACTGGATACGTCTTTTTCTTGAAGTGGTTAAGAGAGACCTAGAAGGTATTGACTGGAAAAAACGTGGCCCAGACAACTTATCCAGTGAGGAACGTCTTGCTCTAGCTGAACTGGAAATGGCAGGTGATCTGACGATTAAGGGCAGTGACAAGGGGGGTAATGTGGTACTGCTGTCTGGTGACCTCTATGAGCGAGAGGTCTTCAGACAGCTTAGTGATGTTGTCACATATCGCAAATTGACCTCAAACCCGTTTCCTCCCCTGGTTGTCAGATTAAATCGAACCATCTCTCTGGCTTTTGAGGCTAACTTACTTAATCTAAAAGAACGGGACTACCTGAAGGTGGGGGAATACAATAACCCCACCTTCTATGTGATCCCCAAACTTCACAAGTCCCTTACTGATCCACCTGGAAGGCCCATCGTGTCAGCAATTAACGGCCCACTAGAACGAGTGGGCAGATTTGTGGACAGCTTTATTAAAATGTTGGTCATCCAGCTGCCCTCCTATGTAAGGGATACCAGAGATGTCCTTGTCAAACTACAGGACTTGGAGGTCCCCCCTGGGGCTCTACTCGTCGGAATCGACGTGGAATCTCTGTACACGTCGATACCTCATGAGTGGGGCCTCAGGGCGGTTTCCTTCTTCCTGGATCTACACTATCCAGAATTTGGAGCTCAAAACGAGTTCATCCTGGAGCTCCTGGAACTGGCTTTGTCCAATAACTACTTCCAGTTTCTTGAGTGTTATTACCAACAGATCAGAGGCACGGCAATGGGTGCACCCTGGGCACCCTCATATGCCTGCCTCCACCTTGGACTGTGGGAGCTGGAGGTGGTCCACACTATGCCGATGTACCTCAGCCATGCACTTCTTTGGCTGAGGTACATCGATGATGTCCTTTTGGTGTGGCAGGGCGATATGGAGCAACTACAGGAATTTCTACTTGAGCTTGGTGTTAACAATAGGAACATTAGGCTTACTTATACTGTTGACTCTAAGTCTATTTCCTTTCTGGACCTAAATGTTTCTATTGTTGATAACCGCGTGACCACGTGTACTTTCAGAAAGCCCACTGCCGCCAATACCCTTCTCCAGGCCTCAAGCCACCATCCTGATCACTTGATCAAGGGCATCCCTGTGGGCCAGTTTCTGCGTTTACGCAGGAACTGTACAAGTGATAATGATTTCAAACGTGAGGCAGTCGATATGCACGGCAGATTCAGAGAGCGGGGTTATTCCCAGAAATTGCTAGATAGAGCACGCAAAAAGGCTTGGAAAACCAATAGGTGTGATCTCCTTAAAACTCAATCAAAGACAACTGTCAAAAACAAAGATAAAAATAAAAATAATTTCCCACGTCTTGTCACTACTTATGGTACACAATGGAATGATGTCAGGTTGGTCTTGGAAAAGCACTGGGGGTTACTTACAAGGTCCCCCTTGCTCCATGAAATTGTGGGACCCTGCCCACAGATGGTGGCAAGGAGAGCTCGGAATTTACGAGATACCTTGGTCCATTCAGAACACACAAGGGAGCGGACGACTAGTTGGTTGACCGATCTTCCCCCTCTAAAAGGGATGTATGCCTGTGGTCACTGCCAGATCTGCAGTCATGTTGAAAAAACAGCAGAGTTCACCAATGCGGATGGCAGCACCCGGTTTTCCATCAATAAATTTATTAATTGCGCAACAACCAGGGTAATCTATATGCTTGAATGTCCCTGTCATAAGTACTATGTTGGAAAGACCAAAAGACAGCTGCGCATTCGCATTGGTGAACATCTCCGGAGCATTAAAAACTCGGCCAAATATGTTAAAGATGTAGGTCAACTGCATTTCTCTAAAGGTAAGGCCAGAGAGGAACTGTCTCCGATAGCTTTACATTTTGCCGAGTTTCATGACAGTAATATATCTGGCTTGAGGGTCAAGGGAATCTACACTCTGGACTTGTCAGCCAGACGAGGGGACTTCGATACAGTCCTCCTACAACGTGAAAAAATGTGGATCTTCAAACTTGGTACTATGGCCCCCATTGGCTTGAATGTTGAATGTAGCTTTCAGCCATTTCTGACCAGATAACCTACTGTATAAACTACTAGTGTCTTACCCTCTATACGATACCAGTATGTGTATGGAATATTTTAATTCACGCCATATGCACATCTAGGATGATACATACCTTTATTCCTTCCTTGAGGTTTTTATATGGCTAAATACTATTAAATGGTTACTGACTGGCTACATCCATATCGAGTCTATTGAGGTAGATTATTATGGTGGAGCCATGTCCTATACCTTTACCTATAGGGGGGTAATAAATCTTCTCCTACAAGTGCTATATTTCCCTACCTGTTTCTTTATTGGTTACTTTTTACTGCCAGTGTTCTGATTTATTTTGATTGATTTATCTATCTAATTGCCCACGTTCGTGTCTATATGTCTATCCATGGTGAACATTAACTGTTTGACTCATATTATCTGCCGTTTATTTTGCGTTCTAACCTAACAGGGGGATATACTATATTATCTAGCCCCTGTTGGCTTCTAGCAATGGGCCCCTGTTTACTATGGATGACATGTGGCAGGAATATGGGTAATGGCTATTATACATACCTATAGGGGTGATATCATTATCTCGTGTTTTTTTTTTTTTTTTTTTTTTTTTATATATAAAAAAATGTTTTTATTTTGTAATATTTAAATTTATTTTTATAATTTGCTATCTATCCATTGCTGATGGTGATCTCTGCGACTGGTGAATGAACTTTTACTATAACAGTGTTTTAGGGAGTGACATCTAGTGGATTCCCTTTGCAACACAGCTGGTACCACTTACAGGTTGATTCAAACTTATGTATATAAGGACCTGGTTTATGCCCCTCCCTATCCCTTGATGAAAGCCCCTCCTATGGGCTGAAACATGTCGGATTACATGTTGTAGTAACGTTCCTCCGTTACACACAGCTACGCTGTATGGACGCATGCGCTCTGCACTGAGACTGGACTGAGCTGAGCTGAGTTGAAGCATCACGCTGTGTAGCGGGCTCTCTATATGCGGCTTGAGTGATTGTGGGAGCGGGACTTTTAGCTCTCTGCCCGATCCTGGATGACTGACGCCTGGAAGACTTATACAAGGCACTAATATTCCTCTTATCTAGGAGAATCAGCACCTTTGACCCCCGCACGGGGTGAACATGCCAATTACGGCCGTATTATCTGCTGTGAATGCCTCCTATTGATACAGAGAAGACAAACCCTGCAACACAGGACGAGTGTCTGCTGCTCCCAGGCTGGGTGAGGGGACCTTCGGTCCAAGCAATGTCACTTTATTCAGGCCGCTGTTCATGCTGCTGTTTCATCTAGCCACTTGATGATCACAACTGCCTGTCTTATCCACACTCAGTGGTTTTTTGCTGTCTGCTGCCAATTTGCTGCCCTGCATTGACCTGCGTTTTCTATTTTTGCTTTTTCTGCTTTGTGCTTGCTTCAACCAGTGAATAGATTGATATAATGTGACCTATCCAATTTTCATTCATCATTGCTATTTCATACCAAAATACTCAATTAGAACCGTATTTTTTGCATAGTGTCACTTTTTTATCCCAGTTTCAGCTTTTCATTGCACAGCTATATCTGCATTTTTCATGTTCCTTTGGAACTGGTCTAGCCCTATTGACTGGCCCTATTATACACAGGGCCATTACCTGGACCAATTTTCCAGTTGATTACCCTGCTCTAATGCATGCATGCGTCCGCATTTAAGTGGTTTTAATATTGATGACGTCATCATATTAATTTTAATTGTCTGTGGGTGCTGGTGTGGGTTTTTTTGAGCATCAGTAATTTGTGTATTGATTTTTCTATTATTATTTAATTAATTTTTTTGTACCATTAAAAGTTATCTGTTTTCATAAGCGGCGTGGTCCACCTGTGGCTTCTTTATCCAGGGGGAGTCCAACTCTCTAGGTTTCTCCCTGGTGGGTTTTTCTTTATGCAGGACCTAATAACCTGGAATCCGGGGCCCGGCCGCCCTCTGCCGGACGCTCCGCTCATGTATGCCTCCTTTAACCCTTCGCAAGCATCCACCCTAGAAGTTTCCCTCCCTGACCCCGAGCGGCAGTCCATGCTGTTCTACCGTCGGATTGCACAAATCCAAAAGACGTACTCGGCGGCATGGGGGGACTTAGTCAGCTTATGTGAAATAAAAGCAGGTGATGCCTATTGGCCCATAATGGAGAAACATTTTACCACTCCCCGTTTGGAGAGCGAGGTCTCATATAACTCAGGGGTTGTATTTTGTGACCAGTTACAGGAATGGGCTAGAGGTAAACTAGTAGATCAAGCAACTAGCATACATGATGCAACACAGGACCTGATGGAATCAGTGGAAATTTTTTATTATTTTTTTAATTCAACAAAGGTTTTTATTGAAGAAAGTCAATGTATACATACACATCAAACAGCACACAGTTCAAGTCCAGTGACATTTTGTACAATCGCACATTATACAGTTACATGTATCTATTAAACTAGGGTGTTCCCACTGGGTATATGCATGGCACGAAATTCCATCCTTAAAACAGTATGCGGGGTACAAGGAGTAACCAAAATTACATGTGAGTATTAGTCAGCGCAACATTATACACAGGTATCAGAACTCTGTAACCACCGATCCCAGATCTTCTCATATTTAGCCGGGCATCCTCTGTTTATATAGATGCATTTTTTGTAAGGTAAAGTAGCGTTGACCTCAGCTTTCCACACGGATAAAGTGGGGGGCAGCTGTCTCATCCATTTTCTAGCTATTATCTTCCTAACTGAAAATAGAGTTTCTTGTAAAAATATTTTGGTGAATTTGTCTACCCCCATTGGGAAAACTCCCAGTAAGCACTGTTTCGGGCCCATTGTAAGTGGTGAGCCCATACTGTCATGCAAAAAGTCTACCACCTGTTTCCACAGAGCCTGGATCTTGATACAGGCCCACAGCAAGTGGAAGAAGGTGCCCGTCTCAGATCCGCAGAGTGAGCACAGAATGGACTGTCCTCTCTTGTATCTAGCCACGCTAAGTGGTGTCAGATACGCTCGGTGTAGGATGAAAATTTGGGACATTCTGTCTGACAATCTGGGAGACACCACCCTGCAAGTCTCAAGTGCCTCCTCCCACTCCTCGTTATCCATCGGGCCCACTTCCCTCTCCCACCGTGGCTTCAAAGAAAATGCCAGTTTATTAGAGACAGGAGTATTCAACATATTGTAGAAATACGATATGAGGCCCTTAGGGTCTGATCCCCGAGCAACCGCCATAATCGGATTAGGTGTGGGTCTGGGGGGAGACTGTGGGAATTGAGCCCGAGCTGCATGGCGAACCTGGAGGTATCGGAAGAACATATGATCTGGGAGCATAAATTGGTCCCTCAGTGTATCAAAGGTTTTGAGACTACCATCAGATAGAAAATGGTTCAAGTAATATACCCCTCGGGAACTCCAGATCCCCGGATCCCGAATCTGTCCAAATTCTGGCATGGATTTGTTGTGCCATAGTGGCGTGTAGTCATTATGCGGTGGTATGTTTAGCTTGACGGACACAAGGTTCCATATACGCTTATAATGGTACAAAAGGGATTTAGTGTCTCCTCCTGGATCTGTACCACTCACCCCCAGGGTCACCGGATATAAAGGCTCATGGGTTAGTTGCGCCCACTTTGGACAAAGTAAGGTGCGAAATCTTTCGCCATCTGTCTTATCTATATGATATAAATGGGACAGCTGGGCTGCCAGATAATACAGGTTAAAATCCGGCAGGGCCGTGCCCCCCATGTCTGTTGGGTTTTTGAGTGATTGCCACGAAATCTTATGTCGATTCGGTCCCCATACAAATGGTTTGAGGAGAGCTTCTAATGCCTTGAAGTGTTTTAACTGGAGATAAATGGGGGAATGCCAGAGTACATATAAGGCCTTGGGCAGGAGGATCATTTTAATTAGATTGATGCGTCCCCATACCCCAAGGGGCAGCCTGGCCCATGTGCGTATTTTGGTTCTAACTAAAGCAAAAAGGGGTTCAATATTGAGGGCCAGGTAGTCCGAGGGGTTCCTGGATATGTGTATCCCAAGATATTTTATGACACCAACTCTTTGGAGCTGGGAATGGGCCTGAGATTCCGTGGGGGGGAAGCTGTCTAATGGCAAGATCTGTGACTTCAGTGGAAAAGTTTTACATAAGACTCACTCAGGTCTTTTCAGATCTAGGATTCTCTTTACATAACAAAGCCCATTATCAAATGCGATCAAGTGCTTTTGTAGCGGGTTTGAAAGAACAAAAACGGAAGGGGCTGATAGTTGCCCGACCAGAGTACAGGATATTAACCTTAGAAGCCCTATTGCCTGTTGCAAAAAGTCTGGAAACCCAACAACCGCTCAAGAAAGCAACGCCCTTAATGACTGTGACTCCCACCCCGCCCCAGAGACCCCCTGTTGTCTGTTATAACTGCAGGACACCGGGTCATTACACGAGGGACTGTAGGGCCCCCAGACAGCCAAGGAGATACCCCCCAATATGGCCGGAGGTATGATCAGGGCCCAGACTTCAGGACTCTTCCTCCCCCTCCCAGGGAGGAGCAACGGGAACTCCTCGGTTAGGGAAATGGCAAACCTGTGTCTTCTGCCTCCTCCACTCCCCTATCGATGATGGCCATTTTCACCTGGTAGGCGCTGGGACCTCTAGCAAACATTAGGATTCCTATAGAGGGACACCCCACCCGTTTTCTTGTGGACACAGGCGTGGCCCGCAGTGTACTGCGGAAGGCAGAAATCCCAGATCCTTCCTACTTATCCTCAATTGATGTCATGTGTGGGAGTGAACGGAAAATCTCGGTCCAGCCCCCTCACAAGACCACTACAGGTGGGCACTACTCCGGCATTGTTATCTAGATTTGTGGTCTCGAACGCCTGTCCCCTCAATCTACTGGGGGCAGATTTTCTTTCTAGGCTTCAGGCCTCCATCTCATATCATGCCGATGGGTCCATCTCCGTATCCACTGCCCTGAGTGAGGGGGACACGTCAGCATTGTGCTCCCTCCCCATACTGATGACCCTGCAGGTCTCACCAACCCCTATCCTGGAACATTTCCTTGCCCTAATACCGTCCCACCTCTGGTCCACCGGTCCGGAGGATGTAGGTAGATTGTCAGTCCCCCCGGTAGTGGTCCTTCTAAAACCAGGGGCTGTTCATCCCAGAAAGGCCCAATAGCCACTTCAATCGGTCCAGAACCAGGCGATTACTGAGCAGATAAAAGTCTTGCTGGGGAATTGTGCCAAAATACCCTGTACTTCCCCGTGTAATACCCCTCTGTTTCGGGTTAAGAAGAAGACCCCCAAGGGCCAACCGGAAAAATATTGGCTAGTACAAGACCTTAGAGCAGTGAACGAGGCCACCATTTTGGAGATACCACTTGTCCCGAATCCACACACTCTTCTGTCAGGGGTACCCCCATCCGCTAAATCTATTACAGTGAAAATTTTTGCAAACACCTTCCTTAGTGTGCCATTGGACCCCTCCTTTCAGTACCCGTTCGCATTCACCCACGCTTCCAAACAGTATACTTGGGCAGTTATGCCCCAAGGGGCACAGAACTCGCCCAACCAGTTTACCAAGGCCCAAATCCTCACCAACTGGGAAACCCCCAACCTGGACCTGGTTGTGGTATTACAGTATGTAGATGACCTGCTCCTGTGCGCACCCTCTCAGGAAACAGCGGAACAATCATCTGTGAGCCTCCTGGTGTATCAAGCCCAACAAGGATGCAAAGCTTCTAAAGAGAAATTACAGTGGTGCTCTTCCCGTGTAGTCTTCCTGGGTCACTGCATATCCCATGGAGCAAAGCACATTACACAACGAGCTGAAGCCATACAGGCCATTCCGCCCCCCCAGTAATGCTAAGGCCCTACACAGATTTTTGGGACTCCTACTGCAGAGCTTGTATACCTGCGGCTTCCCTTCTCATGCAACCCGTATATGACAACCTGCAATGTGACCCCTTTGCCCTGTCTGAAGAAGCAATTATTAACTTTCACCTCTTGAAACAGGCAATCAGCACTGCTCCTGCCCTCGGCCTCCCAGATTATGGAAAGCCCTTTCGCCTGTTCATATCTGAGACACAGGGCCACGCCCCAGGAGTTTTGACACAAAGTCATGGACTCCGTAACCGCCCCATCGGTTACTATTCAGCCCACCTGGACCCCGTTGCCAGAGAAGGCCCATCATGTCTCCGAGCAGTTTTTGCTGCTCAGGCCCTACTGGACAAAACTTCAGATATTGTCCTGGGCCATCCTCTTATGCTGCTAGCCCCTCACGCCATTCTGAATCAGGTGCAACCCAAGCATTTATCCTCTGCCCGCCACCTCCGAATACAATGCAATCTACTGATGCCTGACAATGCAACACTACTTTGATGCCAACAACTCAACCCTGCTACTCTCCTTCCTCTTGTCCAAGGGGCGTATCATAATGGAGAAGAAAACATGTCCCTGGACAAACAGGAAAAAGAGAATGACACAGACCTGCCTGCCCCTACCCTAGATGAACACGAGCATGATTGCTTTGAACTATCTACCCTCTGTCCTGGATGCCCCGATCCCAATCCCAAAACTCACCCTATTTGTTGATGGCTCCAGATTCACTGACTCCTCTGGTACTTTCCACACAGGATATGCGGTTACCACAGAAACTACAGTCATGCAAGCCGCCTCACTCCCAGCATCCACGTCTGCTCAAGAGGCTGAGCTCCATGCCCTTACAGTAGCCTGCCATCTTGCAGAAAGATGAACAGCAAATATCTACACTGATTCCCGGTATGCATTGGGTGTGGCCCATGACTTTGGAATAATATGGAAAACAAGAGGCTTCCTGACTACAGCCGGTACCCCATTGAAGTATTGCAAGGCCATAGATGGACTCCTAACAGCACTCCAACTCCCAGAACAAGTGGCAATACTCAAAATTAAAGCCCATGGGAAGATAACCACACCAGAAGCCAGAGGAAACCACCTGGCCGATGAAACAGCAAAACAAGCAGCCATGACCCCCTTAGGGGCTGAAACTACAGAATTTGTGGGAATATATCATCCACAGCCAGAAGCGTTAAACCAAGCCCTACTACAAAAAACTCAAACAGACGCTGCAGACCAAGAGAAAACAACATGGAGCAAGATGGGAGCAGTACGGGTGGATAACCTTTGGACTGTATGAACCCACCTATGTCTCCCCAGAGCTTTGTACCCAGCTGTGGTACAATGGGCCCATGGAGCAACCCACCTTTCAAAGACTTTGATGAACTCACTTATAAACAAACATTATGTAGCTCCAGGAATAAATACTTTAACGAATCAATACTGCAAGTCCTGCCACACTTGCCTAGCATGCAACCCCGGAAGGCTGGAAAAAACACCCCCAAAACACTCAGCCAGACCACTCTACCCCTTCCATAGGATACAGATCGATCACATACAAATGCCAAAAGAGTGGCAGATTTGAGTATGCCCTGGTGGTGGTAAAAATGTTCTCAGGATGGCCCGAGGCTTATCCAGTCACCAGACAGCGAAAACCACGGCTAAAAAAATTGCTTTTAGAGGTGGTTTGCAGATATGGGGTACCCGAGGGGATAGAGAGTGATCAAGGCCCTGCTATCACTGCTACAGTCACAAAATAAATATGGTTGGCCCTAGGTACCACATTGGCATTTCACACACCTTATCACCCTCAGAGTAGTGGGAAAGTGGAAAGAATGAACCAGACACTTAAAACCCGAATGCTAAAAATGGGCAGGGACACAGGTATGTCCTGGCCAGACAGCCTGCCAATAGCCTTATTCAGCGTACGGTATTCCCCAAGGGGGAGCATTCTTTATCCCCTTTTGAAATCTTGTTTGGAACAGCCCCTAGATTAGGTTGTTATTACCCACAACAGTTGCAATTGCAGTCTGATACTTTGGTAGATTATGTGACCGCTCTTTCAAAAGAATTAACAAATATCCATACACGAGTGTTTTCTTCCATTCCAGATCCTGACCTAGATACAGGTACTCACAGCATACTTCCTGGTGACTGGGTGATGGTTAAGAAGTTTCTCCTAAAACACTCCCTGGAGCCAAAATATGATGGTCCATTCCAAGTGTTGTTGACAACAGCCACCTCAGTTAAATTGGCCAGAAAAACACTTGGATACACGCTTCCCACTGCAAAAAGGCTCCAGTTCCTGAGGACCGTGCACCACCCGCATCAGAATGAAACTATATATCCTTTTTGTTATAGCAACTGCACACACACAGGAGGTGGCTATCAAACAAGCAGATGGTGTAACACAATTCTGGTATAATTCATCTAACACAAATGTAGCTACCTTCATATTTGATTACTGTACTATAGTCTCCTGGCCTCCAGTCGACTGGCAGTGTAGCATGTACCGGACGCTTACCGCCCCTGGATCCAAATATATATGTGTCACAGACGACTACTGGGGCAACAATTGTGATCACTGGGGATCTGTGAGTTGGAATATAGGGAATTATTGGGGATATAGGCCAGAGAGTGCCCTGAATAAGAAAGACAAACATGGAAAGTCATTACTCAGCAGACTGACCTTGTTAAAAACAGACATGCTCAAGTAATGGGAGGATGGAGCATAGCATGAAACTCACCCTAACCATAGAGAATCCCAGTCCTACGGATGCAGGCACATATGCTATGGGGATATAGTATGCTGGGGGAGGGGGGGCAGGGGACCAAGAGGAAAATTCCAACTCAAAGACATATATAACTCATCAGAATGGCAGGCCCTTCAAACAGTAATCAATCCCCTTAAACCACATATACATATACGCACCCTAGGAGATATGGTGGCCATAGCTGATCCCACATTTGAGGACACGATGGCAGCAGAGACTGGTTTCTCAGATGTCAACCTGTGGCTTGAATGGATGAGGTATAGTGCAGGGAAACATAACAGGACCAACTGTTGTGTGTGGTGGAGCTAGACCCCATTTGGGAACAGTGCCATTAAACATACCTCCCACCCAAGAGGAGTGCTTTCTGAGCCTGTTCACCAATACTTCCACTAACCACTCCCAGTGCGAAACATGGAAAAGAGAATATCCCATAGTAACCAAGACATCCAAGCCCGGGGAGGGTATCACCATATATACGGGTAATTACACGTTATGGGAACTACCAGGTTACAGGGAAGTTCTTGGAGAACTTCTCCATGGGATATTGTGCCTCCTACAGCAGTGCATCCATAGATCTTGTGCAGAATAAAACTCAAGCTTTGGGAGACGTGCATTTGATCTGAGGGGACATGAATATTAGGACTAAGTTAAGAGACCAATGGACAGGGGAATGTGCACTTGCCAAAGTCATAATGCCCCTGCACATCTTTTCGGGAGGTGACCCAGTAGCAGAGGGGGAGTACTCATCCGAATAAAGCAGGAAGCGCAGAAGTGCCCCAGCTGGTAGTTTTGCCCCCATGTATATATAGACGCCATAGGAGTCCCAAGGGGGGTCCCAGATGAATTTAAAGCAAGAGACCAGGTAGCTGCAGGATTCGAGTCCCTGATTCCCATGATCACTGTAAATAAGAATATCTACTATAACCAACAGAGGTTTGTTAACTATACCAGGGATGCACTCCAGGGGTTAGCTGAACAACTAGAGGCCAATTCACAAATCACTTTCCAAAATCGTATGGCCTTGGATATGGTTTTAGCTGAGAAGGGGTGTGTGTGTAAAATGTTGCCTGCAACAAGTACATGTTGTAAGTACATCCCAGACAATACAGGCACACATGGTAAGGTAACCCTGGCTATAAAGAAATTAGAGGATCTCTCAGAAGTTAAAAAGAAATTCGGGGTTGACCGATCCCTGGGGCCAGTATTTTGGGTGGATGAGTGGGTGGCAACGCATTTGTACTCAAATAGGCATAGCAAGTTTGGCTTTGCTTAGAGTAGTTGCAATAGTGGTTTGCTGTATTGTGCCCTGTATGAAGAAGCTGTTGGGAAAGGCGGCTAAAGGAGGTAACTCCTACCTTTTTGAATTATGGTGATATAGAAGATCCAATGAAGGAGGAGGAAGAGGGACCGTATGCTCCACTGCAGTCCTTACCTGTTAATATATACAACATTCTCAAATAAGTAACAGAATAGTTCTTGACTGCTATCCTTACCCATTTCGTCGAGGGAGGACACTGGGCAAGCCATGTCTTACTTCTATGCGAGATGCTAAAAGAGATGCCGATGTCAGGGGGGCCAGGTATAGGCCATAGGGAAAGTACTGATAAAATAGTCATTTTAAGGGGCGACTGTAGTGGAACGGATAAAATGTCTATATTATGTCTCTCTCATCCCTCATATTATTTTCTTTCATATCTTTATTATTTTTCCCTCTTGTTGTGATATGTATATAATAGGATTTTTTTTTGTACTCACCGTAAAATCCTTTTCTCGGTCGTCCATGGACGAACACAGCCTTTTCAAGTCTTGACATATGGGTTATGTTCCTGTTCATAGGAAAGGACTAGGCAGAACATGTTAGATATTTAAACACATGTTACATTAATCAGAGTTGAACAGCCCCATCCACAGGGCGGTCCCTACAGACATAACCCTCCGCCCTGCAGTCAGCAGCTCAGTTCGTAACAAGCCGTACAAATCTAAAAAAGGAGGGGTGGGTGCTCTGTCTGTCCAAGGACGACAGAGAAAATAATTTTACGGTGAGTAAAAAAATCCTATTTTCTCTTTTCGTCCATGGACGGACACAGCCTTCTCAAGTATTGACATATGGGATGTCCCCAAGCAGTGTCAAAAAAACGAGGGGTGGGAACAGTATCAAAAAACAACTAACTAACTTCACCCCCAAACAAGCAGAGCTCCTCAACGGAGGAGTTGCAACCCTAAACAGCCGCCCGAAAAACCTTGCGGCCGAAGGAAGCATCTGAAGATGCACTCACATCAACCTTGTAAAATTTTGAAAAAGTGTGCACGGACGACCAAGTCACTGCCTTGCACACCTGTGAGACAGACGCTTGATGTCTGAAAGCCCAGGAAGCACCAATTGCCCTGGTTGAATGTGCCGTGACCGGAAAGGGGGGCGCCCTTCCCTTAAGGGCATAGGCCTGTATGACTGTCTGCCTGACCCACCGAGAAATGGTGACCGACGAGGCCACCGGGCCCTTTTGTGGACCAGACACTGACACAAACAGTGAGTCAGACCTCCGAAACAGAGCCGTAACAGACAAGTACACCCGCAAAGCACGTACCATATCTAAAGTATGGAGCGCAGTCTCTCTGGGATGCGACGGCAGCACAATGTCCTCATTTAGGTGAAAGGCCAAAACCACCTTCGGAAGGAAGGCTGCGGGCGTAGCACCGCTTTATCCCTATGGAGGACCAAGTATGGTGACTTGCAAGACAAGGCCGCCAATTCAGAAACCCTTCTGACAGATGTAATGGCACTAGAAAGGCCACCTTTTGAGATAGTGTCAAGAGAGGGATCTCTCTGATGTTCTCAAAGGAAGTTCCTGAAGAACCGAGAGCACCAGATTCAAATCCCATGGAGGAAGAGGTGGTCTAATTGGGGGAAGCACATGTCGAACCCCCTGCACAAAAATGCCCCAACAGGGAATGGGTCGCCAAAGGCCGTTGAAAGAAAACAGCCAAGGCTGAAATCTAACCCTTAATGGTGCTTAAGGCAAGTTTCTGAACCACTCCACGCTGTAAAAACAGCAGAACCCTGGAAACCGAATACGTCCGTGGACGCCACTCCATCTCTTTACACATAGAGATGCAGGCCTTCCTAGTACGATGGTAGATCTTCCTGGAAGATGATTTCCGTGCCCTCAGCATGGTTGAAATGACCGAATCCGAAAGACCTCGGTCCCTTAATACCTGGCTTTCAATAGCCATGCCGTTAAAGCCAGCGACTGTAAAGCAGGATGAAGTATGGGACCTTGAGACAGAAGGTCCTCCCGCATTGGCAGCCGCCAGGGTGCATCCGCCACCAGGCGCACGAGATCGGTGTACCAAGGACACCGGGGCCAATCTGGAGCGATTAGAATCACTGGGATCCCCTCGGTCTCCACTCTGCAGAGCAGATGAGGAAGCAACTTCAATGGGGGATAGGCATAAATTAGCCGATACTGATCCCACGGGGCCTCTGAAGCATCTGCCCAGGGATCTCTGGACCTGGCCACGAATCTCGACACCTTGCGATTGAGTCGAGAGGCCAGGAGGTCTACGTCCGGCGTGCCCCACCTCCGGCAAAGAAGTTGAAACACCCCCGGATGCAATGACCATACTCCGTGGTCTAGCATCTGGTGACTCAGATAGTCCGCCTGCCAGCTTTCTACGACCGGAATGTAGACGGCCGACACGCTTCTTTCCGCCTACAACAGGATGTGAGCGACCTCGGACGCTGCAGCTGAGCTCCTTGTTCCCCCCTGATGGTTGACATAAGCCACCGCCGTGGTGTTGTCCGACTGAATCCAGATCGGGCGTCCTTGTAGCCTCCTTGACCACGAGGAGAGAGTCTGATCGCCCGAAGTTCCAGGACATTGATCGGCAGATGGGATTCGTCCGGAGTCCAGCGACCCTGGGCCGACTGGACTTCCCAGACTCCCCACACCCCCCCCAACCTGTGAGACTGGCGTCAGTTGTAATCACAGTCCAATGGAAGGGAAGGAACGACTTCCCGGACTGAAGAGCGGGGGATCTCAGCCACCAACTCAGAGAAGCCCTGACCAGGTGACTTACCTGAATCTGACGATCCAGAGACAATGGAGATTTGTTCCATTTGGACAGGATCTCCTTCTGTAAGACTCAAGTGTGGAATTGGGCATATAGTACTGCCTCGTAGGAGGCTACCATGAGACCCAGAATTTGCATGCAAAAATGGAGAGACGACCATTTTCAGGATGTCAACAACCTCACCGCAGACTGGAGAGTCTGCAATTTTTCCAAAGGAAGGAAGACTCTCGCCTCCTTGGAGTCCAGAATCAACCCTAGGTACTCCAAACGCTGAGTCGGTTTCAGGGCCGACTTCTGAATGTTTAACACCCAACCAAATTCTCGGAGGGTCTGACTGGCTATAGACACATCTTCCTCTAATTCTGAGCCAGAAGCTGCTCTCAGAAGAAGATAGTCTAAGTAGCCCATGATAGCAATGCCTCGCTGTCTAAGCAAAGCTAGAATCGGAGCGAGCACCTTGGTGAAAACCCTCGGTGCTGACGCTAGGCCAAAGGGAAGAGCCACAAACTGATAGTGGTCTTCGCCGATTGCAAAGCGCAGAAACCTCTGGTGTCTTGTGCAGATCGGGACATGCAAAGCATGCGTCCTTGATGTCCAAGGATGCCAGAAAGTTCCCCGGATGGAGCGCAGCAACCACCGAACAAATTGATTCCATGCGGAACTTCCGAACCTTTACAAAGACATTTAAGGCTTTGGAGGTCCAAGATCGGACAGACTCCGTCCTTTGGGACCACAAACAGATTCGAAAAAACCCCTGAAACCTCTCTTCCAGTGGTACAGGTAAAATCACTCCGCCTCTTAGTAAATCTTGCACTGTCCCCAATAGTGCAGACCGACGAGCCGGAAGGAGAGGGAGATTTGAGGGAAAGAATCTGTTCGGCGGAGAGGAAAGAAACTCAATCTTGTACCCCGAAGTGACCACCTCGCAGACACACTGGTCAGAGAGCAGGGAGGTCCACCGCGCTGTGAACCTGCAAAGTCGGGCGGGGGCAAAACTTCATGCAGTGGCAGGCTTGTTTGCCGGCTTGTTCGGCTTACGTACCCATGGACGCTTCTGTCCCCCAGCTGGACCTTTGTCAGCTTGGGAGGATCTACCCGCGGGCCCTGACTGACGATAATACCGCTTCTGCGTGGGAAAGGAAGGACCCGGCTTACGGCGCTGCTCCTTCCTCTTAGTTGACAGAGGGAGAAGAGTGGTCTTACCTCCAGTGACATCCTTAATAATGTCATCCAGCGAGGTACCAAAAAGCCTCCCACCTTTGAAGGGCAAGTCTGTCAAGGCTTTCTTGGAAGCCTGGTCAGCGGACCAGCATTTCAGCCAAATTAGGCAGTGCATTACCACCGCAGATACAGAGGCCCTTGAGATTAAGGGGGCCGCATCCAGAGTGGCATCACAGACATACACAAGGCCCTGCACCAACTGGTCGGCCAGTCTTACACACTCCGGAGGGAGCTGATGTTCCTCCACAGTCTGGTGCAATATCTTTGCCCAGTCAGTGAGGGTCTGAGACACCAAGGTCGCAGCCAAAATAGGCCGCAACGCAGATCCCAGCAAGGTGAACATGGACCTGCTCAGCGCCTCAGACCTCCTATCAGTATGGTCCTTAACCACTTCCTACCGGGTCATAGACATATGACGCCGGCAAGAACCCTCCCTCCCTCCGGGCGGACGTCATATGACGTCCTTTTTTCCCGGCCGTCTATGGGGCGCGCGCGCGCCGCCGGCGGCGCGCTCGCGCACCCGCGGCAACGCTCGTGACCCGGTGAGTGTGCCCGGCGGCCGCGATGTCCGCTGGGCACCCGCGATCACGGCAGAAGTGTGGATCTGTGTGTGTAAACACACAGATCCACCTCCTGTCAGAGGTGAGGAGACCGATGTGTGTTCCCAGTACAGAGGAACACATAACGGTCTCCTCCCCTTGTGAGTCCCCTCCCCCTACAGTTACAATCACTCAATAGGGAACATATTAACCCCTTGATCGCCCCCTAGTGTTAACCCTTTCCCTGCCAGTCACATTTACACAGTAATTAGTGCAGTTTTATAGCACTAATCGCTGTATAAATGTGAATGGTCCCAAAAACGCGCCAATAGTGTCCGATGTGTCTGCCGCAATGTCACGGTCACAATAAAAATCGCAGATCGCCGCTATTACTAGTAAAAAAAATAAAAAAAATAAAAATGCCATAAATCTATCCCCTATTATGTAGACGCTATAACTTTTGCGCAAACCAATCAATATACGCTTATTGCAAAAAAAATTACCAAAAATATGTAGAATACGTATCGGTCTAAACTTAGAAAAATTAAAAAAAAAAAAAAAAAATTGTGATATTTATTAAATCAAAAAGTAAAACATATTGCATTTTTTTCAAATATGTCGCTCTTCTTTTGTTTATAGCACAAAAAATAAAAACCGCAGAGGTGATCAAATACCACCAAAAGAAAGCTCTATTTGTGGGGGAAAAAGGACGTC
The DNA here is from genome assembly GCA_029206835.1 of Rana muscosa. Taxonomy (NCBI): domain Eukaryota; kingdom Metazoa; phylum Chordata; class Amphibia; order Anura; family Ranidae; genus Rana; species Rana muscosa. Next base: position 12,253,157 of record CM055121.1, on the reverse strand, counting down.
AATTTTGGTTAGGTTCAACGTCGCACGACCGCGCAATTGTCAGTTAAAGCGACGCAGTGCTGCATCGCAAAAAGTGCTCTGGTCAGGAAGGGGGTAAATTCTTCCAGGGCTGAAGTGGTTAAATGCATAGGTCCCCTCTACAGGGAGAGTGGTTACTTTATTTAACCGAGCGACCGGAGGGTCAACAACCGGAGGAGAAGCCCATTTTTTCAAAAGGCTCTCCTCAAAGGGATACCTGACCGCCAGGCGCTGAGGGACCACAAAAGGACTTCTGCGGTTTTTCCCATTCCTTATCTATGAATTTATCAAAGGAGGACACATAGGAAAACACCTTTACAGAGCGGATCCATTTGTGCGACCCAAAAGAGACTGACCCCTCCGTGGCTGCCTCAGCTGCACATTCCAGCTTAAGGGAGTCCCTTACAGCATTGATAAGCGCACTAACAAGTGCCCTGTCTTGTGCTGACCCGGACCTCCTCACAAGGAAGGTCCTGGTCCGCATCTTCTGACAACCCAGAACCAGGGTCCTGTGCCACAGCTAGGCCCGTGTCTGAGTCAAAACATTCCCCTGGAGATGGCGGCGCTTTTTACCCCCCTTATGCTCGCACACCGCTTCCACCCTGGCAACAAATGATTCCAGGACTGCCGACAAGGTGTCCATGGTAACCGCAGGTGCAGGGGCACTGGCTGCCGCCTCTGGCATGTTTGGGGAAGAAGGGACAGACACCGACTCCATGATACACCGACAGCTCTCAGGGACTCAGTCAAAAACTGAAAATTCCACCCTCCTTGCTGCACTGACCGGGCGGGGGGGGGTTACCCAGGGGACTCACCACCCAGCAAGAGACCGCTCAGCGCCGCTGCCCGCCTTCCTTCTGTACACAGCGTGTGTGAGGAAAACTGAGCATTGTGCTGCGCGCCGTTCAGGTAGCCAGCACTAGAGGCCAAAACCCACTCCAAAATGGCTACCAGACGCATCAGAGATAAAAGGGCGCGTCCACAAGAAAATGGCCACCCGCAATATAAACCTGCGCCACGGCAAGATGGCCGCCAATGGGAAAATACAATAGAAACAGCAGACATACAAAAAATGGCGTCAGCGCCACCAAAATGGCACCTGAGCATCGCGATGTGGACGAGAAGGCCGAGGTAGGGACTTCCCCGGAGCAGAGAACCCCCCACAGAAAAACGGGCCCCGACACCCCACAGTCCTACTGGGACCCGGAGTCCCCCCACAGGTATGCCCCGGTCGCAGCGAGCCCCACTAGAGCATAAGGAGAATTGTGACAGAGAGCAGGGAAAGGGAGGACAGGAAAACCCCTTAATCCCTGAAATGCCCAGCTGTTCCCACCTGCCGAGGCACGAGGAACAGTACTTACCCGTCCATGCGAGGACCCGCTGGTGCGTCCCTGACAGACCTACAACCGAGATGGAGTAGCTGTCGGCCCGCTCCACTGTGAGTGAGACAGCAAGCAGCCCAGTCATAAGTGGACCCCAGGGCATGTGCTCACCGGCCACCCCTGGAGCCATGGGGTACGTTGTGGCAGAACCAGCACGTAGCTAAGGACTGGCACGCTCGATGGCCGGAACTGGGAAGACTACAAGGATCTATAATATCCAGCCTGTCGCCCAGCCGGCAGTTGATAGAAGATATCACAAAAAAATAAAAAATTCTTCAGGACTCTGGGCCCAAAAGGGAGCCACGTCCTTCTCCTCTGCTAGGCAGAAAAAACTGAGCTGCTGACTGCAGGGCGGAGGGTTATGTCTGGAGGGGGCTGTTCAGCTCTGATTAATGTAACATGTGTTTAAATATCCAACATGTTCTGCCTAATCCTCTCCTATGAACAGGAACATAACCCATATGTCAAGACTTGAGAAGGCTGTGTCTGTCCATGGACGAAAAGAGAGAAAAAAAAAATAGGATTTTTGTACTCACCGTAAAATCCGTTTCTCTGACGTCCATGGACTGACACAGCCTATCTTACACTTTACACGTGGGTTATGCCCCTGCTTGCAGGAGAAGACCTAGGCAGAATGTGAAATGTTATACATACATTCTAAAAAGCCAGAGCTGAACAGCCCCGCCCAGGGGGGGGCGGTCCCTCCGGACATAACCCTCCCCATTGCAGTCAGCAGACCTCAGTTCGTAACAAAGCAGTACAAACCTAGAAAAGAAGGGTGGGTGCTGTGTCAGTCCATGGACGTCAGAGAAACTGATTTTACGGTGAGTACGGAAATCCTATTTTCTCTTATCGTCCATGGACTGACACAGCCTCTCTTACACTTTACATGTGGGATGTCCCAAAGCAGTGACAAAGCAGTGTCAAGAGGGATGGGAGCAGTATAAATGGAAAACCAAAAACTTCAATCCAAACAAGGCAGAGCTCCTCAACGGAGGAGTTGCAACATTAAACCGCGGCCTGCAACACCTTGCGGCCGAAGGAAGCATCCAAAGATGCAGCCACATCAACCTCATAGAACTTAAAAGAGGTATGAACGGACGACCAGGTCGCCGCCTTGCACACTTGTGCAACCGACGCTTGATGCCGGAAAACCCAGGAAGCACCAATTGCCCTGGTGGAATGCGCCGTAACCGGAAGGGGAGGCGCCCGCCCCTTGAGGGCATAGGCCTGTATAACGGTCTGTCTGATCCACCTAGAAATGGTGGCAGACGAAACCGCTTGACCCTGTTTTGGACCAGAGACAGACACAAATAGTGAGTCATACTTCCGAATAGAAGCAGTAGCAGACAGGTACACCCGCAAGGCACGTACCACATCCAATGTGTGAAGCGCAAACTCTCAGATGCGATGGGTGAGGATACAAGGACGGGAGGACAATGTCCTCATTTAGGTGGAAGGCCGAGACCACCTTTGTCAAAAAAGAAGGTAGCGGACGCAACACCGCCTTATCCTTATGGATGACCAAATAGGGCGACTTGCAGGACAAGGTCACCAACTCAGACACCCATCTAACAGAAGTAATGGCCACTAAGAAGGCCACCTTCTGAGACAAGGTCAAGAGGGGAATATCTCTGATATTTTCAAAGGGAGGTTCCTGGAGAACCGAGAGCACCAAATTCAGATCCCAAGGAGGGAGAGGAGGTTTAACAGGAGGGAGCACATGGCGAAGCCCCTGCACAAAGGTGCTAACCAAGGAATGACCCGCTAGCGGTCGCTGAAAGAAGACAGCCAAGGCCGTAATCTGACCCCTATGGTACTCAAAGCAAGCTTTTAGGTCACGCCACGCTGCAAAAACCACAGGACGGAATACGTCCGTGGACGCAAGTCCAGCTCTTCGCACATAGCGATGTAAGCTTTCCAGGTACGGTGATATATCTTTCTGGCGGAAGACTTCCGTGCCCTTAACATGGTCGAAATGACCGAATCCGAGAGACCTCGGTCTCTCAGCACCTGGCTTTCAATAGCCATGCCGTTAAAGCCAGAGACTGTAAAGCAAAATGAAATACAGGACCTTGAGACAGAAGGTCCTCCCTCATTGGCAACCGCCAAGGAACGTCCGCGACGAGACGTACCAGATCGGCGTACCAATGACGCTGAGGCCAATCCGGTGCAAAGAGGATCACCGGAATCCCCTCGGTCGCCACCCTGTGTAGCAGGCGAGGAAGCAGCTGCAGCGGAGGATAAACATATCAGGTGGTAATGACCCCATGGGGCCACCAACGCATCCGAGGCATCCGCCCAAGGATCCCTGGACCTGGCCACAAACCTCGACACCTTACGATTGAGTCGAGATGCCATCAGGTCCACATCCGGCATGCCCCACCGCCGGCACAGAATTTGAAAAACCTCCGGGTGCAAGGACCACTCTCCCTGGTCCAGCGTCTGGCGACTCAGATAGTCCGCCTGCCAATTGTCTACGCCCGGAATGTAGACGGCCGACAGAGCCGGCACACTTCTTTCGGCCCACCTTAGGATGCAGGCGACCTCTGAAGCCGCAGTTGAGCTCAGAGTCCCCCCTTGATGGTTGACATACCCAACCGCCGTGGCGTCGTCCGACTGGATCCTGAGGGAGCGAGCCTGTAGTCTCTCAGACCACGAGGAGAGGCACAGTCTGATTACCGATCAATGTTCTGGAAATACGGGCAAACGGGCTACGTCCGGAGTCCAAAGTCCTTGGGCTGACAGGACTCCCCAGACTCCACCCCAGCCCATCAGGCTGGCGTCCGTCGTGACCACCGTCCACTGGATGGGGAGGAACGACTTCCCGGACTGAAGAGCCGGGGACCTCACCCACCACGCCAGGGACGCCCTGACTGGGTGACTCACCTGGATCTGAAGATCCCAGGACAAAGGGGATTTGTCCCAAGTGGACAGGATCTCTTTCTGCAATGCCCGTGTGTGTGATTGGGCATACGGAACGGCCTCGAACGAGGCCACCATGAGTCCCCAGGACTCTCATGCAAAAACGGATTGACGATCATTTTCGGGACGTCAGGACCCGCACTGCAGACTGAAATGTCAGTAACTTCTCCAGGGGTAGGAATACCTTTGTCTCCAAGGAGTCCAGGATCAGACCTAGATACTCCGAATGCTGAGTCGGGACCAGGACCGACTTCTGAATGTTCAGGAGCCACCCGAAGTCCCTGAGGGTCTGACGGACGATAGTCACACATTCTAATTCTGAGCCATTGTCTGCTTTTAGAAGAAGATCGTCCAGATAGCCCACGATAGCAATGCCTCGCTGTCTCAACCTAGAACCGGAGCAAGCACCTTGGTAAACACCTTTGGTGCCGAGGCTAGGCCGAAGGGAAGAGCCACAAATTGATAGTGGACTTCGCCGATCACAAAAACTTCTGGTGACTTGCGCAGATCGGAACATGCAAGTAGGCGTACTTGATGTCCAAGGACGCCAGAAAATCCCCTTGGAGTGTAGCGATCACCGTGCGAATGGATTCCATGCAGAACTTTTGCAACTTCACAAAGGCATTCAGGCCTTGAGGTCCAGGATTGTCCGAACCCGTCCTTTTTTGGGACTACAAACAGATTCGAGTAGAACCCCTGAAACCTCTCCTGTGACAGAACCGGCACAATCACTCCGGACCTGATCAATCCTATACGGCCCCTAAGAGGGCCGCACGACGGGCAGGAAGGAGAGGGAGATTTGAGGGAAAGATTCTGTCTGGGGGCCAGGAACGGAACTCTATCCTGTATCCTAAGGTGACCACCTCGCACACCCACTGGTCGGAGATTCGGGAGGTCCACCGAACCGTGAACCTGCAAAGACGTCCCCCCACCCCAGAGTCGGGCAGGGGCAAGACTTCATGCAGCGGCGGGCTTGGGAGCTTGCTTGGTAGGCTTACGCACCCAGGGACGCTTAAGTCCCCCAGCCGCACTTTTTTCAGTCTGGGCGGGCTTACCCCTGGATTCCGACTGACGAAAAAAACGTCTTCTTCGCCGGAAAGGAAGGGTCCGACCTACGGTGGGGCTCCTTTTCCTTAACAGACTGAGGAAGGAAGGTGCTCTAACCCCCTGTGACATCCATAATAATGTCATCCCGGGCGGCCCCAAACAGTCTACCGCCCTTAAAGGGCAAGTCAGCCAGGAGCTTTTTGGAAGCTAGGTCGGCCGACCAGCATTTCAGCCAGATAAGGCGACGCAGCACCACAGCAGAGATAGAGGCCCCAGATATTAAAGGGGCCGCATCCAAAGTGGCATCGCACACAGAGACTAAACCATGCGCAAGTTGGTGAGCCAGGGCAATGGTCTCAGGAGGGAGATTATGCTCCTGTACTGTCTGGTGCAAAATCTTTCTCCATCCTGTGAGTGTCTGAGACACACGTGTCGCCGCCACTATAGGGCGTAAGGCAGACCCCAATAAGGTAAACATAGTTCTACTCACCACCTCTGACAAGTGTGGAGAAGCAGGTGAACCAGACTCCATACTGCCACCCTCTGAGACCTTATACACTATTACAGTGAATAATACAGTCCACCCACTGGCTGCACTGAGGCTGAGGAGGGGATACCCAGAGGACTCACCAACCCTTAAGGACCGCTCAGTTCCGCTGTATGAAACCGCGCTGCAGCGCGAGAGAAGCCTGAGGAGAGTGTGAGGAGATTCGCACCGCAGCAGCGCCGATAGAGGCTGAAACCGAAAGTGAACGCGCCGCGGCTTTAAGAAAATGGCCGCCATTGATCCACGGCAAGATGGCCGCCGAGCGCATTTTTTAAAATCACCACAGCGCTAATGGTGCACACAATGAAGTCTCCAAACACTCACACACCAGAACACGGCTCCTCTCCCAGAGTCCACCCACTACACAGACATGAGCGGCCCCCGCCAGGCCAGAGTGCCCTCCAAGTACCCCCACACAGCACAGCACCAGTACAGGGTACAGAGAGCAGCATAACAGGGAGACAGGGAGAAACACCCCATATAAAGAAACACAGCCAGCATGTACTCACCTGCAGCAGGAGAGACTACTTACCCGTCCCAGAGGGACCCACTGGCTTGTTTCAGACAGACCTATCACAGAGTAGTACTGAGTAGCTGTCGGCCCGGTCCACAGCAAAAGAAACAGACAGGTACTGTTCAATCTTGAGAGGACCGCAGAAGCATAAAAGCAACCCGGCCACCCCTGGAGTCATGGGGCATGTCGTGAACTGAGTCTCACGCACACAAGGTGAGGATCAGCACGCTCGATGGTCGGACAGGGAAGACTGAGGATACCAGTGTACCCAACCTGTTGCCCAGCCGACAGTTGATTGAATGACTCAAAAATAAAATAATAAAATTCCCAAAGGAATAACATTTAAAAATAAAATCTTCCAGGAGACTGGCTCCTGAGAGAGCCACGTCTTCTCCTTCTGCTAGGCAGAAAACAACTGAGGTCTGCTGATTGCAGTGGGAGGGTTATGTCCGGAGGGACCGCCCCCTGTGTAAAGTGTAAGAGAGGCTGTGTCAGTCCATGGACGATAAAAGAAAACAAAGAATTTTTTATATATATATTGTGAGGGGGTTACCTCGGTAGCGGGTGTGTGTGACCCCCTGGTTGGGCTCCCCACACAAAAACAGGGCCAGCAGACGGAGGTTGTGGTTTTCAAAATCAAAAGGTGCGGTTTATTTCTCTATGTACAGTGACAAAAACACAGCAAAGCCAAAAAGAAACATAAACAAAATAAATCCTGGTCAGCTTGACCTCTGACTAAACATGCAGGTTTCCTAACTAACCACTGGGATCAGCCTGGTGCTGTCCTAGTCCCTAAGTCCCTGGTTTAGTCAATGTCCAAACAAATAGCCACACAGGCTTTGTCTCACCGCACAGGGGTTCACTCTCCCTAGATAGTCCACACAGGTCTGGTTCCAGGCATGAGCAAACACCTAATGAATCTGGGAGTTTTTATAAAGGCCTTAAATGAGCTGACAAGCTTCAGCTGGTCTCATCAACTCCCTGCCTGCACGACGCCCAGCCCTCTCTCTAGAGGTATGAGTCATCCATGAGCCCACTAGCCTCAGCTGGGCTTCATCAACTCCCTAGTTGTATAAGTCGGCATAAAGCCTGAATCTGGGAGAAATATATCTACCCCCCTGGATGCAACCAGGTGACTTTACCTTCCTGCTGTCACATACCCCCCCCTCTTGTTTTAACCTTGGGGTTGGAACACCAGCAATCAGGCATTCATGTACTCGAGACAAAGCATCCACATTCCCCATCTGAACGCCAGGGCGATGCTTTACTGCGAAGTTGAATTCCTGTAGGGCCAGGAACCACCTATTCACTCTTCTATTTGTCTCCTTGTTTTGAGCCATCCACTTTAACGGAGCGTGATCCGTAACCATGTCAAAGTGCCTACCTAGCAGATAGTACCGAAGGGAATCTAGAGCCCACTTCACCGCTAAACACTCCTTTTCAACCGTGGCGTAATTTACCTCATGGGACTTCAACTTCCTGCTGAGGTAAATGACTGGGTGCTCTTCCCCGTTCCAGACCTGGGACAATACTGCTCCTAGCCCCACATCTGACGCATCACTTTGTACGACAAAGTCTTTAGAGAAGTCGGGTGAGTACAACACTGGCTGGCTACATAAGGCTTGTTTCAAGAATTGGAATGCTGCCTCAGCCTCGGGGGTCCATTTAATCATGCCCGACCCTTTCCCTTTCGTCAGGTTGGTTAGGGGCACAGCCTTAGAAGCAAAGTGGGGAATGAAGCGCCAATAATAACCCGCGATTCCCAGAAAGGCCCGTACCTGCTTCTTGCTGTTGGGACGTGGCCAACTCTGGATGGCCTCGACCTTGTTGAGTTGGGGTTTTATCACTCCCCTGCCAATGGTGTACCCAAGATATTTGGCCTCCTCCTTCCCAATGGTACACTTCTTGGGGTTAGCCGTAAACCCCGCTTCCCGGATAGAGTCTAGGACTGCTTGCACTTTTGGCAGATGTGAGGCCCAATCTGTGCTATGGACAATTACGTCATCCAGGTAAGCCGCAGCATACTTCCGATGGGGCCTCAGTATCTGGTCCATTTTCCGCTGGAATGTGGCCGGCGCATTCTGTAACCCGAACGGCATTCTCTTATATTGGAACGCCCCGTCTGGGGTTACAAATGCGGTTTTCTCTTTGGCCGACTTGGCCAGGGGAATTTGCCAATACCCTTTTTGTGAGGTCAAGAGTCGTCATGTATCGGGCTGTTCCCAGCCGGTCGATCAACTCATCTATACGTGGCATGGGGTAGGTGTCAAATTTTGTAACTTTGTTCAACTGACGAAAATCGTTACAAAATCGCCAGCTCCCATCCGGTTTAGGCACCAACACAATGGGACTAGACCAATCACTTTGGGACTCCTCTATCACCCCTAAGTTCAGCATTTTCTGTACTTCCTCCCGTATTGCCTCCCGTCGGGCCTCTGGGATCCGATAGGGTTTTAACTTCACCCTTTCACCGGGCGGGGTAATAATATCATGCTCTACCCCAGATGTTTGTCCCGGCAGCTCAGAGAACACCTCCTTGTTGCGAAGCACAAAATCCTTAACCTCCTGTTGTTGGGGTTGTGACAAGGTGGCTGCTATTCCAACCTCCGGAATCACGCAACCAGTTGGAGCTGGTGACCAAGTTTCTGCGACTAGGGACTCTCTATCCCTCCAGGCTTTCAACAGATTAACGTGATATATCTGTTCGGGCTTTCGCCTTCCTGGTTGTCTGACCTTGTAATTCACTTCGCTCACTTTTTCCATTATCTCGTAGGGGCCTTGCCATTTGGCAAGGAATTTACTTTCAACCGTAGGGACAAGTACCAATATCCTATCCCCCGGGGAAAAGGTACGGGTCTTGGCTCCACGGTTGTACACTCTCTGCTGTGCCAACTGCGCTTGGGCCAAATGTTCCTTCACGATGGGCATTACCTGTGCAATTCGATCTTGCATCAGGGCGACATGCTCAATCACACTCCTGTGGGGAGAACTCTCACTTTCCCAAGTTTCCTTGGCAATATCCAACAGCCCTCTTGGGTGTCTCCCATACAGTAACTCAAAGGGGGAGAATCCCGTAGAGGATTGGGGCACCTCCCTAATAGCAAACATCAAATAAGGAAGTAGACAGTCCCAATCCTTTCCATCTCTATCCACCACTTTCTTCAACATTTGTTTTAGGGTTTTGTTGAATCTTTCAACCAGCCCATCGGTTTGGGGGTGATACACAGATGTACGCAATTGCGTCACTTTGAACAATTTACACAGCTCTTTCATAACCCGGGACATAAAGGGTGTACCTTGGTCCGTAAGCAGTTCTTTACAAATACCCACCCGGCTAAAAACAAGAGATAGCTCTTTGGCTATGGTTTTGGCCGAGGTATTTCTGAGAGGGATCGCTTCTGGATAACGGGTGGCATAGTCCATTATAACCAATATGTACTGGTGCCCCCTAGCGGACTTGATTATAGGACCTACCAAATCCATTGCGATTCTCTCAAACGGGACCTCAATGATGGGTAGAGGGACCAGCGGGCTACGGAAATGTGGCATCGGGGCCGACCTCTGACACACAGGGCAGGAGGAACAATAATTTTCTATGTCCTTCATCACCCCAGGCCAATAGAATCTCTGTAATACCCTCTCTCGGGTTTTCTCTGTCCCCAGATGACCTCCAAGAATGTGCCCATGGGCCAACTCCAACACCAACTTCCTGTAAGGTTTGGGCACCACAAGCTGCTCAACGGTTTCTTCTGCCCTTTTTGCCACCCGATACAGTAGGTCCTTCTCTACGCTGAAGTATGGGTAAGTGCAGGTATTATCTGGGTTCACTAACTCGCCATCTATTTCCACTACGTTTTCCCGTGCCTTTATTAGGGCGGGGTCTTTTAACTGTTCTGTGGCAAAATTTTCCCTGTGAACCTCCAGATCAGAAAACTCCACAGACTGTAGGTTTTCGTCTTAGGAGGTGGGCTCCTCTCCAGTTTCTTGAGTCTCCCCTGCCAATACTGACAAGGGAAATTCTGGAGAGTCCTCACCACTCTCAGAGGAGTTCTGGCTATCACATTCCTGGTACATAGGGGCACCAGTGGGGGGCTCAGGATCATCCCACAGTTCCCAGAACTTCGGAAAATCCCTTCCCACAATGGCATCATGCGGTAATTGAGATACTAACCCCACTGGATGAGAGAGGGTACCTTTGGGGGTCTCGAAACACACTGTAGTCACTGGATACTCTCGGGTGTCCCCATGCACACAAATAACAGCTACCTTGCTATTCCCAGAGACCTCTGTTTTAACTAATTCAGCCTTTATCAGGGTCACAAGGCTACCTGAATCCAGCAATACCACAACATTTCTACCATTAATACACATTTTGCATAAATGTTTCTCAGTTCCCCGAATGGCAGTGCATGCGACTGTCGCACACAGCGACTGACGTCGGTCCGTCAGAAAGTCACATTGCATGGGTTCCTCCACAACCGGGCAATTTGCTGCAATATGTCCCGCTTGCCGGCAGCGGTAGCAAACAATCCTTTTGGCTGCCTCTTGAGCCCCTGACTTCCCAGGCTGTTCTCGCCAAACTTTGGGTAGAGCTCCCACCCTCTCACTCTCTCCACCCTCACCCCTTGGAATCCTCTTATCCGCCCCTGGGGATGGTCTGGTCTTAGGGTGGAAAGTCTGAGAGTCTCTGGAAGAGGCCGTCAGGTTCTCTGTAGCCAAGTATTTCTCTACACGATCTACAAGACCACCTGCCGTCTCTGGGTCTCCATGGCTTACCCACTTTTGGATGGCAGTAGGAAGAGCTCTCAAAAACCGATCCATTACAACACGTTCCACAATCTCTGGTGCGGACAAAGTCTCTGGCTGTAGCCACTTCCTGCTCAGGTGAATGAGATCATACATTTGAGACCTGGGGGGATTTCCAAGCTGGAAAGTCCAGTTATGCACACGCTGAGCCCGGACAGCCAGGGTGACACCCAGCCTTGCCAATATTTCAGCTTTTAGCATCACATAGTCTTTTGCTTGGTCAGGCTCTAGGTCATAGTAAGCCTTCTGCGATTCACCAGTTAACAGAGGAGCCACCAGTCCAGCCCACTGCTCCTCAGGCCACTTTTCTCTTTCAGCAGTCCTTTCAAATGTGGTCAAAAATACCTCTGGATCATCCTCTCCAGTCATTTTTGTCAATAAACGACTCACCCCAAAGGACGCGGTATTAGTGGGACGGCTTTCCTCACTGGTCTGCGGACGTTGCTGCACTACTGCTTCCATTTGTTGTAGTCTCTGCTCTTGCTTCTGTAACAGGTCTAAGAAGCGGGCCTCAGATTGCTGCTGGGCTTGTTGCTGAGCTTCCAGACTCTGTTGGTGAGCTTGCTGCTGGGCTGCAAGGCTCTGTTGATGAGCTTGCTGCTGGGCTGCAAGGCTCCTTTGCAAACCTGCATTTGTCTGCTGTTGATTGGCATTTGCTAGAGCCAGCTGTTTCAGTATCTCCTCCATGCTGGCTTAAAAAAAACTGCCACTGGTTCTCCACCAACTGTGAGGGGGTTACCTCGGTAGCAGGTGTGTGTGACCCCCTGGTTGGGCTCCCCACACAAAAACAGGGCCAGCAGACGGAGGTTGTGGTTTTCAAAATCAAAAGGTGCGGTTTATTTCTCTATGTACAGTGACAAAAACACAGCAAAGCCAAAAAGAAACAAACAAAATAAATCCTGGTCAGCTTGACCTCTGACTAAACATGCAGGTTTCCTAACTAACCACTGGGATCAGCCTGGTGCTGTCCTAGTCCCTAAGTCCCTGGTTTAGTCAATGTCCAAACAAATAGCCACACAGGCTTTGTCTCACCGCACAGGGGTTCACTCTCCCTAGATAGTCCACACAGGTCTGGTTCCAGGCATGAGCAAACACCTAATGAATCTGGGAGTTTTTATAAAGGCCTTAAATGAGCTGACAAGCTTCAGCTGGTCTCATCAACTCCCTGCCTGCACGACGCCCAGCCCTCTCTCTAGAGGTATGAGTCATCCATGAGCCCACTAGCCTCAGCTGGGCTTCATCAACTCCCTAGTTGTATAAGTCGGCATAAAGCCTGAATCTGGGAGAAATATATCTACCCCCCTGGATGCAACCAGGTGACTTTACCTTCCTGCTGTCACAAAATATATATATATATATATATTGTGACAGGAGGGTCACTTTGGACACAGGGTGAGCCAGGAAATAATTAACATTAAGAAATATATCTTGGACTACCTAAAATGGGTCTGTAATATTTATCCACCATATTCCCAAGGATATCTGTAAAGGACTATTTACTTATTCTGAACTCAACAGGTTAATTGAGAGATACTGAGGTGTTCAGCCTCAATCACCTGTCTGCCTAGTGTAATGCTAATCCCAGCTTCTAAAAGACCTGTTCATTGTTTGTGGTGATGTGGATTGGGGGAAATTAAGTCTGTCCTTATGTGTAATTGTACAGGCTACAAATCCTTTCATTGTGAGATGTGTATTGCAGGTCATGGGTCTGAGACAGCAGCTGTAGCTAATTGACTCATGTAAATTGGGTCTGATGGGTATTGGAAGACAAAAGCTAACCTGTTGTCTTTTAGGAGGTGTCAAAATAATGTGTATTGTATCTTGTTATGTTGTGGGTGGAGCTGGACCATTGTTCATTTTAGGTTAATGCAGTATTGGATGGGTATAAAAGTTACAATGTTTTTCTCAATAAAGTCATTCAATCCTAGGAAGATACAGAGTGCGTCTCGTTCTTCCAGAAGGATTAATTCCTATGGGAAGGGGTCGTCTGGCTGTGGAGGATCGACGGGGAATTTGTGTCCAGGAGAGGGAAGATATTTAAATGGCGTTTACCCCCCTTTCGTATTTGGGGTGCCGTTACATTATATATTATATATATAAATATATATATAAGTGTATGTGTCTGTTAGTAACAAGTCAGTAGATTTCCTTACTCAAGATGAAAAGCAGATGTTCTATCTCCTCTCTCCCGTTTCTCCCCCCTCCCACTGTGCAACAGAAGATGGCCCCCATTTCCTGGAATGTGGCTCGCCTCGTGGAGATAGACTTCGACAGGAAAAGGACCATGTATAGATGAACCAATCACATACACACACATATGTGATGACGCTTGCTTATGTCACTTTGTTTATACAAGGGGCTGCTGTAAACCTGAATAAACCAGATTTGAGGGAGAGCTTATACTGAGCAGTTGCATCAGTGTGATTTACTTCTGCATGCATGCACCCACTTCACATTGGATTAGAGTCAGAGGCAGAATAGGAGATACATTCTGGTATTAGACCAGGAACAAATCAATTACAGTAGTAAAAGATTTAAAGCCCAACTCTGGGGAAAGTAAAAGTCCCCCCGTCCCCACCGCAGTGGGACTGCCCTGAACTGCAAGGGTTTAATTGGTTTAGGTCTTGGGGACGCAAAATAGCTTTTTAACTCACCTGAGCTTCCTTGGAGTCCTCACATCCAGTGCAGAGCTATGGGCTCTATTGGACTCGATGTCAGAGGACCTGCAATGATGCATAGGGTAGAAAAGACTGCAGGGATCAGTCTTCTAGCCTGGACCTGCAAGAGTGGGGTATCGGGTAAACGTTTTTTGCGGTCCCCCTAGACCCAACATTGCAGGCCCACTTGCAAGGGATGATTTTTGTTTTTCCTGGAGTTCAGCTTTAAATCAAGCTACCCTTAAAGTGATTGTAAAGGCTTGTTTTAAAAATAAATAACAAACATGTTATACTTTCCTCCTCTATGCAGTTGGTTTTGCAGAGAGCCGCCTGGATCCTCCTCTTCTCAGGTCCCTTTTCGCTGCTCCTAGCCCCTCCCTCCTTTGCGTGTCCCTCAGCCAGCAGCTTGCTACATGGGGCACCCAAGCTGAGTCAGAGCTCCATGTATCCATCCAGACACGGAGTCCCGACCTGGCCCCGCCCCCTCTCTCCTGATTGGCTGACTGATTGACAGCCGTGGGAGCTAATGGTGCCGTTGCTCTGTCTCAGCCAATTAGGAGGATGGCTGAGGGGATGGTGGACATTGCTGCAGAGAGATGTGGCTCAGGTAGGTAATTAGGGGGGTGGTGGGGGGACTGCTACACACAGAAGGTTTTTTATCTTAATGCATAGAATGCATTAAGATAAAAAACTTTCTGCCTTTACAACTGCTTTAACATCTCAAAAAGACAATAAAGTTGGATTCCAGTTGGTTTCTAACAGTTTGGGAACACCTGTTGTGCGTTTACATTAGAGGGCCTCTGATGCAATACAAAGTAATGAAAAAAAAGAGTAAAGATTTCAGTGCCTCTGTTGTAATATTTGAAGAGGAATTTCTCCACAATGGCTATTGCTAAACAGGCAAATGACGGCTTATTTTAAAGCATTTTACTGCCAAATAAGAATATGTAAAATACTTGTGTAGAGTGTGGGCAGTGTTTTATTTGTTATTAAGCGAACATATGTAAAGCCCAACTTCGAGGACTTTGAAAAAAAATATCCTGACAGTGCACCGCTAGTCAAACGTGCCTATCAAGGTCAATGGGAGCGTGCTGTAACAGCAAGCTAAACACTTGGCTTGCGGTTGTAGTGTGATATTTTAATACAAAATCTTCTTTTGGATTAAAGAAGAAAAAAAAACATTGAGGCGTCAGGATCGCCTCCTAAATACCTGGCAACCACTGCTCTATTGCCCTTTGACTCTACTGCAGGGGTGGAATTTTTCTAACTCCTGGAGTTGGGCTTTAAGACCTTTGGATAATAATCTCCATTCATTGTAATGGAAAGGGCATTCACCATTTGTTCTGGAGGTGAACAGCTTTCTCACATGAATGCTTGAAGATTGCAAGAAATGCACAGAAATAGCAGAGCCTTGCTGAGAGCATTTTTAAGAAAGAGGCTGTGTGGTTTGCATGCACAACATTATCATAAGGGAAGGGACAGTTTAAGTAGAAATACAAGAAAAGTATCAGACTTTGGAAAAAAACACAGTTGAATAGTTAGAAGCCCGGTCAGATTTTTATTGCTGTCAAGACTGATCCTGGTGATGGGATGGAAATGCGGGGGCGTTGAAAAATTTCTGGTTGTTCCCAAAACGGGAACAGAAGTGATGTGTTCCAAAAGATAAGTCACTGAACTTTAGGGAGCGTACTGGGGACAGCAACGATCCTACTGATAGGGACATGGAGAAAAATAAAACCTGACAAAGATTCTAACACTCTCAAAATCCAAAACTTTGGCTACAGTTAAACAAAAAAAATGGGGGAGGAAAGCGGACCCTAAAAAGGATAACTAATAAAAGTACATTTATCCTTAAAAAAATAAAAATAAAAAAACAGCAGCAATCTTATATTTAAACAGATATCAGTGCTTTTTGCCTATAAGGCACTGCTATAGAGCTCAACAATGGAAGACCTGTAAAGCAAAAAAAAAAAAAAGGGTCCATCCTCGATGTATACTTGTGCTCTGCTTTATGTCTCATCAATTAAAATGAAAAAATATTCCCCTCAACCACAGAAAAACAAAAATCCAAAGTGCTTCAAATTACTGAAATTGATCCCCCTAATGTGGAGTAAAAATTTCCACAGTAATTAACGATGAATTCCAGCTCAACACCAACTAGTCTTAAAAATGTTCTCTTCCCTCACCTGCGATCTATGCTGCCTGAACTGTGTAAAAAAGATCTGCATTCTTACTTATTTTAAGTCCGCTCCGGCTCACCTGCCTCAGCCAGTGAAGAGGAGGGATTGATGACAACAGCTGGGCCTGGGAGCCTATGAGTGACATAGCTCCCAGAATTCCCAGCTGTTGTAAACTGCTCCCTCTTCTCCCACACAGCTGCCACGCCTCACTGTCGAGACCGGAGCAAACTAGAAATGGGTAAGTGTACACATCTTTTTTTTCTTTAGCAGGGAACATTTTTAAAGCTGATCTCCAGCTTTCATTTAACTATAAAATAGTTCCTTTGGACCAAGCTGGTCCAAACTATTTTCATCACTGACAGTTGCTGTGTGCTGCTCAGCTGTTCACAGAAAGCTTTGTATTCTAGGAATGAATACAAAGCTACCTCTGACTGGCTGAGGTAGCGTTTGTGACATCAGTGCACCTCAGTCAATCAGAAAATGCTGCATTCATTCATAGGATACAAAGCTACCTGAAATGGATGAGCAGGGCTTAGCCTTACTCAATTTTGATCCAGAAGTGGGGAGGAAAGTTTCAATCCCGCTGCCAGAACACAGTGATGTATACGGTGTGTAGCTGAGGCTACATACAGCTTATACAGTGCACATAGCCGCTGCGACTGTTCGTAAAGCAAGTAGTGTGTTTGGACCAACTTGTTCCAAAATAACTATTTAAAGTAAAATGAAATATGGAGATCAGCTTTAAGTTATTGTTAGTCTGGAATTCTACTTTAAGTGAAATCTGGGAGTCTGGCATTTCCCCTTATATGGCAAAATATAAGCGCATGACCTCAGATGTGGAAATATAGTCAGAAACAAATTGCATCAATAGTGCTCAGATCAACTGCTACTAAAATGACCTCAATTTAATAAAAGTTACACAATGGAAAGCAAAGCTCCAACACACAAATTTGCAAAGTGACAATACTTACGTGACTGAAATATGATTATTTGAAACAATGTTTAATCACGCACAAATAGAAATAAACAGTTACTCTTTAAATGCTTCTGAAAGCACCAATAAGCAAGCTCTGATTAAAGATGGAGGGTCAGCAACTTTCAAATTTCTCACAGAGTTTAAGGCATTTTGACCCACAATGTATTTAATTTGATAAAATAAAATCACTTCTAAAAGCCAAGAGATCTACAAATTAATTATACATACACACATGTATATATATATATATATATATATATATCAATCACACACATATACATTTTTTTCACATATACACACACACACAGGCTTTTTATTTAAATATGTGTCAAAATAAAACCAAGCAAAAGTTAAAATGGTTTAGTGTTGGTGAGGTGTTGTGTCTGAAGACCAGACAGGCTTCAATACTGATTGAAGTGAGCGTCCTCCTTTAGTGAGTTCCCGAGTCACACACATACATGGAAGAGGAACAGCCTCTTCTCTTTTCTCAACAGTGTTGTAGCTGCATTTTTTTAAATGGTCAGCCATGCTGACAACATCTGCAAATTTCCACTCCTTCACTGCACTGAATGCTGTACTGAAGCGCCATACCTGGAAGGAAAAAGATAATTAAAAACAAAAAATTGTAAGTTAAAATAAATTAGGATGCTGCTTTATTTTGAGAAGCGTTGGACAATACTGTATTCCCTATAAGAAATAAAAATACAGCTGCTGACACAAATCTCCCGGCATAAATCTCCTGGCATAAAAGACTGTATAACAAATCAAAAAGTGCAGCGCTAAAAGCCAATAGAAGGTCCCACCTTTGAGATAATAAGACATCTCCATATAAACAGTCCAATAGATGTAAGTCCACACAAAAGAAAGTGCTGGGAAGGATCCGTCACCAAGAGGGAATGGTTCACACTGACTCTTACCCCAATGAGTGGACTGCTTAATCAAAAGCAGTCAAAACATGCTTGAAAATCATCCACTTAGAATTCACCATACACATGGAGAGATAGACACATTGAACAATAGGATTCTCCTTAGCCCCCTTTCACACTTATACGACTTGTCTCACGATTTTGGACTGCAAAATTGCACGAGAAGTCATTCTCCATGATTTTGAATGACTACCATTCATATTGCCACTACTTTTTTTCTGAAGTCGGATCAAAGTCGGATTCCATATTAACTGATCCGACTTTGGCATGCGACTTGTGCATTAAGGGGACCTCCACGCCATTTAAAAAAAAAAACGGCATGGGTTCCCCCTTCATGAGCATACCGGGCCCTTTGGTCTGGTATGGATTTTAAGGAGAAACCCACGCCGAAAAAACGGCGTGGGGTCCCCCCCCCAAAATCCATACCAGACCCCTTATCCGAGCACCAGCTTGGCTGGTCAGGAAAGGGGTGGGGACGAGCGAGCGCCCCCCCTCCTGAGCCGTACCAGACCGCATGCCCTCAACATGGGGGGGTGGGTGCTTTGGGGCAGAGGGGCCCTGCGCCCCCCCACCTCAAAGCACCTTGCCCCCATGTTGATGAGGACAAGGGCTCCTTCCCGACAACCCTGGGCGTTGGTTGTCGGGGTCTGCGGGCGGGGGCTTATCGGAATCTTGGAGCCCCCTTTAATAAGGGGGCCCCCAGATCCCGGCCCTCCACCCTATGTGAATGAGTATGGGGTACATCATACCCCTACCCATTCACCTGGGGGAAAAAAGTGTCAATAAAAAAAAACACACTAGACAGATTTTTAAAGTAATTTATTAGGTAGCTATGGGTTCTTCTTCTGACTTCGGGGGTCTCTTCCGACTTCTCCGGCCTCTTCTCCGCACTCTCCGGTGCCTTCTGCCAGCTCTTTTACTGGCATTGGCCCGGTCTTCTCCGTCATCTTCTTCCCTCTTCTCTTCTTCCGATGTTGACACGACGCTCTCTCCCGCTGTAATGCCGTGTGTGCAGTGCGCAACGTCTTATATAGGCATGAGGTGGGGTCACCGGGTGATGTCATCCAGTGACACTGCCCCCTTATGACGTCACAGTCCCAGCATGCCCGGGCAGTGACGTCATAAGGGGGCGGTGTCACCGGGTGACATCACCCTGTGACCCCGCCCCATGTCTATATAAGTCGTTGCGCACAGACCGGCCCAATGCTAGTAAAAGAGCTGGCAGAAGATAGCGGAGGAGCCCGGCAAAAGGCAACGGAGAGCGCGGAGAAGTCGGAAGAGACCCCCGGAGCTGTCTAATAAATTACTTTAAAAACCTTTGTAGTGTGTTTTATTTTTGACACATTTTTCCCCAGGTGAATGGGTAGGGGTATGACGCACCCCATACTCATTTACATAGGGCTCCCAGGAGGTGAAACATTGATAGTAAAAATGCATTTCAATCCAATAAACTGAGGATTGTGAGTATTCTGGCTTTTGCTGTACTGGTCAGAAATACTGCACAATTAAGTTTTTTTTATGCCTATTTACATGATGTAATGAGAGTCTGCCTAAGGAGGATCCTATTGTTCATGCAGTCTATCTCTCCATGTGTATGGTGAATATAAGTGGATGATTTTCAAGCAAGTTTGACTGCTTTTGATTAGGCAGTCCACTCAGAGTAGTCAGTGTGAACCATTCCATTCTTGGTGACTGATCCTTCCCAGCACTTTCCTTTGTGTGGACTTACACCTATTGGACTGTTTATATAGATGTCTTATTATCTCAACATTGGGACTTTCTATTAGCTTTTAGAGCTGCACTTTGTGATTTATTGTATTCCCTATGGCATCTTTATTTTGGGTTGTGACCCCTGTGAGTTACCCTTCGTAGCACATTCTGAAGCGTACCCGCTACATGTACATGTAAAATCCATTTGGCTTTGGGGGTAGTTAAACAAGTACTGTGGAAAAAATGCTCAGTCTCATTCTAAAACCCCGTGAGGCACAAAAGGTTGAGGTGTCACACTAGCTGTAATTATGGAAGCAGTCTATCAGACAAAAAACAAAAAAAACTCATGAAAGCAAAAAGGTTTTAAAGAGAACCTTTGCTTTACCTAGGTAAAGCAAAATGACTGGTTTACCCAACAACTGTACACCTATCATGCACAGCTACATGCTGTGCAGCACCAAGTACTGGTCATTAGATTGGTGTAAGAATTAGCCAGGGCACACAAGACCTACTGTATTTTTTGCTAATCTTGGTGAACAGAGTGGCATGGAGGAGGAGCAAAGTTACCAGTATATGCTACTGAAAGGAGCCAGAAATTAAGTGAAGATGTAAGTTTGTAAACTATCATTTTCAGGTTAACAGGCACAGATCTTCATTAAAAGGTAGCCAATTCAGTTAAACAGGCAATTACCAAAAGCTCCCATAATTAACTGGGTTCTGTGTCAGGCAAGCTGAATGTACTAAATATTAAGAAAAAGAGAGATGGAAAGTTCAAATAGAAGAAGTAGAATGTAAACTTCCATACCATGCTCAAATTGTGCGACGACCTAAATCACTGCCTAGAAAAATAGAATTTTTAGTTCTGACCATGAAATCTTTTTCTCTCCGTTCATTGAAGGACACAGCTCTGCTTTAGATATTCAGTGACTGGATATACAGTATATTGACCTGCAGAAACAGGACACTAGGTGCACCAAAAAAAAAAAAAAAAAGCCCAGGTGGTGTAATAGCAGTGCAAATAACAAGAATAAAAGTATTTACAATCTTTCCTCAGAAAATGCTTCCAACTGCTGGAGGAGAGCGTTTTAGGTTGGAGGTGAAAAACCTTTGCAAAGTTGATAAATGAAATTTGATTTTACACCCCAAAGTTACCAATTTGGCAACCCATTTGACACATGGGTTAGCCAGTAGTGCAGTTATGCCAGAAGTCATCCCCACACCTTGAGCTGGACAGGCAGGGGCAAAATTCCATGTAGCTTTTCCATGGACTTGGCAGGCTTGGACTGCCAGGGATGCTTGCCCCCTGAGGGGGTAAAGAACTTAGGGGGGGGGGGACATTGATCCCCTTATGGAAATTTCTTGTGAATGTGAAAAAAAAAATAGATTATGGACTAAAAAGTTAGGCCAAAATTTTCTATATGAATCCTTGGGAATAGCCAAACACGTTTTTTTCCTCCGGTGAGGTTCTTGATGAGCTCGTCCAGCGACATACTGAATAGTCCATTCCCTGTGAATGGCATATCCATAAGAGGCTTATTAGATGTTTGTTCAGCCAAATATAAGCCACAGCAACCTGCAGATGACCACTGCAGACCAATACCGTATCGCAAACATTCTTTAAGCCCTGTACCAGCTACTCTGCCAAGACCGCAGGCAACTGCCTACAGGTATTGCAGATTGGCTCCCCCACAGCCCCTTGCACACCTCTACTAAGTTTAGGACATAAAACAGAGCTCCTTGTCCTGAAGACTCCCCACAGAACTCTGAAAACCCCTTTCCCCTGACATGCTGCCCCTGTAATACCCACAAATACCCACAGGTCCACAGCTATGGTCAACCCAGCAAGAGCTGCCTGCCTGGGCTGTCTTGTACTTTAGTGCACCTAGCAACTTACTCTAGCAGGTAGCTATATACCCAGTCAGTGATTAACCACTTGCCGCAAAAACGCGTACATGTTTGCCTGCACGTGGTTATACCGGGGTTATAGCTGCAGCTGTCATCCAAAACCCCTGTATCAAACTTTTCAGAAAGCGGTGCTTTGTAAAGTAAAAGCAAACCTAGCAGCTAATTAGCCACTAAATTGCTTTTACAGGCAGCAGAAGGGGGTCATCAATACCCCCCTGATGCCCGAGTTATCCCATCCCAGCAGGGAGCCCAGCATCTAATCGGGTGGCTGCACCAACTTACAACAGAGGTGACTAGAGACCAGATTGTCTTTGATCACCTCTATGGTCTAGGAGACCAGAAGCAACGAGCATTTTTGGCACTTCTGGTTAGGGCAGATGTAAACACTGCCATTTTTTTTGAAAGGCATGAGATCAATTGTTTTTTGATTTTTTTAATCTCATACTTTGAAGGGTAGAGGAGAGATCTGGAGTCTTATAGACCCAAGATGTCTCCATAAAGAAGACTTGTCTTTTTTTTAAGTGCCCCCCCTGCTTGCATGCAGAGATTAACGCATACATAGGTTGTACACACATATGTAAACGGTGTTCGCACCACACATTTGAGCCATCACTGCAAACGTTATAGCCAGAGCAATAATTCTAGCACTAGACCCCCTTTGTAACTCTAAACTAGTAAGCTGTAAAAAAATGTAACCTCTTGACGACCGCGTCATAAGGATATACGTCGGCAGAATGGCACGGCTGGGCAAAGTGACGTACATATATGTCACTTTGAATTTCCCGCTGTGCGGGCGCCCCTGCCGCAAGCTCCATGACCATGCCAACGGGACCCGCAGACTCGATGTCCGCCGGTGTCCCACGTTTGGGTCACAGAGCTTTAGAACGGGGGAGGGGGGGGCAGTGTAAACAAGGCATCGCCCCAGTCTGCCTAGTCACACAACACTGATCATCTACTCCCTCTCATCGGGAGCAGCGATCAGTGACGTGTCACAGTAAGCCACGCCCCCTAACCGCTAGAATCACTCCCTAGGACACACTTAACCGCTTCCTAGCCCACTAGTGGTTAACCCCTTTACTGCCAGTCACATTTATACAGTAATCAGTGCATTTTTATAGCACTGATCGCTGTATAAATGTGAATGGTCCTAAAATAGCGTCAAAAGTGTCTGATATGTCCACCATAATGTTGCAGTCACGATAAAAATGGCTGATCGCCGCCATAACTAGTAAAAAAATAATAATACGGGCCCTCGCCAAGACTCGGATCTGGAGACTGAATGAAAATTTACTCGACGACCTGGGGGTAGTGGCAGGGGTACAGGAGACTCTAACGCACTATTTTGCGGAAAACACAAATGGAGAGGTCAGTGATGGCATTTTATGGGAAGGCCATAAAGCAGTGGTTCGTGGCACCTTGATTACCCTGGGAGCCAAGCTTAACAAAGAGAGGCAGGCGGATTTCCAGAGAGTACTGCAGGCATTACGGCGAGCTGAGCTTAGCCACAAACGGACAGCAGATGCTGAGGAGCTCCGGCGTCTGAACAAGCTCAGGCAGCTCTTTTTGAAACTACTAGACCGTAAAATTAACCGTAAATTACGCTATTTGGCTCATACATACTATGAGCACGGCAATAAGTGCGGTCGGCTGCTGGCACGCGCTCTTCGAAAAAAGAGGCTCCTGGCCCATGTACATAAGCTACACTCCCCTTCGGGCGAACAGACACAGCTCACCTCAAAGATTGCGTCCTTTTTTCGCGATTATTATGAGTCTTTATACAATCTGGATTCCGCCTCCTCTCCAGCTGACGTAACACTTAAACAGACTAGGATTGCTTCCTACCTCTCCTCGATCGGGCTACCTACCCTGATCTCGGAACAGGCAACTGGACTAGAACACCCCATTACCCCGACTGAATTATTGGCTACTATCAAGTCACTGCCTTCTGGCAAAAGCCCTGGGCCTGACGGCTTCACTAAAGCATATTATTTACATTTTTTTGACAAGTTACAGGCCCCTTTCTGCGCTTTCCTTAACTCATTGGCGACCACTGGACGCCTTCCTCAGGAGACCTCGCTGGCACATATTACTGTGCTCCCCAAAGATGGAAAGGACCCCACCCAACCCCAGAGCTATCGCCCCATATCCCTCCTAAACACAGACCTCAAGATTTTTTCTAAAGTCTTGGCTAACCGCATGAAACATCTACTCCCTGACTTGATACATGCAGACCAGACCGGATTCATAGTGGGGAGGGAAGCCAGAGACAATTCAAATAGGGCCATGCAGCTAGTTCACTGGGCACGGACACGGGATCGGATGCCTCCTTATCTGATATTGTCCACTGACGCGGAGAAGGCATTCGATCGCGTGGACTGGGTCTTTCTTAGCGCGGTTCTTAGGAATACAGGCTTAGGCCCGCATATGTTACAATGGATTTCTGCACTTTATGTGTCCCCTATGGCTCAGGTTAAGGTGAACGGTGGCCTCTCCGCAGCGTTTCCCGTTCGGAACGGCACGAGACAGGGATGTCCGCTTTCGCCACTTCTGTTCGCGCTGGTCTTGGAACCGCTGCTGCAGAGGGTCAGAGCAAATCAAAATATCAAGGGGGTACACGCGGGCTCCCTTGAGCATAAACTCTCTGCTTACGCAGATGACATACTCTTTCATGTGGTTGACCCCCTTGTCTCGCTGCCGAACTTGATGGGAGAACTGACTGAGTATGGGGAGGTTTCCAACTTTCGAATAAATTATACAAAGTCGGAGATACTACCGATCACTGTCCCACAGGCCTTAATATCCTCCCTGCGGGATTCCTTCCTCTTCACATGGTCCACCTCCTCTATGACAAATTTAGGGATCCAGCTTACGAGTCGCTTAGACTCCTTATATACACACAATTACGTCCCCCTACTTAAAAAAAATCACCCAGGACCTTCAGACATGGGATAAGGCACTTTTTACATGGGTCGGTCGGACAAATATTTTAAAAATGACTGTATTGCCCCGTATCCTATTTCTCCTGCAAATGATACCGATATACCTCCCGAAAAGCTTCTTTGCGGACCTACGCAGTCTTTTCATTAAATTTGTATGGGGGGGTAAGAGGCCTCGACTCGCTATGGCAATGCTGCAAAGATCAAAGCTCAGGGGGGGCTTGGGTATACCGAACATTCTCCAATATTACCAAGCGATTGCGCTGCAACGTATTTTGAACTGGAAGTTCCACGCGTCCCTCAAATTGTGGGTACCCCTCGAAAAAACTATAGCGGGGCGGGACTTGTCCTATGCACCATGGGTCCCTGCGGATGGTAGGGGGCTCTCGGATTGGGTTTCCCCGCTAACTCTTCACTCCCTGACGTTATGGGACAAATTGAATGACTGACTGGCCCTGGCACCTCGGATGTCCCCACTGGCACCGGTGGGTGGATTTCTGTGGTTCCCCCCCGGAGAACTGAAAGCTTCCCTGGGAACCTGGGTGAACGATGGTATCGTTAGTCTGTCACGGTTTGTAGAGGGGGGTATGCTGATGTCATTAGACACCTTGCGAGATAAGTACGGCAGCTTCCCCTTTGACTTTTGGAGACACCGCCAGCTAGAGACTTTCGTGGCTAAATGTCACAAGACAGCACGGATCAGGACCACCCTCACGGTATTTGAAAATATGTGGGCATCTGTAGATCCGCAGTCCCATTTGATTTCAGCACTGTACGAGATGCTGGAAGGTGCGACGCCCAACCCCACACCCCATTATATTAGGGAGTGGGAAAGGGACCTCCAGTCTGACTTTACTGAGGAACAACTTAGCCAACTTTACCACTTAACTCACTCAAGCTCTATAGATTCTAAGACCCAAGAAAACAACTACAAATTATTGACTCGCTGGTACAGGGTACCCTCCACCCTAGCTAGGATTTTCCCTACAGCCTCTGATAGGTGCTGGAGGGGATGTGGACAGAGGGGCACATTCCTCCACATTTGGTGGGAGTGCCCCGTGCTCCGGCCGTTTTGGGATGTAGTTGGCAAACACATATCTGAGGGCCTGGGTATTGATATCCCACCTCTGCCTCAGCATTTCCTGCTCCATGTCCCCCCCATGCCCCTGTCTCGTTACAAACGAAGTGCACTCCCCCACCTCCTCAACGCAGCAAAACGCCTTATACCAATCCACTGGAAAAGCTTGCATATACCGAGCGAGCAGGATTGGTTGGGGAAGGTGGGGGAGATCATGGAGGCAGAAAGTTGGCTAGCTGACTGCAGAGACACTCGCAAAAGATTTGACCTTACTTGGACAGCTTGGAAGGCGCACGTACACGACACAACCACGATTTCCTCAAGCTTGGATATCGCATTACTTACCCTAGCAGATCCCTCCTTCGGGAGACTCGTCCAGGCGCACCGCCAATCGACTACTTCGGGCTCCACCTGAAGGTGGACTCCTCTTCTCAGCAGACCTGGTGAGGGCTGGTCCGCATGCCTTCCTGATCTCCACTCTTCTTTGTTTCCCACCTAACTTTCCATCTTTCTTTTCTCTTTTCCTTTTTCCCCTTTCCTCTTTAGTTTGGGGAGAAATTGTTTGTGATCTGTTTGTCGAAGTGTTACACCTGTGGAACACCTGAGTGCCCTTTTCTGAGCTACCTGGGCGGTCTTCAGGTTTTTGACTGTGCCAGGTACATAGGATCTGTTTATGATGCTTTTTCAGAAGGGAAGCCGTATCTGCAACTCCTATGGTGCTGGAGCAGGTGGTCACCCCTCCCCCCATTAGTATGGGGGGGGAGGCCTGCCCCATAGGGATCGAATATCCGAGGCAGGCAGGGTGCCCTTTTGTTTGTGCACCGCTTAAAAGATGTTCTCACCTGTTACTATGGTGATACGGGTTCGGACTGTGTTACACTACCCCTAGGTGTTCCCTTTTTTTTCCTTTTTTTTTCCCCACCTTCCCCTTTGTCCCCCCCCCCACTTGTTATTTTGGATGTGTAGTTTGTCTTACTGTTAATGTAATTTGAAAATGGAAAATAAAGATTATATAAAAAAAAAAAATAATAATAATAATAATAAAAATGCCATAAAACTATCCCCTATTTTGTAGACTCTATAACTTTTGCGCAAACCAATCAATATACGCTTATTGCAATTTTTTTTTTACCAAAAATATGTAGAATACATGTCGGCCTAAAGTGAGGATTTTTTTTATATATATATAGCGGTCATGCTCCTGAAGAACAGAGTCTACATGTCAAGCCGCGTTTTCCTTTTTATGGACTGTACGGACTGTAAGGACTGATTCATTTCTAGGTGTAAGAAGCAGATCAAGTTTCCTCGATGGACATGGGGTGCATATGACAAAAAAGGGAGGACTGTAGTGGAAAATGTTATTAATGTATGTTGTCAGATGTCCCCCAGTGTCGGTTTTGCTGTAATGCGCTCATGTGAGTGTATTCGCACATACAGACGTTGGTGGAAGACCGGTGGCGCAAACACCCTCCCACGGACACAACAGATTTGCTTGCTCCTTTTAGGGATGTTCATTTATGCCTCACCAAGGGACTGGCCACTTCTTGTCGACTGCATTAAATGACTCGGAGCGAACAGATCTGCGTTTATGGGCACTATAACATAACTATACGAAAATTGTGGTCATCTGATCCATGATTAAGTATGGTTGGCGTCATTGGTAGCAGTGACTTGGTTTGCACACGGCTTTGTACAAAGCCATGCTTTCTAGTGTTCTTTTGTCTCACAGAAGGCATGGCCCCTGTACCCAACCGTTTGCACACATCACTGCTAGCATTCTATTTGAATATATACATGTCTGTCATTGGTTCTTTTGAAAGTATACAAAATGTCTGATTGGCTGTTTTGTGAAGCCACCACCTTCTTTTGTTATTCATGTTGACACTATAAAAGGGAGCTGGCTATCCTAGGGGGGACTCTGCTCTGGGATGCCTTGATAATGAGACCTGGCTGGTGATGCTTCCTTCTTTGAATGAATGGGACGGATGAATGGTGAGTGAAACTTAGATTAACATGCATTATATGACTGAGACGAAAATGTGTTACTATTAGAGACACGATATTTGGCTGTATGCTCTGCGTACAGCCTAATTTCGCTAACAGCTTGGCGAGCCAGGTAGGAGATATGAACATGGCCCCCCCCCCCCCCCCTAGCATCGGTTAGAGACATGTCACGATGTGTGGGGGGGCTCTGCTTTGTAAAAGAACAAATTTTTCGTCTTTTTGAAATAATGCTGTAAGTTTGCAGTGTGTGTGTGTGTGTGTGTGTAATTTTGTTGGGAGAGAGATCATATGCCTGTGAATCCGATCATATGGGCCTGTGTGTGGATGTCTGTGAATCCGATCGTATGTGTGTGATTTTGTCATGGATCGTTTGTGTGTGTGTCTGTGTGAGTGTCTGCTGTATGAGAGATGTAAGAGAGATGGCTGTTTGGGAAAATGACCTTTGTGCAGTGGCGGCCCGTCCATAGGGGGCGCCACCCCCCCTCCTGTGGTCACCAAAAAAAAAAAAAAAACGGGCCCTTTAAGAGTTTTTTTTTTTTTTTTTAATGTCTTTTTTTCACACATGGTGGCGCAACCATAGTGGGCGCAGAAGCGCCGCTACCGCTCGCTTCTGCGCCCGGCTGTCACTCACCACAACAATACATAGGTTCATGCATTGCATAAACCTATGTATTGCTGCCGCCCACTATTCAGATGGCCGGCCCCTTGAGCGCCGGCCATCTGAATCACAGCGTCTGATTGGCCTTTAGAAGTGCCTATCAGAGCCAGCAGGCTCTGATAGGCTTCCCGACTACAGCCTGAGGGCTGTAATTGGCTTCTAAATATCTAATGAGAGGACGCACAGGGGTGCGTTCCCTGGCCAATCAGGTTCACCGGGTCTGGTTACCGGTAACCGGATTGGCTGAAGATGACATTGAGGGCGGGAGAAGACATCGAGGACGGAAGAAGGACGGCGCTGACTCGAGGAAGGTAAGTGCAGGGCTGGGGGGGACAAACTGGCTGTATTATGAGGACAAACTGGCTGCATATGGGGGAGAAAGTGGATGCATACGGGGGAGAAACTGGCTGCATTATGGGGGAGAAACTGGCTGCATTATGGGGGAGAAACTGGCTGCATATGGGGGAGAAACTGGCTGCATATGCTGCATATGGGGGAGAAACTGACTGCATTATGGGGGAGAAACTGACTGCATTATGGGGGAGAAACTGGCTGCATTATGAGGGAGAAACTGGCTGCATTATGGGGGAGAAACTGGCTGCATTATGGGGGAGAAACTGGCTGCATTATGGGGGAGAAACTGGCTGCATTATGGGGGAGAAACTGGCTGCATTATGGGGGAGAAACTGGCTGCATTATGGGGGAGAAACTGGCTGCATTATGGGGGAGAAACTGGCTGCATATGGGGGAGAAACTGACTGCATATGGGGGAGAAACTGACTGCATATGGGGGAGAAACTGACTGCATATGGGGGAGAAACTGGCTGCATATGGGGGAGAAACTGGCTGCATATGGGGGAGAAACTGGCTGCATATGGGGGAGAAACTGGCTGCATATGGGGGAGAAACTGGCTGCATTATGGGGGAGAAACTGGCTGCATTATGGGGGAGAAACTGGCTGCATTATGGGGGAGAAACTGGCTGCATTATGGGGGAGAAGCTGGCTGCATATGGGGGAGAAACTGGCTGCATTATGGGGGAGAAACTGGCTGCATATGGGGGAGAAACTGGCTGCATTATGGGGGAGAAACTGGCTGCATTATGGGGGAGAAACTGGCTGCATTATGGGGGAGAAACTGGCTGCATTATGGGGGCGAAACTGGCTGCATTATGGGGGAGAAACTGGCTGCATTATGGGGGAGAAACTGGCTGCATTATGGGGGAGAAACTGGCTGCATTATGGGGGAGAAACTGGCTGCATTATGGGGGAGAAACTGGCTGCATTATGGGGGAGAAACTGGCTGCATTATGGGGGAGAAACTGGCTGCATTTGGGGGAGAAACTGGCTGCATATGGGGGAGAAACTGGCTGCATTATGGGGGAGAAACTGGCTGCATTATGGGGGAGAAACTGGCTGCTATATGGGGGAGAAACTGGCTGTATTATGGGGGAGAAACTGGCTGTATTATGGGGGAGAAACTGGCTGTATATGGGGGAGAAACTGGCTGTATATGGGGGAGAAACTGGCTGTATATGGGGGAGAAACTGGCTGTATATGGGGGAGAAACTGGCTGCATATGGGGGGGAACTGGCTGCATTTGGGGACAAACTAGTGGCGTTTGGGCACAGTGGCGGCAATTGATGATTTTTTTTTTCAGTTTGTTTGCGCCCCCCCAAAAAATTTGAGCACCAGCCGCCACTGCCTTTGTGCAATGTATTGAGCAGCTTGTATGCAGCGATGTATTGAGCAGCCAGTCATTGCTGCCATGTGTTTTGTGTTGGGGAGGGGGGCTTTGCCCTGAGGGAAGAGAACTCTGATGTTCTGAGCAGGCATGCAGGCAGCCATGTACTGTACATGTGTGGTGAATATTTCAGAGTATATGAACTTTGCAAAAAGGAGCGTTGTTGTTTTTAATGTTGTGCATGTAACTAACATTTTTTAAATGTGCTATTTAGTTGGCCAAAGGGTCTGAGTTGAAGTAGCCTAAAGTGTGTGTCTATGGTTGAGTGTGAATCTCAATTGTGTAGTCTGTCTTTGTGGAGAAAAACATTTTTGATTTTCTTTTGAAGAGATTCTGGTTTGGCAGGAAAAACTGCCTTTTGTTGTTGGCCATGTGGTTTGTCTGCCATCTTGAGGTACAGTGTTTCTTTAGCCTGTGGGTATCCTATAGGGGAACACACAGCCACTTTTCCTGTGGGTGTGATATCATATGACTGTGCTGTGGCATTCGTTGGCTATTTTGCTGGTGGAATTTCTCAGCTTTTGGGGCAGATTTTGATGTTTGGTGCGAATTGAGTAGTGGGGACTTTTCTGTGTTGGAATCTGGTGGAGACCATTTTTGTTTTCCTTTGTGTGTGGGAACCCATGTGGTCTTGCACTTTTATATTTAGGTGTTCATTTGATGTCCCATATTTGTCCGTTTTTGGCTGGTAGGGAAGTTTGCGCTGATTTTGGCGAAATCAAAAACTGCATTGCATGCGTTAATGGCGCCATTTTGTTGTTGTGGCCTGGACTGTCGGCCATCTTGAGAGGCAGTTTAAGGATTTTGTGTCGTTTGTCCTGTGGGTCATCCTAGAGAGGAAGCTGCTCCAATTCCTTTGTGTGTGTGTAGTGCAGTCTGTTTTGTTTTAAAAAAGTGATTTAGAGGCACAGTTAACGTTTTTATCCGGGAGAATCCACATTTTGAGGGATTTTCAGTTTGGCCTGTGGGTCGTCCCAGAGTAGTGAGACACCAGGGTGACATACTGAGAGGCTCTTTTTGTTTAATATTAAATTTGCTAGTTGAAATAGTTTTTCTAAGCGTCGCCTTTTGAGTTGAGTAGAGTGGTATCTTGATATAGCGCGGTCTTACCCCGAGGGGTCCCGACGCGCTTGCAGACACATGCTGGGGCCCATTTATGGAGGGGATCTGGTTGACCTACCAGCATGTCTTGGAGTGTGGGAGGAAGCCGACGCAGACACAGGGAGAACATGCAAACTCCATGCAGATGGTGTTAGGATGGAGATTTCTCTGTTTTCATGACTTTGCAGTATATGAGCCGCGGTTTTTGTATTGGATTTTGTTTTTAAGTGAAAACTCTACTTTACACTGAATTTTAATAGATTGTAAGACTAACTTTAACTGAGATTTTGTACACAGTGGTGTGTGTTGTTTTTATGTTTAAATATTTGGGAGTTTCCCAGAAGGCAATTCATTGTTTTTGAAGCTTGTATTGTATAGCCTGCAAAGGAGGAGTGGGGGTTTGGTCGAAACTCCTAGAGCCATCTTTTTGCAGGAGTTTTATATTTGAGTCTCGAAACGTGTGGTTTGACCTCCAGGGGATGTGTGGGTCAGGGGGGATTCCCTCCCATTTGCAAAGGGGGGTTTATTCCATCCTTTCCCTTGCCAAGTTTTTTAAATTGTTGAAATATATATGATGTTTAGCCATGGAATTTTTGGTGTCTTGATAGACAAGGCGATGGGGTTAGGCTCCCCCTCCCCCTTCCTGTACATTGATATGTAAATAAACCAGTTTGGGTTTTTTGAGAGCTGAGCATGTAACATTAAGTTTCTTTTCAGCATGTATGTATCAGCAGGAGGTTGGTGGGAGGAGTTTGGGTTTTTTCTGAAAGGTTGGGCAATGAGATTTGTGCTTGGAAGGAAAATGGAAAGCATTTTGGCGTTTCAAAAAGGGTGTTTTATATTTTGTTCCAGTTTTGTGAAGTTTTGTACTGTAATACAGTTTTGGGTAGAGAGCAAACAGGGGGGCATCACCATTATTGTTGTATCATCTGGATACAGAGAGAAGCCACATTGTTCTGCAGGTGGTAAACGGGCGTAAGTGTTCTGTGTGGTTTAGTCTGGCGATGCAGTGTATGGGTGTATAGCGGAAAAAGCTTGTGTATGCATACACTGTGAGGGGTAGAGGTCTAATTCGGGGGTTGATCTGTGGTTGTTGCTGTAGTTCCAAAAGTGTTGGGACACAGAGTTGATGCCTCGGTTAGGGTTTCTAGCTGGGGGACTGGTTGTAGTCCGTCAATCCACCGTAGAAGACGACACCGGGCGGTGCTCCCCGAAATGGGTGCAACGGTTTACCCTGGACGCAGGGTTAAGACGATAAGCCGATTCGAATCACCATGGACACAAGGAGGTCTGTGCAAAGGGAAGGAATGGAGGCTTCCCACAGTCAGACGGTCACACGGTGCACGAAGCCTAGTTTTGGGGCAAAGGCCTTTGAACCCTAAAAAGATTAACATAGGTGGTCCAAGGATACTATTTTGGGTATCCCTCTGGAATGGATGTAGTTCAGCTGCGGCTTCAGAAATCTGTAATGATGAGTGTTGATGGAGGTGTAGTACACGTTTTTGCGATTCTCAGGAGGAGGAACGGTGGTTAAATTCTCATGCCCGTTTTTTTGAACTTTGTATGGCTGGTCCATGCAAGGTTCTCGAGCTGCTCTCATGTTTGTCCCATTGTATTTTTTTCTATTGCTGAAAGAGTGAAGGGAGAATTCTGGCTGTTTTGTTTTGTTTCAATTTTGTTTTTGGAAACTATGAAGTATCTCCCCCACATTTGTATATGAATGTTTGTATGTAGTAACGTGAATATGTTCAAACTTACCGCGGAGATCCTCCGATGCGTCGCGGCTGTTGTATTTTTGTAGGAACGGGAAAAGTAAGGGTTACAGAAGGTTTTGCTTGAATCAGTTTTGAAAGAATGTCATTGAAAATTTACCAATGTACAGGAATGTCATTATTATTCACCATTCTTTGCAGGTTAAATATGAAGGATAGAGTAATGATTTTGCTTATAAGTATTTTTCAGATCGAAAAGGAGTTTCTTAAAGTGTATGTACACAGAGAGCAGGTGTATGTAGACAGCTGTACATATGGATAAATACATGAGTCTAAGGAGGTAAAAGTATCATGGGCTATTTCATTGTTTCCTTTTTTTCCCTGCACCACTCATTTCTTCCCTCAGTTTCTAATGAGGGAGAAAATGGGGGGAGAAGTGATAAATGTAAGAATGACAGTTTTTTTAAAACTAATAACAACCTCTGTAATTCTAACCAAGTTTGTGCCAAGATTGTCTTTCTTTGATGGAATTTGAATCAGAAAGCAGCAGTCTGGCGAAGTAGGTTCCCATCCCATATGCTAAGAACCTTTTGTCAATGGTTCCAGGTATTGTAAGCCACGCACAGGTTATGCAGTGACCACAGTCCCGATGTCTGGGTTATTGTCATATGAGAGTTGTTTGGAGGTCAATCAAAACCAGAGTCGTACTTTCCTCATTAGCTGTCACTTATATTCTCGGCTGACGGGGTGGGTGCGATCGCTGTGACATGAACTTCAAAATGTCCACCACAGGGTTCACGAGTCCCTCCTGGACCCTGACACAATAACCAGTTTACATTCTTTCCAACCAGGTGACTGGGTCGTTGTAAATAAGCTTGAGGGATGAGACCACGCCAGCCAGTGCAAGAAGCGACTCAACCACACCAAAGGACAGAGTAGTATCTTTGTTTATTTATATATTTTTTGTTTAGTAAATTTTAGCAAGGGTAATGATGAAGAGCATCCCAAGTTATTATTTAAAGTGTATTTCCTGACTAGCTCAGAAAGCGAACAGGACCGATTACTGGGTCTGTTCTGAGTCTCCACTGAGTTTTAATACCCAGCGATGACAGTGGTACATGCCATTTATGATGTTATTATGGGTATGAGGAGTTTTGACAAACTAGTGAAGACTCAGAACAGACACTTGTCAATGGAATTTAACGATGCATTTTTAGAGGGTAAAATTGGTTAGTTTTAATAGCTCTGCCTCTTGTCGGTTTGGGTATCTAGGCAGCCCACAAGTGTGTTTGAACTTTAGTTTGGTGCTTATGCGGATCTGCAGCTTATAAGGTAATTCCCCCAAAGTAAGAGGTTCATACGTGATGGTGAATCTGTCCCAGCATCTTATCTTGCGGCCGATCGCGAGGATCTGATGGCGCGAGAAATTAAGAATGGCAGGGACAGCTAGAAGGGAATTGTTCACCAACCCCGACCAGGTCTGGGCATGGTGTCCTGGATGTACAAGGAGGGGGGGGGGCTCGAGCTTAGGATACGATTGAACAATTCTCATCCATTAAGGATAGGATTCTTCATGTAACTGTTAAAGCCAGAGCTGTAGCTAAGTGAAGGTTGGGAGTCCTTTTAAGGGTCTGGGAATCTTTGGGGATCTAATATTTATTTTACAGCGGATCGTGGTTAAAGGAAGTGGGAATATATATATATACTCATGTCGTTTTATTTCTATTCTTTCTATGTCGTGACGAGTTGCTCCTGTTGCCTGATTGGACGCATGACCAGAGTTTCCTTGATGAGACGCCCCAAAGCCGGACCCACATACAAGACACAGAGGATCACAGACGGATCGGCGATTACTACAGCTCAACATGTCGTGTCCTCCTTATAAGTCATGCTCCTGAAGAACAAAGTCTACATGTCAAGCCGCGTTTTCCTTTTTATGGACTGTACGGACTGTAAGGACTGATTCATTTCTAGGTGTAAGAAGCAGATCAAGTTTCATCGATGGACATGGGGTGCATATGACAAAAAAGGAGGACTGTAGTGTAAAATGTTATTAATGTATGTTATAATAAAAAAATGGTAATCAATACAAGCCGCCCTAGTGATTACCCCACCGCGCTGTTTTAACAGAAGAATACAGTGCATCAAATACTAGCAGCAGCCACTTTAAATATATATAACCCTGTGAAAAATATAGTCAACACACTAAAATAGAATGACAAACTATAAGTGGCGCTAAGTGAATATAACAATTATATTGGTATAAACTGTGAAAAAAGTAATAGTGAAATATACTTAAATCTTAAAAATGAACAAAAGGCATAAAGAAAAATTCCAAAAAATGTGTATAGAGTGACAGCACAAATAAAGTCCATATAAGTTGTGACAGCAGGAAGGTAAAGTCACCTGGTTGCATCCAGGGGGGTAGATATATTTCGCCCAGATTCAGGCTTTACGCCGATTTATACAGCTAGGTGGAGAGTTGTATAAGCCCAGCTGAGACTAGTGGGCTCATTGATGACTCATACCTCTAGGGAGAGGGCTGGGCGTCGTGCAGACAGGGAGTTGATGAGGCCAGCTGAAGCTTGTCAGCTCATTTAGGCCTCTATAAAAAACTCCCAGATTCATTAGATGTTAGCTCATGCCTGGAAGCAGACCTGTGTGGACTGTCTAGGGAGAGTGAACCCCTGTGCGGTGAGAGAAAGCCTGTGTGGCTATATTTTGCTTGGACATTTAAAACCAGGGACTAGGACAGCACTAGGCTGATCCCAGTCGTTAGTTAGGAAACCTGTAAGTTTAGTCAGAGGTCAAGTTGACCAGGATTTATTTTGTGTTTGTTTTTTTTGCCTTGCTGTGTTTTTGTCACTGTAAATAGAAAATAAACCGCACCTTTTTGATTTTGAAAACCACAACCTCCGTCTGCTGGGCCTGTTTTTGGGTGGGGAGCCCATCCCGGGGGTCACACATACCCGCTGCCGAGCTAGCCCCCTCACAGTTGGTGGAGAATGCGGGCAGTTTTTTTTTAAGCCAGCATGGAGGAGATACTGAAACAGCTGGCTCTAGCAAATGCCAATCAACAGCAGACAAATGCAGGTTTGCAAAGGAGCCTTGCAGCCCAGCAGCAAGCTCATCAACAGAGCCTTGCAACTTTACAACAGAGTCTGGAGGCTCAGCAACAAGCCCAACAGCAATCTGAGGCCCGCTTCATAGACCTGTTGCAGAAGCAAGAGCAGAGACTACAACAACAGATGGAAGCAGTAATGCAGCAACGTCCGCAGACCGGTGAGGAAAGCCGTCCCACTAATACCGCGTCCTTTGGGGTGAGTCGTTTATTGACAAAAATGACTGGAGAGGATGATCCAGAGGTATTTTTGACCACATTTGAAAGGACCGCTGAAAGAGAAAAGTGGCCTGAGGAGCAGTGGGCTGGACTGGTGGCTCCTCTGTTAACGGGTGAATCGCAGAAAGCTTACTATGACCTAGAGCCTGACCAAGCAAAAGACTATGTGATGCTAAAAGCTGAAATATTGGCAAGGCTGGGTGTCACCCTGGCTGTCCGGGCTCAGCGTGTGCATAACTGGACTTTCCAGCTTGGAAAACCCCCCAGGTCTCAAATGTATGATCTCATTCACCTGAGCAGAAAGTGGCTACAGCCAGAGACTTTGTCCGCACCAAAGATTGTGGAACGTGTTGTAATGGATCGGTTTTTGAGAGCTCTTCCTACTGCCATCCAAAAGTGGGTAAGCCATGGAGACCCAGAGACGGCCGATGGTCTTGTGGATCGTGTGGAGAAATACTTGGCTACAGAGAACCTGACGGCCTCTTCCAGAGACACTCGGACTTTCCACCCTAAGACCAGACCATCCCCAGGGGCGGATAAGATGATTCCAAGGGGTAAGGGTGGAGAGAGTGAGAGGGTGGGAGCTCTACCCCAAGTTTGGCGAGAACAGCCTGGGAAATCAGCGGCTCAAGAGGCGGCAAGAAGGATCATTTGCTACCGCTGCCGGCAAGCGGGACATATTGCAGCAAATTGCCCGGTTTTGGAGGAACCCATGCAGTGTGACTTTCTGACGGGCAGACGTCAGTCGCTGTGTGCGACAGTCGCATGCACTGCCATTCGGGGAACTGAGAAACATTTATGCAAAATGTGTATTAATGGTAGAAATGTTGTGGTATTGCTGGATTCAGGTAGCCTTGTGACCCTGATAAAGGCTGAGTTAGTTAAAACAGAGGTCTCTGGGAATAGCAAGGTAGCCGTTATTTGTGTGCATGGGGACACCCGAGAGTATCCAGTGACTACAGTGTGTTTCGAGACCCCCAAAGGTACCCTTTCTCATCCAGTGGGCTTAGTGTCTCAGTTACCGCATGACGCCATTGTGGGAAGGGATTTTCCGAAGTTCTGGGAACTGTGGGATGATCATGAGCCCCCCACTGGTGCCCCTATGTACCAGGAATATGATAGCCAGAACTCCTCTGAGAGTGGTGAGGACTCTCCCGAATTTCCCTTGTCAGTATTGGCAGGGGAGACTCAAGAAACTGGAGAGGAGCCCACCTCCTCAGACGAAAACCTACCGTCTGTGGAGTTTTCTGATCTTGAGGTTCACAGGGAAAACTTTGCCACAGAACAGTTGAAAGACCCCGCCCTAATAAAGGCACGGGAAAACGTAGTGAAAATAGATGGCGAGTTAGTGAACCCAGATAATACCTGCACTTACCCATACTTCAGCGTAGAGAAGGACCTACTGTATCGGGTGGCAAAAAGGGCAGAAGAAACCGTTGAGCAGCTGGTGGTGCCCAAACCTTACAGGAAGTTGGTGTTGGAGTTGGCCCATGGGCACATTCTTGGAGGTCATCTGGGCACAGAGAAAACCCGAGAGAGGGTATTACAGAGATTCTATTGGCCTGGGGTGATGAAGGACATAGAAAATTATTGTTCCTCCTGCCCTGTGTGTCAGAGGTCGGCCCCGATGCCACACTTCCGTAGCCCGCTGGTCCCTCTACCCATCATTGAGGTCCCGTTTGAGAGAATCGCAATGGATTTGGTAGGTCCTATAATCAAGTCCGCTAGGGGGCACCAGTACATATTGGTTATAATGGACTATGCCACCCGTTATCCAGAAGCGATCCCTCTCAGAAATACCTCGGCCAAAACCATAGCCAAAGAGCTATCTCTTGTTTTTAGCCGGGTGGGTATTTGTAAAGAACTGCTTACGGACCAAGGTACACCCTTTATGTCCCGGGTTATGAAGGAGCTGTGTAAATTGTTCAAAGTGACGCAATTACGTACATCTGTGTATCACCCCCAAACCGATGGGCTGGTTGAAAGATTCAACAAAACCCTAAAACAAATGTTGAAGAAAGTGGTGGATAGGGATGGAAAGGATTGGGACTGTCTACTTCCTTATTTGATGTTTGCTATTAGGGAGGTGCCCCAATCCTCTACGGGATTCTCCCCCTTTGAGTTACTGTATGGGAGACACCCAAGAGGGCTGTTGGATATTGCCAAGGAAACTTGGGAAAGTGAGAGTTCTCCCCACAGGAGTGTGATTGAGCATGTCGCCCTGATGCAAGATCGAATTGCACAGGTAATGCCCATCGTGAAGGAACATTTGGCCCAAGCGCAGTTGGCACAGCAGAGAGTGTACAACCGTGGAGCCAAGACCCGTACCTTTTCCCCGGGGGATAGGATATTGGTACTTGTCCCTACGGTTGAAAGTAAATTCCTTGCCAAATGGCAAGGCCCCTACGAGATAATGGAAAAAGTGAGCGAAGTGAATTACAAGGTCAGACAACCAGGAAGGCGAAAGCCCGAACAGATCTATCACGTTAATCTGTTGAAAGCCTGGAGGGATAGAGAGTCCCTAGTCGCAGACACTTGGTCACCAGCTCAAACTGGTTGCGTGATTCCTGAGGTTGGAATCGCAGCCACCTTGTCACAACCCCAACAACAGGAGGTTAAGGAGTTTGTGCTTCGCAACAAGGAGGTATTCTCTGAGCTGCCGGGACAAACATCTGGGGTAGAGCATGACATTATTACCCCGCCCGGTGAAAGGGTGAAGTTAAAACCCTATCGGATCCCAGAGGCCCGACGGGAGGCAATACGGGAGGAAGTACAGAAAATGCTGAACTTAGGGGTGATAGAGGAGTCCCAAAGTGATTGGTCTAGTCCCATTGTGTTGGTGCCTAAACCGGATGGGAGCTGGCGATTTTGTAACGATTTTCGTCAGTTGAACAAAGTTACAAAATTTGACACCTACCCCATGCCACGTATAGATGAGTTGATCGACCGGCTGGGAACAGCCCGATACATGACGACTCTTGACCTCACAAAAGGGTATTGGCAAATCCCCCTGGCCAAGTCAGCCAAAGAGAAAACCGCATTTGTAACCCCAGACGGGGCGTTCCAATATAAAAGAATGCCGTTCGGGTTACAGAATGCGCCGGCCACATTCCAGCGGAAAATGGACCAGATGCTGAGGCCCCATCGGAAGTATGCTGCGGCTTACCTGGATGACGTAATTGTCCATAGCACAGATTGGGCCTCACATCTGCCAAAAGTGCAAGCAGTCCTGGACTCTGTTCGGGAAGCAGGGTTTACGGCTAACCCCAAGAAGTGTACCATTGGGCAGGAGGAGGCCAAATATCTTGGGTACACCATTGGGAGGGGAGTAATAAAACCCCAACTCAACAAAGTCGAGGCCATCCAGAGTTGGCCACGTCCCAACAGCAAGAAGCAGGTACGAGCCTTTCTGGGAATCGCTGGGTATTATCGGCGATTCATTCCCCACTTTGCTTCTAAGGCTGTGCCCCTAACCAACCTGACGAAGGGGAAAGGGTCGGTCATGATTAAATGGACCCCCGAGGCTGAGGCAGCATTCCAATTCTTGAAACAAGCCTTATGTAGCCAGCCAGTGTTGTACTCACCCGACTTCTCTAAAGACTTTGTCGTACAAAGTGATGCGTCAGATGTGGGGTTAGGAGCAGTATTGTCCCAGGTCTGGAACGGGGAAGAGCACCCAGTCATTTACCTCAGCAGGAAGTTGAAGTCCCATGAGGTAAATTACGCCACCGTTGAAAAGGAGTGTTTAGCGGTGAAGTGGGCTCTAGATTCCCTTCGGTACTACCTGCTAGGTAGGCACTTTGACATGGTTACGGATCACGCTCCGTTAAAGTGGATGGCTCAAAACAAGGAAACAAATAGAAGAGTGAATAGGTGGTTCCTGGCCCTCCAGGAATTCAACTTCACAGTAAAGCATCGCCCTGGCGTTCAAATGGGGAATGTGGATGCTTTGTCTCGAGTACATGAATGCCTGATTGCTGGTGTTCCAACCCCGAGGTTAAAACAAGAGGGGGGGGTATGTGACAGCAGGAAGGTAAAGTCACCTGGTTGCATCCAGGGGGGTAGATATATTTCGCCCAGATTCAGGCTTTACGCCGATTTATACAGCTAGGTGGAGAGTTGTATAAGCCCAGCTGAGACTAGTGGGCTCATTGATGACTCATACCTCTAGGGAGAGGGCTGGGCGTCGTGCAGACAGGGAGTTGATGAGGCCAGCTGAAGCTTGTCAGCTCATTTAGGCCTCTATAAAAAACTCCCAGATTCATTAGATGTTAGCTCATGCCTGGAAGCAGACCTGTGTGGACTGTCTAGGGAGAGTGAACCCCTGTGCGGTGAGAGAAAGCCTGTGTGGCTATATTTTGCTTGGACATTTAAAACCAGGGACTAGGACAGCACTAGGCTGATCCCAGTCGTTAGTTAGGAAACCTGTAAGTTTAGTCAGAGGTCAAGTTGACCAGGATTTATTTTGTGTTTGTTTTTTTTGCCTTGCTGTGTTTTTGTCACTGTAAATAGAAAATAAACCGCACCTTTTTGATTTTGAAAACCACAACCTCCGTCTGCTGGGCCTGTTTTTGGGTGGGGAGCCCATCCCGGGGGTCACACATACCCGCTGCCGAGCTAGCCCCCTCACAAAGTGTATAGTGATAGTGTTCAAAATTAGATGATAATCTTCTTCTCTTCCACCACACCACAGTGTTCGAGTCAAACCCCCTTCAGATAGGACACTCACCGCAATGCAATGCCTCACACTCTCGTGTTTTGGCAAATGAGCAGACAGCACCTCTCAACTAGGTGGATTGGTTCCACATCCGATGCAGTGATCCTCAAACAGGCTCCACATAAATGCAAAAATAAATGCAAAGGATAGTGTAATACTGCAAAGTCAGTTTTATTGGTACTACAAAATCTTCAAATATTGCACTCACATGATAACCAGTAAAAGTAAGCCAGAATCACACTGCAACCGAATCCACAGCATTAACTTCACACTGTCACAACCAACGAATGATGGTCACGGCGGACCCAGGATCAGCGCAGGTCACAAAATAGTATATAAACCACTCTCTACCTGTCCTCTCCACTTGCGAACGCCGTTTCCAAAGGTGGCTGATAATAAAGTCTGTAACACACGGCACTCCACACACGCTTGATCAGATTGTCAATAGCCTGCCGTGTAGCCACACCCCGACATGTTTCGTAATTGATACTTAATCATGGGATTGGCTACATCACAGACAAACCCTCCCTTTATACTCCTCATTCAAATTAGTGGCTTTCGGATATACTACAGCACCTGTGCAGCTAGTCAAGTGTTGACGGATGTTCCCCATAATGTTCAATCAACAGAGGGCACATCATGACTCTACCCCTATTAGCATAGTGATGACTCACTCCAACACGTCGCGGAATTACCATCACCTGTGGATACGTTCCGTGTTGTGTAATGGCGGAAGTGACTCATCGAGTCCGATGGCTCTGCGGGCGGAAGTGTCCTCCCCGTCTCGATTCTCAACAGAGATCGTGGGCTCGACGTACCGCGTCATAATCAGACACGGGCGTCTCTCCCACAACAACTTACACCCAGTCATCCTGTCTGTCTAAAGCAGCCGATCAAGTGCCCCCGTGACCATAATTCACCGGCCTTCCACATCAATAGACAGCATAATATCCCCATAGACCATGTTACAACCACTAATTAAAATTACAAAAATTCATTTATTATTTAATATTTATTGTTGCGCTAACCCCAACTGCTTACTAGTTGTTTAAAAATCACTAAAGTGAGACAATGTAGATCCTTTTAAAAAAAATTAAAACAACAATAAAAGAATCAAAATTGACATTATTTTAAAATAATCATTTAAAAATATTTCTAAAATCTTTCATAAAAATCTCAAAAATTACATTTAAATTACATTCTAAAATTCATGGGATCAATGAATGGATGCTATGAGTTTTGTAAAAACACCTATTCAATTCAATAGGTGGACGTGTGCGCGAGTCTACGCACATAACTATGTGCAGTGTCTGCTACTATCCTTAACTCATACTCTATTGTGACCAACTGACAGCCACAAGTGTACTCTCATATATAGATGTTGAATCAAACACACTAGCTCAAAGTACACTGCACATTAGTTGAACAGGATAATGATGTGATCAAAATAAATTGACAAGCACAATCTATACCCGTCCCCTATTGGTGAGCATCTGAACTGCATCACTATTCGAGCTATATAGAACCATAGAGACCCAGTAGTTTAGTTACTAATTATTATGGGGTTTAAAATATATGTAAAATTATATCAAACGTTCAATAATTATTAATGAAACAATTTAGATCCACCTCCACATTCAAACCTCTTGGAAATAAACATTTTAACAGGAAGATCCATTGAGTTTCGCGTTGCGATAAATCTCTGACTCTATTAGATCCTCTCCATGTTGGATATACACAATCTATACCACAGAATTGAGCTACAGAGGGGTCTTGATTGTGTTTCTCCTTGAAGTGGACCGATACACTATGGTATTTAAAACCATTTTTTATGTTAGTGAGGTGCTCAGAGATGCGAATACGTAATAATCTCTTCGTCCTCCCCACATAAAGTAACCCACATGGACACCATAGTAGGTATACCACGTAGGAGGAATTACACGTAATGAACTCACTAATATCAAAGGTCTTGAGATCAGAGCTTATAACCTGTTTTATTCCCTTATTATGGATCTTCACTGTTTTGCAACAAATACATTTATTGCAAGGAAAAAAACCTTTTAGGTCGATCTTTAACATTTGTTTTGGTGGATCAAGGATCTTTCGAACAACCCGATCTCCAAAACTTGGGGCCTTTCTATAAATAAACCTAGGTTTAGAAGGTAAAACCTGCCCCAGATGTCTATCCCTACTTAAAATATGCCAATGCTTATTATAGATCATTTCGATCTCCTTATACTGAACATGAAACCCTGATAGAAATGCCCATTGATGTTCATTATTCCCTTGATTCAGATTGGTATTTATCTTTTTTAGACATTGATCTCTTGGGCGCTCTGCTACTTGTTGTATCACACTATCTAGATTGGTGTCTGAGTATCCTCTTTGAATAAATTTCTCTTTTAGTGTGGCCGCCTGATTGTGGTAATCATTATCATCCGTACAGTTTCGTCGTACTCTGAGGAACTGGCCTTTTGGTATGTTTTTAATCCAGGCAGGATGATGTCCACTCCTAATAGACAGAAAACTGTTGCGGTCTGTAGGTTTGAAAAAAACTTTTGTTTTCAACTTTCCATCGACATAATCGATGGTCACATCCAGGAAATTAACAGAGAGGTTACTAATTTTATACTCTAATCTGATATTATTAGTGTTCTTATTCAAGGTGTTCAAATACTCAGTCAGAGCATTTTCAGATCCCTCCCAAATCATCAGGAGATCATCTATAAATCTCCGGT
The DNA here is from genome assembly GCA_029206835.1 of Rana muscosa. Taxonomy (NCBI): domain Eukaryota; kingdom Metazoa; phylum Chordata; class Amphibia; order Anura; family Ranidae; genus Rana; species Rana muscosa. Next base: position 12,209,538 of record CM055121.1, on the reverse strand, counting down.
AAAAAATGATCTGCGGTTTCTGATTCAAGAAGACATGTCTATCCTCCCATTCTGACATAAATAAATTCGCTAAGCTGGGAGCAAATTTTGCTCCCATTGCTACGCCTACAGACTGAGAAAAGAAAAAACCATTGAACCAAAAATAATTATGTGACATGCAGAATTCTAAAGCTTGTCCCAAAAATTTCTTTTGTATGTGGGGGATGTCCTCTCTTCTACTTAGGGCCCAGTTCAATGCTAAAGCAGCATCCTCATGCTGGATGATGGTATAGAGCGACGCTACATCCGCTGTCACCAAAAAAAATTCTGATCCTGGTTTAAACTTCACACCCTCCAAAGATTGCAATAGATCTGAGGTATCTCTCAGATAGGCTTTAGTGCTTCTCACGCTAGGTTGGAGGAATTTGTCAAGATACTCGCCCAACCTAGCTGTGACCGACCCAATCCCATTTACAATGGGTCTGGCTGGTGGCACAGTTGCATTCTTATGAATCTTTGGAAGTGTGTAGATCACTGGGATCCTACACACTGATGGGGCTAGGTATCTCTTCTCTTTGGAATTCAACGCATTTATCTGGAACCCCCATTCCACAAGAGCCTCAAGCTGTATTTTATACGCCTCCGTGGGGTCAGAAACCAACCTTTTATATGTTATTCTGTCGTTTAGCAAATCAGTTAGTTGTTTCTGGTAGAAATCTTTATCCATCAGAACCACCCCACCCCCTTTATCTGCCGGGCGTATAATGATGTTTTTGTTCTTTTCCAGGGATTTTATTCCCTCCTTTATATAGCCTGGATTCACATTCCTTTTCTCGGGAAGTTCTTCAATATCCCTGAGAACCAACTGCTTGAACACTTCTATAAAGTGGTTACTTGAGTTTTGAGGATTGAATATCGACTTATTCTTTAAACCACTATCAACTTTATCTAATGCCACTCTACTTCTAGTGGTGGCTTCCACAGGGTGACTTAAAAAATACTTCTTCATGTTCATAGTTCTTATAAATTTATGTGTGTCAATATAAACATCAAATTTATTCATCACCCTTCTTGGGGCACACTTAAGGCCCATTCCTAATATGTTTAGTTCTTTAGGGTTTAATTCGATCTTGCTTATATTGAAAATACCAGTTGTTAACTGTGCCTCATCCTTTTCTTTGGATTGTTTCCGCTTTCCTGCCCTGCATCCCCGTTGTCTCTTTGGAAGGGCATGGGATCTCTGTAAGGGGGGTTTGGTGGTGCCCCCTCCCCCCCTCCCCTGTTGTTTGGGTGAAGATTCCTCTTTGGTGTTCCTCCCCTCCCACCCCTGCCCCGAACCCCTAAAAAAGACTGTTGGTGATATCCCCCATACTCCTCCTCAGCCAATGGCTGAAAACGGTTATATGTGGGGATATGTCCCAGACCCTGCGGGTAATCTGGAGGTGGGTATTGGTGCCATTGTTCATAGCCTTGTGACGGGTAATGATTATATGGGGTACCTCTCCCATAATATTGCGCAGGGCGAGGTGATTGGTAGTTGGGGTTTCCCTGATAATGATATTGTGGAACCGGTGACTCATGATAGGGTCCATATTGAACTTCCTTAGAACTATAGGAAGCGTTAGTTTTAATAGGGCCATGTGGCCCTTGTTCCCCCTTCTTCATTGTCCCTTTATTCCCGTTAGTTTTTGGTGGATCTTTTTTAGAAGTGGGTAAACTAACTTTTGTATCCACTTTAATCGCTTCAGGGTCCTCAGATGAGGCAATAGTGTTCTGCCAGGCATAAATATTATTAGTCTTATAATCATTGGCATCTCGATTATACTTTTTAACCTTCCTCTTTTGAGTCTCTCGATCAACCTTCTCTAATTTCTTTTTCATATTAATATTGAATTCCTTTACTAAACTTGATTCTTGAACTGGTTCCAATAAAATTTGTATTTCTTTGATTTTCTCATTTAATATGCTCAATTTGATTTGTTTCCTTTTCAGGACCAAATCCTGCAGCTCACTGCTGACTCTATTAAAAAAAAACAAAGCCATTCATCCATATATTTAGCTTCATTGAGCCCATCTTGACGGGGAACCTCCCACCTCAAACTTCTAAAAATTAGTCCCTCTTTGCTGTAGTGCTCAAACGTGAACACATCCCACCATGCCTTAACCTGTTTTTCAAGCAGGTTTTCTAGCGTTTTAAGTGCCCCTGAGTAGTCCTCCTCACATACAACCATTTCATGTTTGGTGGAGAAGACACACTCAGCATTAATCTGCCTATTCGACAAAAAATTAATGGCTTCCATAGCTGCGAGTGGTTATAAAGTGTAAATAATAAAAAAATGGTAATCAATACAAGCCGCCCTAGTGATTACCCCACCGCGCTGTTTTAACAGAAGAATACAGTGCATCAAATACTAGCAGCAGCCACTTTAAATATATATAACCCTGTGAAAAATATAGTCAACACACTAAAATAGAATGACAAACTATAAGTGGCGCTAAGTGAATATAACAATTATATTGGTATAAACTGTGAAAAAAGTAATAGTGAAATATACTTAAATCTTAAAAATGAACAAAAGGCATAAAGAAAAATTCCAAAAAATGTGTATAGAGTGACAGCACAAATAAAGTCCATATAAGTGTATAGTGATAGTGTTCAAAATTAGATGATAATCTTCTTCTCTTCCACCACACCACAGTGTTCGAGTCAAACCCCCTTCAGATAGGACACTCACCGCAATGCAATGCCTCACACTCTCGTGTTTTGGCAAATGAGCAGACAGCACCTCTCAACTAGGTGGATTGGTTCCACATCCGATGCAGTGATCCTCAAACAGGCTCCACATAAATGCAAAAATAAATGCAAAGGATAGTGTAATACTGCAAAGTCAGTTTTATTGGTACTACAAAATCTTCAAATATTGCACTCACATGATAACCAGTAAAAGTAAGCCAGAATCACACTGCAACCGAATCCACAGCATTAACTTCACACTGTCACAACCAACGAATGATGGTCACGGCGGACCCAGGATCAGCGCAGGCCACAAAATAGTATATAAACCACTCTCTACCTGTCCTCTCCACTTGCGAACGCCGTTTCCAAAGGTGGCTGATAATAAAGTCTGTAACACACGGCACTCCACACACGCTTGATCAGATTGTCAATAGCCTGCCGTGTAGCCACACCCCGACATGTTTCGTAATTGATACTTAATCATGGGATTGGCTACATCACAGACAAACCCTCCCTTTATACTCCTCATTCAAATTAGTGGCTTTCGGATATACTACAGCACCTGTGCAGCTAGTCAAGTGTTGACGGATGTTCCCCATAATGTTCAATCAACAGAGGGCACATCATGACTCTACCCCTATTAGCAAATGTGCTGTAGTATATCCGAAAGCTGTGGCTCGTGCATGCACAGTGGGCAGCCAGTTGTGAACCCAAAAGCAGCATAGCAGGCTGCCCACAGTTAGGATGCCGGTGCCAGGAACCCAAAGGCTAGTGAAGAATTAGCCCAGGTGAGGACAGCGCTGGACCACTGGACAGAGTGAACAACCTCTTTAAAGTTACTAGCTTTAGTAAATAGAGAGGAATATATACAATGTATTTGTTTTAGACTCTCTCTCTCTCTCTCTCTCTCTCTCCCAAGGCCAAAAAGATGTCATACATCCCAATTTTTCTTCCCTTTCATCTGGAGGGGCTTTGTCAGCTTAGCACACCCTCCTCAACCTCCTGCATGCCTGAGCATATGGAGTCCAGAAAGTAAACGCTAGATGAACCACCTGCCCTTTCTCAGGAGAGCCGCAACTAGCAATGCTAGGAGGGCAGTTTTCATAGGGATGGGTTTGTTTGCTTTGAACATTAAAAAATTTCAGTTTGTGGTGCTCAGATACAGGTTAAGTGGTTGTAAACCCTTACATATACACAGTGAATTGACTAGCCTCAGGTGATACACAGATGAAACAAATCCTCCTACATTAGGCTGCACCTGTTTGAATGGACGTAGAGTAGAGACAAATACCGATTAAAGTCCAGAATTTATAAAGCTTGTCTAAAACACAACACGTATATATAAAGCCATCAGCCATAACCCCCAAATATAAATACATATATATATTAATTTTTTTTTTTTTTTGCGGCCGGCTGGTCACAGGAGGTGAACAGACTAGATAGTCTGATCACCTCTATGGCCTTGGAGGACAGGAGCAAAGTCATTACGTCACTTCCGGTCTATCCCTCACTGCTTATAGTAGATTGACGGCCAAGTGGGGTCCCTGCCATCCTGACTGGACGTCATATGACATCCATCCCCGGGGGCACGCAGCCCGGCAATCGATGATAAGCCATGTCCCCAGAACACAGCCCATGCCCAATCAGGGTAAACATTCAATAAAATTGGCTGTTTACCATGTGATCGGCTGGGTCCAATCACAGCCGGTCAAAAGTGTAAACCTACAGGGGTTACTCACTGTTCACAGCTTTCTTCTCCGCACACACCAATCGTGTGGAGGAGAAACGAGGATCAGCGAGTGAACCGCTTTAGCATGGTCTACACAGACACTACTGCGCACCACACACCCCCCTCCCAATAAAGAGAACCTGTCAGATCAGCCCATCAGTGGATCTGTCAGGACAACTCCTTAGTGCCGCCATCAGTGAATCTGTCACATAGCCCATATTTACAAAGCCAACATAACTGCCGCCCATCAACAGTCTAACCATCGCAGCTTCACATCAGCCACCATGTCCAAAAGATAATTTTACACCTGAGGAGGCATATACAATCCTTACTAATGTCAGATGATGAGAGCAGTGGGGAGCTTCCACCATCTGGTTCTGAATACAAGCCAAGCCAGTAGAGAGTAGTGAATCGATCAGGGACCAAATCGGAGGAGGGAACAGTCCCTCCCAAAAGTACAAGAAGATCAGAAGACCTGCCTACCACCAGCAGGGCCATACACCCCAACGGCGCTAGACCCCAGGAAGAAAGGCCCAGTAACAGTACTGGAATAACGCACCAGACCCAAAAGAATACAGGCCCGAACCTATCTTCTTGATCCCTGGAAAACCCATTATGACTGCCTTCCAGCTCAGGTTCAGCTACAATCCCCACTTTCACAACTCAACATTGAAAATTTTTCAGAAATTGATTTTTTTTAAAATTTGTTTGACCCTCAAGATTTGATGCAGAACATCGTGGACCAAACAAATTTTTGCTGAGCAATTTATTGCCAAAACATAAAATTAGTAAAACTATCACAAGTGGAGCTTGTCGGTTACTAAAGCAGCGCTTAGTGGTCACACAGTAAACATGACAACTCTAAAGCCTCGTACACACGACCGAGTTTCTCAGCAAGAACCAGCAAGAAACTTGCTGGCAGAGCTTTCTTGCCGAGTAAATCGGTCGTGTGTACGCGGCTATCATGTTTCTCGTCAAGAAAACCGACAAGAATCTCGATGAGAAAAATAGAGAACCTGCTCGCTATTTTCTCATCGAGATTCTTGTCAGCATGTTTCTCGACGAGAAAAGTGTGTGTGTGTACACTTACCTGTCCTCCGGGAAGCCCGCGCATGCTCGAAATGACTTTGACGCATGCGCGGTAGCTTCCTAGGCATAGGTAGGGTGTAGCAAGATGGCGGTGATGGCATCGAATGTGACGAGCGCACGCTCGTCGTAGTCGATTACGTCACCGTGTTCGCTCCATTCAAAGAACCGCGGGTTCTTTGAAAGGAGCATGTGTACACTCGGCCGGGACAAGTTTCTTGTCCAAGAATCTCGTCAAGAAAAACAACGTGTTTTTTCTTGACGAGATTCTTGGCCGTGTGTACGAGGCCTAACTCATGCAAGTCCATAAGAGGTCAAATAGACCACTGTATAATCCAAATGGGTGACAGGAGTGACAGTGTCCAAACGAGAAAGGGGGTATTTGTAGAATCTGGTAAAGTCTCTACTGACAAAGGCTTCCACTGTATCCACAGTACCACAATACTTCTCACTTGTGTCACCTACCCCTTAGAGGTTCCTACTCACCGAGAAGTTGAGTTACTGCAAATTTGGATCATCCATCCATCCTCCTCCTCTCACGCAGACTGGAATCGCTGGATGCTTCTCCTGATGGTCTCAGAGTGACAAGAAAAGATGGAGATAGTGTAGTCCTGCTTTCACTTTGTAGTCCTGCTTTCACTTTTTATTCAACAAACTCTTCTTAACATAAGTCACTCAAAACTAGCATTTAGGACAGCCACTATAGTCCTTAAAAGACGCGCTGTTCCCGGCTCCTTGTGTGGTTGCGTGTATGTGCGCTGGTCCCGTCCACCGTAGACCTACACACTCACCACTTCCTGACACTGGAGCGCAGATGGAACGCAAAACGTCACTTCCTATTGCCGTGAGGTCGCGCCCTGACGTTTCATCCTTTCGACTTCCTCTGACGGTGCGTCCTAACAGCACGGCATCTCAGAATAAATAAATTATATATCCCAGTTCGCTATGTATGTTAAGTGGAGTTGAACTAACACACCAAGAAACAAATATTTTACAACTTAGATTAAAGTGTGGTCTTAAACGACCAATTAATAAATTCGATGTGTATGTGGATGTCCACCGTTATATGAGAAAACTTAGTTTTAAAAAATACTTTTTAAATAAAGTCTCTATTCCAATAGGAGGAAGCACTATCTCATCGGTAGCTGTGGATAGTGGTCTTAAAAATAAATCTTTATTTAACCCGCCCAATACAGCAATACACCATCTTGAGGTTTTTAAAGGTTTGGTGTTGAGACATGGAGAAGATAATACCCAAGAAAGGGGTGAACCCCAGGTTTATATCCGAAGGTATTAAAATGCTTGAAACCAAAAATTAGGTAATTGTTAGACCAGCTGATAAGGGAGGGGGTGTAGTGGTCCTATCCAAAGATTTTTATATTAATCAAATGACTGAGATGCTGTCAGATATTGAAACCTATCAGAAATTGGACAGTGACCCTACACTCCAATTTAGCCATGAACTTGAGGCTTTGGTCGACTATGGATACAAAAAGCATGTGCTTACCATGAAGGAGAAAAGGTTTCTAGCACCAAGTAGTATATGGATTCCCACAATATACACCCTCTCGAAAATACATAAAGACTCTCTTAACCCCCCAGCAAGACCGATCGTTAACGGTATAGGTTCCGTCACGTCCAGGTTGGGCCAATATCTGGACCAATTTCTACAAAAGAGCGTAAAAGCCACTAAAGCATACTTGAGAGACACCAAAGACCTATTGCAGGCACTCCAAGATGTGAAATTAGTAAGTCATGAAGAAGTATTTATGGCAACTTCGGACGTAACATCTCTTTATACCGTAATACAGCACGATGATGCCCTATTAGCCCTGAATTGGACTAACTCAGAGGGAAGATCTACCCCACCATCAAAAAGTTTTCTTAAGGGATTCTTTACATTTCTGTTTATCACAATTATTTTTGGTTCAATAATTGTTTCTATACACAGAAAAAAGGTGTGGCGATGGGCGCCAAGTTTGCGCCGAGCATCGCCAACATTTTTATGGGCGAGAGGGAGGATAAACATGTTTTCGCTAACAGAAGGGTGGAATTGTTGTTTTATAGAAGTTTTATTGATGACGTGATGTTTTTATGGGAAGGTTCGGAAGCATCTTTGGGTGTTTTTTTAACTTATCTTAATGAAAACACTAATAACATCAAACTCACTAGCCAGTGGAGCCGGGAAAGAATAGACTTCCTGGATGTGAGTAAAAACCAGAAAAGGTGATGTTTTAGAGACTAACGTTTTTTTTCAAGCCAACAGACCGGAACAGTTTTTTACCAATACATAGTGGCCACCACCCGGCGTGGCTGAAAAACATCCCTAAGGGACAATTGTTACGCGTAAAAAGAAACTGTTCTTCAATGGAAAGTTATGCATCTCAATCTGAAATATTGAAAGACCATTTTAAAGAAAAAGGATATAATGCCCAGGAGCTGGATAAGATATCCAAAGAGATTAAATTGATCCCACGAGAAGAGGTCCTGAAAGATGTGGTTACAACTGGATCCACTGGAAACCATGAATGGGGTTGTATCTCGTCTTTCCACGCTCAGTATAAAGAGGTGGAAACGGTCCTTAGGGAACATTGGCATGTGCTGTGCCTAGATAAGACCTTGAAACCGGTACTCCCAGCAGCTCCAAAATGTATCTACCGTAAGGCCCCAAGTGTTGGAGATAAAGTGGTTAAGAAGGTGCTAGATCCGCCAACTAGACATGTAACATTTTGGGACAAAAAAGGTTTCTACTCGTGTTGGAAATGTAAAGCCTGCAAATCAGTAACAGAACCAGTGAGAGGTTTAGATAGTTTTATATCTACTGTAAATAAAAAAAAGAATTCGCCATTAAGGAATTCATTACGTGCAATATCACACATGTGGTGTATGTTCTATTATGCCCGTGTGGGCTGATGTACGTAGGTCGAACAAAGATGCCTTAAGGTGAGCAGATCAAAAAACATCAGATTGGGCTTTAAGGACCATAACGTCTCACTCCACTTTAAGTTACATCATGGCCAAGATCCCACTGGGTTGAAATTTTGGGGGTTTGACCACATTAAGCCAGTATGGAGGGGAAGTAATATGATTAGGGAGCTTTCGAAGCGTGAAACCCTGTGGATTTATTTATTAGACACACTTACCCGGAAAGGGTTAACCGTAGAACTAGACATTAATTGCTTTATAAGCGATTATTAAATTAATATATGTTCTAGTATGAGACCAGTGATAAGTTGATATAGGTTCACTTATAGGCACATTTATGCATTGAGATGGTGGAAGGCCCCCAAATATAAATGATTACATGTGGTTAGAGTGCCCTTCAATATCCCTCAATACTTCTGAATATTTTTGATAATTTTAGTTATTTTAATAATTTTAAATATTTTAATGTAATCCTCTTCCAATATGTTTATTTAATTTGACTATACCCCATTTTTCTTAGAATTTTGTGGTTATGGATTGGGAGCATTTCTCATTTCTTTGAGTATGATTATAATATGACTCCTTTGTGTTACAGTAGGGAGAATATTGAATCCTTACTCCTTATTTCTATTTTTAGCTATTTTTCATTTTTTATATATTGCCTCGTGAACCATTATACATGATTTTAAGAATTTTAACATGTTCCATTTATTTATCTTTGATGAATTGAATTTGGACAGACCATTTGATGTGTTTTATTAATGTACCAGCACTTTATGTAATATACATGTGATTATTAGGATTTCATATGGTAAATGCCGGCTTTGGGTAATTCATTAAGTTCCCAGTGAATATTGACATGTATAATGAGTAAAGATAATGAGGCAGCAGAAGCACCTACACATCTCCGGTGAAATATAGCCTTGAAAGCTCTGGGTAACTCTGGAAGCGTTAACAAGCATATGAGGAGTTAATATGTCAGTTCGCTATGTATGCTATTTATTCCGAGATGCCGTGCTGTGAGGATGCACCCTCAGAGGAAGTAGAAAGGATGAAACGTCAGGGTGCGACCTCACAGCAATAGGAAGTGACGTTTTGCGTTCCATCTGCGTTCCAGTGTCAGTAAGTGGTGAGTGTGTAGGTCTACGGTTGACGGGACCAGCGCACATACACACAACCACACAAGGAGCCGGGAACAGCGCGTCTTTTAAGGACTATAGTGGCTGTCCTAAATGCTAGTTTTAAATTACTTATGTTAAGAAGAGTTTGTTGAATAAAAAGTGAAAGCAGGACTACACCATCTCCGTCTTTTCTTGTCACTCTGAGACCATCAGGAAAAGCATCCAGCGATTCCAGTCTGCGTGAGAGGCGGGGGATGGATGGATGATCCAAATTTTCAACTTTTCGGTGAGTAGGAACCCCTGATGCCGTGTACACACGACCGTTTTTAATGTCATTGAAAAAAACGTAGTTTTTCTCGACGTGATTCTTCTCAAGCCTGCCTTGCCTACACACTATCGTGAAAAAAAATGCTCGAGCAAAGCGCAGTGACGTACAACACGTACGACGGCACTATAAAGGGGAAGTTCCATTCGGATGGCGCCACCCTTCGTGTTAGTAAAGTTTGTTGAGCGACGATTGGCGCTTTTCAGCCTCGTGCTTTTCAGTCCGTTACAGCGTGACGAATGTGCTATCTCCATTACGAACGCTAGTTTTACCAGAACGAGCGCTCCCGTCTCATACTTGATTCTGAGCACACGCATTTTTTTTCACGCCGTTAAAGCCCACACACGGCCGTTTTTCATGACGAGAAAAATGACGATGTAAAAAACGTTAGAGCATGTTCCAATTTTTTCATGGCCGTTTTTCACGTTGTGAAAAATGCTCTGAAGCCCACACACGATCATCTTTAATGACCATTTTAAAAATGTAATTTTTCTCGTCATTAAAAACGGTCGTGTGTACACGGCATAAGGGGTAGGTGACACAAGTGAGAAGTATTGTGGTACTGTGGATAGAGTGGGAGCCTTTGTCACTAGAGACTTTACCAGATTCTAAAAATACCCCCTTTCTCGTTTGGACACTGTCACTCCTGTCACCCATTTGGATTATACAGTGGTCTATTATACCTCTTATGGACTTCCATGAGTTAGAGTTGTCATGTTTACTGTGTGACCACTAAGCGCTGCTTTAGTAACCAACAAGCTCCACTTGTGATAGTTTTACCAATTTTATGTTTTATGATTGTGCATTTTTATGCTTTAAAAGCGGCAGCTGAATTTTAAAAAGGAATATATGGTAACATTTTTGATCATTTTTGTTTAATCTGCTATTAGTCCATTGAGCCCATAGCGCCGAGATAGTGAAAGAAGGCCGTGAACTTCACTACTTGTTGTATAATTTATTGCCATCAACCCCAATTCTTTCATTGGCAATGTCTCGCAGATGTTGGAGAGAAGGCCTGGCTCGCAGTCTCTGCTCCAATTCATCCCAAAGGTGTTCTATCGGGTTGAGGTCAGGACACTGTGCAGGCCAGTAAAGTTCCTTCACCCCAAACTCGCTCAGTCATGTCTTTATGGACCTTACATTCTGCACTAGTGTGCAATCATGCAACAGGAAGGGCCAACCCCAAACTGTTCCCACGAAGTTGGGAGCATGAAATTGTCCAAAATGTCTTGATATGCTGATGCCTTAAGAGTTCCCCACACCATAGTCCTCCCTCCACCAAATGACTTTGACCAATGCACAAAGCAAGGTCCATAAAGACATGGATGAGCAAGTTTGGGGTGGAGGAACTTGACTGGCCTGCACAAATCCCTCAACCTGATAGAACAGCTTTTTCTATGCATTAGAGCACAGACTGCAAGCTCTATGTGGCTAGGTTGTGAAAAAGTCTCACATGTGGTATCGCCATGCTCAGGACGAGTAGCAGAATGTATTTTGGGGTGTAATTTTTGCTATGCACATGCGATGTGTTAGAAATATCTTATAAAATTGACAACTGTGTAAAAAAAGTTTTAATTTTCTTCCCACATTTTCCAAAAACTTGTGACATGTTCAAAAGACTCTTTATGCCTCATAGAATAGATATTGGGGTATTTTCTTTCCAAAATGGGGTAATTTTGTGGGCAATTCCACTGTCCTGGTGCTCTAGGGCTCAAAAATGTGATCGGTACTCAGAAAAGTAGATGTGTAATTAATGCTCCTAAAATGCCTGGAGGTAATACTTGAATGTTAGGCCTCTGTAGGCCAGGATGTGATACATGTGGTATTGCCATACTCAGGATGAGAAGCAAAATGCGTTTTGGGGTGTAATTGCAAGTATCTCTATGCCATGTGTGAGAAATACAGTGGGTAAGGAAAGAATTCAGACCCCCTTAAATTTTTCACTCTGTTATATTGCAGCCATTTGCTAAAATCATTTAACCACTTCCCTACCGGGCACGAAAACCCCCTTCCTGCCCAAGCCATTTTTCAGCTTTCAGCGCTGTCACACTTTGAATGACAATTGCGCGGTCATGTGTCGTGGCTCCCAAACAAAATTTGCATCTTTTTTCCCACAAATAGAGCTTTCTTTTGGTGGTATTTGATCACCTCTGTGGTTTTTATTTTTTGCGCTATAATCAAAAGAATATTGATTGGTTTGTGCAAAAGTTACAGCGTCTACAAAACAGGGGATAGATTTATAGCATTTTTTTTTTTTACTAGTAATGGCGGTGATCTGCAATTTTTATTGTGACTGCGATATTGCGGCGGGCAGATCGGACACATTTGACACATTTTTGGGACCATTCACATTTATACAGCGATCCCTGCTATAAAAATGCATTTTCCATTGGAAGAAGTCTTGTAAGACGAAACTAGTCTGGGAGGAGTTACACGACAGTCACCTGGTGTGCAGCGTTCGGATCTTTCGTCCACTCGTCGAATATAGTTTGGTGTTTTGACGGGAGTTTGCGGTGGTTCGATTGCAGTGGAGAGGCAAGCTTACATGAAGGAGGGTGAGACACACATAGTTGTTTGGTCCGCCGAGACCGCAATACATCGCGGCTGCCTGCTGTATACTTGCCTGGCGTTTGGAGAAGTTTTATTGAAGTGCTTGATTTTGATCTGCCTAATGTGAGTTTAACCATTGAGGGTCACTTGTGCTGTGCTATTTTTATTAAAGTTGTGACATACTTCACTATTGGAGATACTTGTTGTTTTTTTCATGTGGGAGACTTGGCTGACCTAATTTCATCTGGATCCGTTTTTGATACCCTGGGGGGTAATTAAGCTGATTAGCCAAGCATGAGAGTGCAAGGCATATCATATTGGCGAGTGCAAGTCCTTAGGGAGTGGAATCACTGAGCACATTGGTATGGTGAAGGTTTTCAAGCAAACACAGAAAAATACAGTCTACACAATTTTGATTTGAAGCCACCATTTGAATGCAATTTATTTATGGACTTATTATTTCTTCATAAGCACTTTGTAGCAATTATTTAAAAACACTGTTCTGAACGTTATGGACACTTGCTGAGTTTATTTTATGCACATTCTTTCACAGGGTGTATATTTATGAATTTATATGTATGCATTTGGTTATAGAGTGTATATAATTTATATTTAGAGGTGTGTTGTTATACACTGAGCGCTACAATTTTGGTTATTCAAAATTACTTTTCATTATAAAAATGCATTGATTGCTGTATAAATGTGACTGGCAGGGAAGGGGTTAACACTAGGGGGCGAGGAAGGTGTTAAATGTGTTTCCTAGATGTGTTCTAACTCTGGGGGGAGGGGACTGACTGGGGGAGGGGACCGATGGTTGTCCCTATGTACAAGGGACACACCAATCGGTCTCCTCTCCCTGACAGGACATGGATCTGTGTGTTTACACACACAGATCCACTTTCCTGCTCGGTTACTGGGCAATCGCGGGTGCCCGGCGGCCATCGCGGCCGCCGGGCACATGCATCGGGTCCCCAGCAACGCGGCGAGTGGGCGCGCGCCCCCTAGCTCCTTTTAAAGGCAGGACGTCATATAACGTCCTGTCAGAACGAGAGAGTCTTCTGCCCGCCGTCATTTGACGGTAGGCGGTAGACAAGAGGTTAAAGTTCATTTTTTTCCCTCATTAATGTACACACAGCACCCCATATTGACAGAAAAACACAGAATTGTTGACATTTTTGAAGGTTTATAAAAAAAAACACTAAAATATCACATGGTCCTAAGTATTCAGACCCTTTGCTCAGTATTTAGTAGAAGCACCCTTTTGATCTAATACAGCCATGAGTCTTTTTGGGAAAGATGCAACAAGTTTTTCACACCTGGATTTGGGGATCCTCTGCCATTGCTTCTTGCAGATCCTCTCCAGTTCTGTTAGGTTGGATGGTAAACGTTGTTGGACAGCCATTTTTAGGTCTCTCCAGCAATGCTCAATTGGGTTCTGGCTGGGCCCTTCAAGAACAGTCAGGGAGTTTTTGTGAAGCCACTCCATTATTTTAGCTGTGTGCTTAGGGTCATTGTCTTGTTGGAAGGTAAACCTTCGGCCCAGTCTGAGGTCCTGAGCACTCTGACGTCAGATGTGACAAAACGCGTCTGGAGAACACGCAGTGACGTCACCATGCAGCTCGTTCGAGGAAGGGCTTCTGCTTATGCCAGCCGGCACATTTCTCTACGCTTTTTAAACCTTTATTGTTGTAAGTACATTACTTTTTCCTATTAAACGCATTTAGACGTCCTCTCCTCTTGTTTTGATACTTGTGCATACAGAGCCATCATACTACAAAGCCATATTGCATACTGGAGGAGCGTCTTAGGTGTTTCTGATTGGGTTTGAGTTCAATCCACCAATACATGCAAGCTAAAGGCCGCGGCTAGGTTATAGCCGATTGCACTCCTTTTGCTTGCGTCTGGTAAGCAGCCATTTTTTCTACGGTGGTGGTCACTCTGGTTGTCAAGAATGGTGGTGTGTTACTATACTGTACGGTTCCTGGATGTTTCTACAGCATATGTGATTCCTGCCTTCTGATATTATATTGGCACCTATAGCTCACTCCTTTGGACTGCCTTCATATCATAATTGACTTTTGAGGATTGCTCATTAACTTTCTTGGCGCAGCTTTTTTCTTTATTTACACTCTGCCATAAAGCCCCGACTGGTGGAGGGCTGCAGTGGTTGACTTTCTACAACTTTCTCCCATCTCCCGACTGCATCTCTGGAGCTCAGCCACAGTGATCTTTGGGTTCTTCTTTACCGCTCTCACCAAGGCTCTTCTCCCCCGATAGATCAGTTTGGCCGGACGGCCAGCTCTAGGAAGGGTTCTGGTCGTCCCACACGTCTTCAATTTAAGGATTATGGAGGCCGCTGCGCTCTTAGGAACCTTAAGTGCAGCAGAAATGTTTTGGTAACCTTGGCCAGTTCTGTGCCTTGCCACAATTCTGTCTGAGCTCTTCAGGCAGTTCCTTTGACCTCATGATTCTCATTTGCTCTGACATGCACTGTGAGCTGTAAGGTCCTATATAGACAGGTGTGTGGCTTTCCTAATCAAGTCCAATCAGTATAATCAAACACAGCTGGACTCAAATGAAGGTGTAGAACCATCTCATGGATGATCATGTGATATTTCTGTTTTTCTTTAATAAATCTGCAAAAATGTCAACAATTCTGTGTTTTTCTGTCAATATGGGGTGCTGTGTGTACATTAATGAGGAAAAAATTAACTTAAATGATTTTAGCAAATGGCTCCAATATAACAAAGAGTGAAAAATTTAAGGGGGTCTGAATACTTTCCGTAACCACTGTAACGTAATACGACAGTTTTGTATAAAAAAAAAACAAAAACAAAAAAAAAAACACATTTCTTAATTTTCCCAAGAATTGTGGGAAAAATTACAACCTAAAAAAAAAGGGTGATTTGGGGGGGTATTTGTACTGTCCCGACATTTCAGGGCCTCAAGGAATGACCAGTACATCAGAATTTGATCAATTTTCAATGATACGTAGCATAGCTTGTAGACTCACAGAGACTAAATAATATCCACTAATTTGGTCTATTTTTACCAAGGATATGTAGCAGTATAAATTTTGGCCTGAAATTATGAAGTAAAATTACTCATTTGCAAAATTTTATAATAGAAACGAAAAAAGTTATTTTTTTTAAATTGTCGCTCTTTTTCCCTTAATCAACCTTTAATCAACAGTGCCGATTAATTACCACCAAAAGAAAAAACAATTTGTACCCAAACAACATTTTTATCATTTTTTTTCTCACACTGTAGCATGACTGAGTAATTGTCATTCAAGGTCTGAGCACCAAAAAGCTGAAAATAGGTCTGGGCAGGAAGAGGGTAAAAGTGCCCTATATTGAAGTGGTTAAAGCAAAGAAAAAATATTTATTTTTTTAAAGCAAAAAGTAAAGAAGGAGAGATGTAGGGTCTTTTTGACCCCAGATCCCTCTATAAAGGAGGACCTGTTATCCTTATTTCTCTTACAAGGGATGTTTACATTTCTTGTAATAGGAATAAAAGTGATAAAAAAAAAGTGTAAATTTTTTTTCTCTTTTAACCACTTAAGCCCCGGACCATTTCGGGCCATTAGGACCAAGCCTGTTTTTGGGATTCGGCACTGCGCTGCTTTAACTGTAAATTGTGTGGACATGCAATGTTGTACCCAAATGAAATTTGCGTCCTTTTCTTCCCACAAATAGAGCTTTCTTTTAATGGTATTTGATTGCCTCTGCGATTTTTATTTTTTGCGATATAAACAGAAAAAGACCGAAAATTTTGAAAAAAAAAATATTTTCTACTTTTTGTTATAAGAAAAATCGAATAAACTCAATTTTAGTCATACATTTAGGCCAAAATGTATTCAGCCACATGTCTTTAGTAAAAAAAAATGTCAATAAGCGTATATTTATTGGTTTGCGCAAAAGTTATAGCGTTCACAAACTAGGGTACATTTTCTGAAATTTACACAGCTTTAAATTTATGACTGCCTATCTCATTTCTTGAGGTGCTAAAATGGCAGGGCAGTACAAAACCCCCCCAAATGACCCCATTTTGGAAAGTAGACACCCCAAGGAAATTGCTGAGAGGCATGTTGAGCCCATTGAATATTTTTTTTTTGTCCCAAGTGATTGAATAATGACAAAAAAAAAAAAAATTACAAAAAGTTGTCACTAAATGATATATTGCTCACACATGCCATGGTTATATGTGGAATTGCACCCCAAAATACATTCTGCTGCTTTTCCTGAGTACGGGGATACCACATGTGTGGGACTTTTTGGGAGCCTAGCCGCGTACAGGGCCCCAAAAACCAAGCACCGCCTTCAGGATTTTTAAGGGCGTAAATTTTTGATTTCACTCCTCACTACCTATCACAGTTTCGAAGGCCATAAAATGCCAAAATAGCACAAACCCCCCCAAATTACCCCATTTTGGAAAGTAGACACCCCAAGCTATTTGCTGAGAGGCATGTTGAGTCCATGGAATATTTTATATTTTGCCACAGGTTGCGGGAATATGACAAACTGTTTTTTTTTTGCACAAAGTTGTCACTAAATGATATATTGCTCACACATGCCATGGGCATATGTGAAATTACACCCCAAAATACATTCTGCTGCTTCTCCTGAGTACGGGGATACCACATGTGTGGGACTTTTTGGGAGCCTAGCCGCGTACGGGACCCCAAAAACCAAGCACCGCCTTCAAGGTTTCTAAGGGCATACATTTTTGATTTCGCTCCTCACTACCTATCACAGTTTTGAAGGCCATAAAATGCCAAGATGGCACAAAACCCCCCCAAATGACCCCATTTTGGAAAGTAGACACCCCAAGCTATTTGCTGAGAGGCATGTTGAGCCCATTGAATATTTTTTTTTTTTGTCCCAAATGATTGAATAATGACAAAAAGAAAAAAAAAAATGTGCAAAAAGTTGTCACTAAATGATATATTGCTCACACATGCCATGGTTATATGTGAAATTACACCCCAAAATACATTCTGCTGCTTCTCCTGAGTACGGGGATACCACATGTGTGGGACTTTTTGGGAGCCTAGCCGCGTACGGGACCCCAAAAACCAAGCACCGCCTTCAAGGTTTCTAAGGGCATAAATTTTTGATTTCACTCCTCACTACCTATCACAGTTTTGAAGGCCATAAAATGTCAAAATAGCCCAAAACCCCCACAAATGACCCCATTTTGGAAAGTAGACACCCCAAGCTATTTGCTGAGAGGCATGGTGAGTATTTTACAGCTCTCATTTGTTTTTGAAAATTAAGAAAGACATTTTTTTTTCTTTTTTTTTTTCCTTTTTTTACATTTTCAAAACTTTGTGACAAAAAGCGAGATCTGCAAAATACTCAACATACCTCTCAGCAAATAGCTTGGGGTGTCTACTTTCCAAAATGGGGTCATTTGGGGGGGTTTTGTGCCATCTGGGCATTCCATGGCCTCCGAAACTGTGATAGGCAGTGAGGAGTGAAATCAAAAATTTACACCCATAGAAATCCTGAAGGCGGTGCTTGGTTTTTGGGGTCCCGTACGCGACTAGGCTCCCAAAAAGTCCCACACATGTGGTATCCCCGTACTCAGGAGAAGCAACAGAATGTATTTTGGGGTGTAATTCCACATATGCCCATGGCATGTGTGAGCAATATATAATTTAGTGACAACTTTTTGTACATTTTTTTTTTTTTTGGTCATTATTCAATCACTTGGGACAAAAAAAAAAAATATTCAATGGGCTCAACATGCCTCTCAGCAAATAGCTTGAGGTGTCTACTTTACAAAATGGGGTCATTTGGGGGGGTTTTGAACTGTCCTGGCATTTTATGCACAACATTAGGAAGCTTATGTCACACATCATCCACTCTTCTAACCACTTGAAGACAAAGCCCTTTCTGACACTTTTTGTTTACATGAAAGAAAATTTTTTTTTGCAAGAAAATTATGTTGAACCCCCAAACATTATATATTTTTTTAAAGCAAAGGCCCTACAGATTAAAATAGTGGGTGTTGCATTTTTTTTTTCCACACAGTATTTGCGCAGCGATTTTTCAAACGCATTTTTTGGGGGAAAACACACTTTTTTTATTTTTAATGCACTAAAAAACACTATATTGCCCAAATGTTTGATGAAATAAAAAAGATGATCATAGGCCGAGTACATGGATACCAAACACGACATGCTTTAAAATTGCGCACAAACGCGCAGCGGCGACAAACTACATTCATTTTTAAAAGCATTTAAAAGCCTTTACAGGTTACCACGTTAGATTTACAGAGGAGGTCTACTGCTAAAATGACTGCCCTCGATCTGACCTTCGCGGTGATACCTCACATGCATGATGCAATTGCTGTTTACATATGACGCTAGACCGACGCTTGCGTTCGCCTTTGCGCAATAGCAGGGGGGGACAGCGGTGCTTTTTTTTTTTTTTTTTTTTATTATTTATTTGGCTTTTTTATTTTATTTTTAAACTGTGCCTTCCATATTTTATTTTTTTACCATTTTTATCGTTATCTCAGGGAATGTAAATATCCCCTATGATAGCAATAGGTAGTGACAGGTACTCTTTTTTTGAAAAAAATTGGGGGGTTAGACCCTAGATCTTTCCTCTGCCCTCAAAGCATCTGACCACACCAAGATCGGTGTGATAAAATGCTTTCCCAATTTCCCAATGGCGCTTTTTATATCCGGGGGGGGGGACATTCCCTCCCACTGCTTGTAAAAGCAGTCTAGAGGCTAATTATCTGCTAGAATTGCTTTTACATGAAAGCCGGCTGCTGCCTGAAAAGAATGATACCAAGATGATACCTAAACCCGCAGGCATCATTCTGGTATAAACATTCAAAGTCCAGCAACATACCAGTACGTTGCTGGTCCTTGTTGGACATGTATTGTAATCTTTTTTTTCATACAGCCTATTGGCTGAACGAAAAAAAGAGATTGATTGGTGGGTATGCCCACCATTAGAATACCTCCCTTCATCCACCCACTTCTAATGATGGGCATATATGCCGAAGCATGGGGGCATCCTCCCGCAAAAAAGTTATGCCGCGTACACACGTTCAAGCCTTCGTCGGAATTTCGACCGTATGTACGCGGCATAAAAGGTTATGCCGCGTACACACGGTCGGACTTTTCCACGGATAAGCCTCCGTTGGAATTTCGACCGTATATACGCGGCATTAGGAGCAAAATCGCTCCTCCGCCCCTGCTGCCCCCATGCTTCGGCATATATGCTCTTTTTTTTAACTGTGGTGGTGAAATCACCTCCTACAGCGTTGGAGTCACGGCTTTATGTATCGTGGGAGCAAACGCTGTTGCTGTCAAGATAAATAGATCCGCGCTGCAACTGAAGGGCGTACCTGCTAAGCAAATGGTGGTTAACATTAAAACAAAGTAACATTACAGTACAACAGTAAGACCTTACCATGCCATACCTGCAAAGCAAATACCAAAACAAAACCTAGTAAAAAATAAAAAAATGTTTTAGCGCAACCTGTGCCTAAAATATATATATGCCGAAGCATGGGGGCATCCTCCCGCAAAAAAGTTATGCCGCGTACACACGGTCGGAATTTCGACCGTATGTACGCGGCATTAGGAGCAAAATCGCTCCTCCGCCCCTGCTGCCCCCATGCTTCGGCATATATGCTCTTTTTTTTAACTGTGGTGGTGAAATCACCTCCTACAGCGTTGGAGTCACGGCTTTATGTATCGTGGGAGCAAACGCTGTTGCTGTCAAGATAAATAGATCCGCGCTGCAACTGAATGGCGTACCTGCTAAGCAAATGGTGGTTAACATTAAAACAAAGTAACATTACAGTACAACAGTAAGACCTTACCATGCCATACCTGCAAAGCAAATACCAAAAAAAAACCTAGTAAAAAATAAAAAAATGTTTTAACGCAACCTGTGCCTAAAATATATATATGCCGAAGCATGGGGGCATCCTCCCGCAAAAAAGTTATGCCGCGTACACACGGTCGGAATTTCGACCGTATGTACGCGGCATTAGGAGCAAAATCGCTCCTCCGCCCCTGCTGCCCCCATGCTTCGGCATATATGCTCTTTTTTTTAACTGTGGTGGTGAAATCACCTCCTACAGCACTGGAGTCACGGCTTTATGTATCGTGGGAGCAAACGCTGTTGCTGTCAAGATAAATAATTCCGCGCTGCAGTTGAATGGCGCACCTGAAAACAAAAAATTACATACCTGAAAAGCAAGCATGATAAAACATTGCAGAATAGAATACAGTAAAAAAGAGCAGAACAATAGAGAGAAAATAGAGAGAGAGAGAACAATACAACGACAACTATTTTTGGTTTTTTTATTTTATATTTTTTTTGTGTTTTGTTTTTTACGTTTTTTTTTTCTTTTTTACACTTTTTTTTGTAACTTTACAACTGTAATGGTTCGGGTCTCTCAAAATGTAATGGCATCTTGGGAGACCCTGTGTAAGTGTGTCCTAGTCTGTGAAATGCTGTACCCTACGCTAAAACTTCACTTTTGAGTGGTAGCGTTCAAAACATTCACCTTGGCAAAGACCAGGCTTGTCAGGACAGAGTGGACAAAAACTACGGGTGTCACGCCTAAATCCGCGCTTGCTACAGACACGACATCTTTTTTGGGGGTGGCTTTGGGTAGGGGTACTCGGGAGGACATACGAATAATGCCTCTCATGCAGCCGGCTTACTGCATTTGGTTGGGGATGGTGAGGTGCAGAACCGCCTGGATACAGGAGTTCTGTGACTATCTCATTCTGGAATTTTAGAAGAGATAACGTCCCGCCTGAAGCTCTGTATAGCACATGAGCGTTCAGCAAAGCCAATTGGAATAATGATAGAGACACTTTTTTGTACCAGCGTCTCGCCTTACGGTCAATTAGATACGGCGCCATCAACTGGTCGTTGAGGTCCACCCCTCCCATATTTTGGTTATATTCGTGGACACAGAGGGGTTTCTCCACAACACCAGTCGCCGTACGAATTTGGACTGTCGTGTCTGCATGAAGGGAGGTAAGAAGGAAAACATTCTTATTGTCCCTCCACTTCATAGCGAGCAAGTTATTACACTTCAAGCAGGCTCTCTCCCCCAGCCTAAGACGGGCATCTACAAGCCGCTGGGGAAAGCCCCGGCGATTAGGTCGCACGGTGCCACATGCTCCAATCTTATGATCAAACAAGTGACTAAACAGTGGCACGCTCGTGTAATAATTGTCCACATACAAGTGGTACCCCTTTCCGAATAAGGGTGACACCAAGTTCCACACTATCTTGCCAGCGCTCCCTATGTAATCCGGGCAGTTGACCGACTCAATCTGACTGTCTTTTCCCTCATAAACCGTAAAGTTCACTACATAGCCTGTTGCCCTGTCACAGAACTTGTAGAGCTTGACCCCGTATCTGGCACGCTTGCTGGGAAGGTACTGCTTGAAAGACAAGCGGCCAGAAAATTTAATCAGGGACTCATCAACGCAGACAACTTGATCGGGAGTAAACAAGGCTGCAAAACGTTCGTTGAAGTGGTTTATGAGGGGCCGAATTTTATAGAGCCGGTCGTATTCAGGGTCCCCACGTGGACGACAAAGTTCATTGTCGTTGAAGTGCATGAACCGCAAAATCTGCTCGTATCGTGCCCTGGACATGGAGGCAGAGAACACGGGCATGTGGTCAATTGGGTGCGTGGACCAATAAGCACGCAATGACGGAAATTTATGTGTGCCCATGTTGAGGGAAAGGCCCAGAAAGGTCTTAAATTCGGAAACCGTAATTGGTTTCCAATTTCTGGCAATTTTAGGCAACTGGGGGTTAGCGGCGATAAATTGACCAGCATATAAATTACTCTGGTCCACAATAGATCTATAGAGATCTTCCGTGAAAAACAGCGAATAAAAATCGATTGGCATAAAATCAGCTGTTTCCACCTGAATACCGGGTTGGGCAGTGAATGGGGGAAGTACGGGTTCTGCAGAAGTGGTGGGGACCCAATCAGGATAGGCGAATTCTGCAGGAAGGGCAGTATGGGCACGACGGGCCTGCCTTTGTCTTCTTGGTGGCAGCGGGACACTACTTGTGCTTGCCACCTCGCCAGCTTGAACTGCACTTATGGGACTCGCCACGTCACCAAGTGTTACTGCAGTGCTGGATGTACGTCCAGGCTGTACTAGGCCGCTGGTGCTTGCCAGTTCACCAGAAGGAATAGCGGCGCTAGTACTACTCTGCTCCATGATACGAGAGACCTGCGGTTCTTGCTCCTCAACAACCTCAGAAGATCGGGATCGGGTACGCCTGACCTTAGCAGGGACCTCAACTTCGTCGTCAGAGCTATCTGACGTGGGGCCGCTGACGTCACTGTCTTCTACGGGAAGATATTCTGAGCCTGAATCTGACAGATACGTGACCTCCTCTTCACTATCTGTCATGCTCAGAATCTCGTAGGCCTCTTTACTAGTGTACCTTCGTCTTGCCATTTTGGGCTCTAAATTTAGGGGTACACTAGTAAGATTCACAGGAAAAAAAGCACCTGACTGTCGTCAGCAAATATATCAAACGCTACAAAAAAACTGTTAGCGATCGCAGGGATCAGGCCTGTCTCTGCGAACGCTGCAGTTATGTGTGTTGTGTTTGGTAAGTGACAGTGATCGATCGATACTGCACTTGGGTGGGCTGGGCTGGGCTGGGCGGAGGGGCTAAACGCAGGCGCTAGCAGGTATCTGGGCTGATCCCGCTAACACTGCGTTTTTGGGAACCCTAAACCGCTGGGGATGCTAGTATAGATCTGATCAGATACTATACCACTAAGGGGGGTGTATGCTTTGCGCGTGGGTGTTAGCGTTACTGGCACTAACCTAACACTGCCTGGGGTGACGCAGACCCTCTCTGGCGCTAAAACCTAATTGATCTCACCCGCCGGGCGATCAGGGGGGTTAAACCTTTATTGGGTTATATACGGCGGGTGCCCTGATGCTATAAAAAGCAAACTAATCAACCAGCGTCACCCGTAACCTTTATATGGTGATCACTGGTGAAAGGGTTAACTAGGGGCAATCAGGGGGTTAAAACCTTTATTAGGTTAAATATGGGGGTACCTGACACTATATAAAAACCTGACGGGTAACCTAAATAACTAAATAACTTACTGGCTAACCAGTGACACCAGTGACGCTTATACGGCGATCACTGGTGAAAGGGTTAACTCTAGGGGCAATCAGGGGGTTAAAATAATATATGGGGGTACCTGACACCAATAAAAACCTGCGGCGAACCTAAAAAAAAAATAACTGCCTATCTAAAACACCAGCGACACGAATACAGCGATCGGAAAAACAATCGCTTAGTGACGCTGAAGTTAGGGGGTGAAAGGGTTACCTGGGGGGTGATCAAGGGGTTAAACCTTTATTAGGGGGGGTTAGGGGGCTACCCTGGACCTAAAGGGGCCTAATCCTAACTGCCCTGCAACTTTTTACAATCACAGATGACACTAAATGCAGTGATCAGTAAAATAAATGATCACTGCAATCAGTGACACTGTGATTGGGGGCTTTGGGGTGACCTGGGGGGTGATCTGGGGGTGACTGGGGGGTGATTTGTGTGCCTATGTGTACCTACGTGTCAGTGGACTGTTGGAGCACTAACCTCTGTCTTCACTCCTCGGCGCCGGGAACGAAAAGACCGCGGCGAGGGAGATGACATCACTTCCTCCAGCCTGTGTTTACATCACATGGCGGAGGAAGCAATTTCATTGGCCGGGAGCGATCGCGAGGGGGGGGCGGAATCGAGCGGCCGCCCCCTCATGCCTGATCGCTCCCGAACACTTAACGGCCGCTCACTGCAGTGAAGGGGGGTCCGGATGGACCCCCCAACTGCACAAAGGCGATCACGTAGATCTACGTGATTCTGCCTGTCCGTGCCATTCTGCCGACGTAAATCGGCGGTGGGCGGTCGTTAAGTGGTTAAAGTGCCCTCATCCTACCATGCTCGCGGACGCATATGTAAACTGTGTTCGCACCACACATGTGAGGTATCGCCACGAACGAGAGCAATAATTCTAGCACTAGAACTTCTTCTCTGTAACTCTAAACAGGTAACAAGTGGCTAAGCTTTCTGGAAACAGGTGGTGGGGAGCTGACATTGCACTGTGCAGAGCATAGTGCGGACAGCCGATAGGAGGGAAGAGAAGGCAACACCCCCACCCACCCTTCACACAGAAACAGAGTTAGGGCTGTCAATCTCAGACTGTGTACTGGAGCTTCCTCTGTCCTCTTTTTTCTCTTAGTGTCAGGAAAACTTGTCAGAAGTGGCTCATGTGGATAGCATATTTCATACTTCACATTGAGCACTCCATTGTGCCTGGTTATGTTTTTTATAGTCGCACTTCCCCTTTTCCTTTTAGGAATTGCCTTTTCTGACATCCCTTTTCACATATCTGCAGTTTTGCACACATTCCTCCTTGGCCTTATTATCCACCCTACCATCGCAACAGGTTGCTTCATACATGCATTCAATTATATACTTCATGATTATCTTGCCAATTATCAATGTTTAATTATATACATATATTATACTGTTTTGCTCATAAGTTTACCCTGGCAGAATTTATGATTTCTTGGCCATTTTTCTGAGAATATGAATGATAACACAAACATTTTTCACTCATGGATAGTGTTTGTATCAATCAACTGTGTTTGCTCTTTTTTAAAATCATAATGGCAACAGAAACTACCCAAATTACCCTGATCAAAATGACATACCCTGGTTATTTTGGCCTGATAACACGCACACAAGTTGACACAAAGTGGTTTGAATGGCTATTAAAGGTAACCATCCTCACCTGTTATCTGTTTGCTTGTAATTAGTGTGCGTGTATAAGGCCTGGTTCACACTGGTCCGACAAACGCTCCGACATTAGGAGCTCATGTCGCATGACGTGTGAAAATCAATGTTTCCCTATGAGAGCCGTCTTAACTGGTCCGACACATGTCGGTCCGACATTAAAAATGCTCCCTGTACTACTTCTGTCCGACTTTGATCCGACTTCAGCCCATTGAATATCATTAATGTCGGATCAAAGTAGGATCCTTGTCCTAACCATCCGACATTTGACATCCGACATGTGATTACAGCAGCAGTAAAAGGAATTTATCTCACCCTGGGATTGTTTTGATTGGTCAAAGGACAAGTCAGACTAGCACAATGTCGGATCAAAGTAGTATCCTGTTCATGAATGTCGGATGGATGTCGGACCAATGTCGGACCAATGTCGGACCAATGTAGGACAGATGTCGCAGAGCAAAGTAGGATGAAAGTCGTGTCGTATAGTGTGAACCCAGCCTTAAAGGCCAATGCGTTTCTGCACTCCTGACAGACCCTTGCATCTTTCATCCAGTGCTACACTGACGTTTCTGGATTCTGAGTCATGGGGAAAGCAAAAGAATTGTCAAAGAACCTGCGGGAAAAGGTAGTTGAACTGAATAAAACAGGAAAAGGATATAAAAAGATATTCAAAAGGAATTGAAAATGCCAGTGTTCAAACTCTAATCAAGAAGTGGAAAATGAGGGGGTTCTGTTGAAACCAAACCACGGTCAGGTAGATCAACTTAAATTTCAGCCACAACTCTGCCAGGAAAATTGTTCGGGATGCCAATAAAAACCCACAAATAACTTCAGGTGAAATACAGGACTCTCTGAAAACATGTTTCAAGATGCACAATAAGGAAGCACTTGAAGAAAGATGAGCTGCATGGTCGGGTCGACAGAAGAAAGCCAGTACTACGCAAATGCCACAAAGTATCCCACTTACAATATGCCAAACAGAACAGAGATAAGCCTTAGGCTGCTTTCACACTGGGGCGGGGTCAGCGGTAAAGTGAAGGTATTAATTTTTGCGGAGGTATTTGGCCGCTTTAATCCTCCGTTAGCGGGCGGAAAAGGGTTAAAAACCACCAGCAAAGCGCCACTGCGCATTTCTGGTGGTTCAGCCACGCTGCCCATTCATTTCAATGGGCAGGAGCGGTGTACACATTGCTCCAAAGATGCTGCTGGCAGTTTTTTTTTTTAACGTCTTGCCAGCGCATCGCCTCAGTGTGAAAGCACTCTGGCTTTCACACAGACTGCAGGGGAGCAGTTTTTCAGGTGCTTTACAGGCGCTGTTTTTAGCCCAAAAGTGCCTGAAAAACGCCCCAGTGTGAACCGGGTCTTAAACCTTCTGGCACAAAGTCATTGGGAGTGAAAAAAATAAATAGTGCGCTCGTCTAAAGTAAAAAAATGTAAATATGTGAAATAAGCAGCTACACAAGAATGTGACTAAAATTCGAAAGTTGAGTGGGAAGGAAAATGTAGCGCTAGATGATTTAAGAGAGATATTGCTCATTGAGTAAAGTGTACCCCACTGGGTTTGGACAATAAAAAAAATATATAAATGTGCTTATAAGTCCACATAACAAAGAAAGAAGCAAAAAACAAATATCAATTGTCCAACATAAAATGAAAAATGCCAGTGAAAGTAAACGTGTAGTCGTGTAGCTCATCACATGGCACTATCTTTCAAATGGGTAAGAACAGACTGAATACGCTTACTGGAACAGGTGGATCTACCTGTCAGCGACAGCAGATCATTCAGGCATATGAAATCCCAACTGAAAGTAGGCTCGGCTTGTCTGAAGACTCTGGGTAGTAGAAACCACAAACACAGCCCCTAGACCCTACAGTCCCCGGCTGTAAATCCTAGGTAGAAGATATCCTGGACTTGTGGAAAACTCAGAGCTCACAGGGTATCCACCCGGTTTTCAAAGGATTTTGAGACAGCTCCAGATGGGAAAACCCCTTGCAGGATCAGTATGGGGCACGATGAAACAACTCAAAAAACTCTGTACCATGTTGCTCTGCTGTCTTCAGATCTCCTGATATTCTGGGTTTAGTAGAGGCTTTGTACCATATGACATTCTGTTGGATGTAGACGGAGTAATTTTTTGGAGTGATGAGACCAAAACTGAGCTTTTTGGCCACAACCATAAACGGTACATTTGGAGAGGAGTCAACAAGGTCTATGATGAAAGGTACGGAGGTTGATCACTGATGTGTTGGGGATGTGAAAGCTACAAAGGCACAGGAAATTCGGTCAAAATTGATGGCAAGATTAATGCAGTAAGTCATTGAAAAATACTGGAGTAACATTTGCATTCATAAGCCAGAAAGCTGCGCATGGGACATACTTGGACATGCTAACATGACAATGATCCAAAACACAAGGCCAAGTCGACCTGTCCTTGGTTACAGCTGAATAAATTGAAGGTTCTGGAGTGGCCATCTCAGTCTCCTGACCTCAATATCATTGAGCCACTCTGGGGAGATCTCAAATGTGCAGGTTATGCAAGACAGCCCAAGAATTTACAGGAACTGGAGGCTTTTTGCCAAGAGGAATGGGCAGCTTTACCATCTGAAAATATAAACAGCCTCATCCACAAATACCACAAGACACTTCAAACTGACATTGATGTTAAGGAGTAGTTTGTTGCCATTATGGATTTAAAAAGAGTAAAACACAGTTGATTGATAATAAATGGCTTCAACCAAACACTAACCACGAGCAGGGCAGCCATCAGAAATTTTTGGGCCCCTTACACAGCTTTAGGCCTGTGCCCCCCCCCCCCCAAGCCTGACCACCAACATTCCCCAGGGTTTTTCCACGGGTCATCCTACCGAATCCGCACACAGGCCACCTCACCTGTACGCACTTTGCACCCCCCTCAATCCTGTATATATGTCAGCCCCCCTCACACCTGTGTGTGTATACACACACACACACACACACACATATATATATATACATATACACATACACGTATGTACAGGTCCTTCTCAAAAAATTAGCATATTGTGATAAAGTTCATTATTTTCTGTAATGTACTGATAAACATTAGACTTTCATATATTTTAGATTCATTACACACAACTGAAGTAGTTCAAGCCTTTTCTTGTTTTAATATTGATGATTTTGGCATACAGCTCATGAAAACACAAAAATCCTATCTCAAAAAATTAGCATATTTCATCCGACCAATAAAAGAAAAGTGTTTTTAATACAAAAAAAGTCAACCTTTAAATAATTATGTTCAGTTATGCACTCAATACTTGGTCGGGAATCCTTTTGCAGAAATGATTGCTTCAATGCGGCGTGGCATGGAGGCAACCATCCTGTGGCACTGCTGAGGTGTTATGGAGGCCCAGGATGCTTCGATAGCGGCCTTAAGCTCATCCAGAGTGTTGGGTCTTGCGTCTCTCAACTTTCTCTTCCCAATATCCCACAGATTCTCTATGGGGTTCAGGTCAGGAGAGTTGGCAGGCCAATTGAGCACAGTAATACCATGGTCAGTAAACCATTTACCAGTGGTTTTGGCACTGTGAGCAGGTGCCAGGTCGTGCTGAAAAATGAAATCTTCATCTCCATAAAGCTTTTCAGCAGATGGAAGCATGAAGTGCTCCAAAATCTCCTGATAGCTAGCTGCATTGACCCTGCCCTTGATAAAACACAGTGGACCAACACCAGCAGCTGACATGGCACCCCAGACCATCACTGACTGTGGGTACTTGACACTGGACTTCAGGCATTTTGGCATTTCCCTCTCCCCAGTCTTCCTCCAGACTCTGGCACCTTGATTTCCGAATGACATGCAAAATTTGCTTTCATGCGAAAAAAGTACTTTGGACCACTGAGCAACAGTCCAGTGCTGCTTCTCTGTAGCCCAGGTCAGGCGCTTCTGCCGCTGTTTCTGGTTCAAAAGTGGCTTGACCTGGGGAATGCGGCACCTGTAGCCCATTTCCTGCACACGCCTGTTCACGGTGGCTCTGGATGTTTCTACTCCAGACTCAGTCCACTGCTTCCGCAGGTCCTCCAAGGTCTGGAATCGGTCCTTCTCCACAATCTTCTTCAGGGTCCGGTCACCTCTTCTCGTTGTGCAGCGTTTTCTGCCACACTTTTTCCTTCCCACAGACTTCCCACTGAGGTGCCTTGATACAGAACTCTGGGAACAGCCTATTCGTTCAGAAATTTCTTTCTGTGTCTTACCCTCTTGCTTGAGGGTGTCCATGATGGCCTTCTGGACAGCAGTCAGGTCGGCAGTCTTACCCATGATTGCGGTTTTGAGTAATGAACCAGGCTGGGAGTTTTTAAAAGCCTCAGGAATCTTTTGCAGGTGTTTAGAGTTAATTAGTTGATTCAGATGATTAGGTTAACAGCTTGTTTAGAGAACCTTTTCATGATATGCTAATTTTTTGAGATAGGAATTTTGGGTTGTCATGAGCTGTATGCCAAAATCATCAATATTAAAACAAGAAAAGGCTTGAACTACTTCAGTTGTGTGTAATGAATCTAAAATATATGAAAGTCTAATGTTTATCAGTACATTACAGAAAATAATGAACTTTATCACAATATGCTAATTTTTTGAGAAGGACCTGTATATGTATGTACATATATACAGTTGCAATAAAATGTATGTGAATCCCTTTTAATGATATGGATTTCTGCACAAATTGGTCATAAAATGTGATCTGATCTTCATCTAAGTCACAACAATAGACAATCGCAGTCTGCTTAAACTAATAACACACAAATAATTAAATGTTTCCATGTTTTTATTGAACACACCATGTAAACATTCACAGTGCAGGTGGAAAAAGTATGCGACCCACTAGACTAATGAGATCTCCAAGAGCCAATTGGAGTGAGGTGTCAGCCAACTGGAGTCCAATCAATGAGATGAGATTGGAGGTGTTGGTTACAGCTGCCCTGCCCTCTAAAAAACACACACCAGTTCAGGGTTTGCTTTTCACAAGAAGCAGTGCCTGATGTGAATGATGCCTTGCACAAAAGAGCTCTCAGAAGACCTACGATTAAGAATTGTTGACTTGCATAAAGCCGGAAAGGGTTATAAAAGTATCTCCAAAAGCCTTGCTGTTCATCAGTCCACGGTAAGACAAATTGTCTATAAATGGAGAAAGTTCAACACTGTTGCTACTCTCCCTAGGAGTGGGCGTCCTGTAAAGATGACTGCAAGAGCACAGCGCAGACTGCTCAATGAGGTGAAGAAGAATCCTAGAGTGTCAGCTAAAGACTTACAAAAGTCTCTGGCATATGCTAATATCCCTGTTAGCGAATCTACGATACGTAAAACACTAAACAAGAATGGATTTCATGGGAGGATACCACAGAGGAAGCCACTGCTGTCCAAAAAAAAACATTGCTGCACGTTTACAGTTTGCACAAGAACACCTGGATGTTCCACAGCAGTACAATATTCTGTGGACAGATGAAACCAAAGTTGAGTTGTTTGGAAGAAACACACAACACTGTGTGGAGAAAAAGACACAGCACACCAACATCAAAACCTCATCCCAACTGTGAAGAATGGTGGTGGGGGCATCATGGGTTGGGGCTGCTTTGCTGCGTCAGGGCCTGGACGGATTGCTATCATCAAAGGAATAATGAATTTCCAAGTTTATCAAGACATTTTGCAGGAGAACTTAAGGCCATCTGTCCACCAGCTGAAGCTCAACAGAAGATGGGTGTTGCAACAGGACAACGACCCAAAGCATAAAAGTAAATCAACAACAGAATGGCTTAAACAGAAGAAAATACGCCTTCTGGAGTGGCCCAGAGTCCTGACCTCAACCCGATTGAGATGCTGTGGCATGACCTCAAGAAAGCGATTCACACCAGACATCCCAAGACAATTGCTGAACTGAAACAGTTCTGTAAAGAAGAATGGTCAAGAATTACTCCTGACCATTGTGCACGTCTGATCTGCAACTACAGGAAACGTTTGGTTGAAGTTATTGCTGCCAAAGGAGGCTCAACCAGTTATTAAATCCAAGGGTTCACATACCTTTTCAACATGCACTGTGAATGTTTACACGGAGTGTTCAATAAAAACATGGTAAAATTTTATTCTGTGTGTGTTATTAGTTTAAGCAGACTGTGGTTGTCTATTGTTGTGACTTGGATGAAGATCAGATCACATTTTATGACCAATTTGTGCAGAAATCCATATCATTCCAAAAGGGTTCACATACTTTTTATTTCAACTAATATATATTATATATATATATATATATATATATATACACACACACACACACACACACACATACACACACACACACACATATACATACATATATACAGTAGATACATACATACACACACAGTGGGTACGGAAAGTATTCAGACCCCCTTAAATTTTTCACTCCGTTATATTGCAGCCATTTGCTAAAATCATTTAAGTTGTTTTTTTTTCCTCCTTAATGTACACACAGCACCCCATATTGACAGAAAAACACAGAATTGTTGACATTTTTGCAGATTTATTAAAGAAGAAAAACTGAAATATCACATGGTCCTAAGTATTCAGACCCTTTGCTCAGTATTTAGTATTTGCACCCTTTTGATCTAATACAGTCATGAGTCTTTTTGGGAAAGATGCAACAAGTTTTTCACACCTGGATTTGGGGATCCTCTGCCATTCCTCCTTGCAGATCCTCTCCAGTTCTGTCAGGTTGGATGGTAAACGTTGGTGGACGGCCATTTTTAGGTCTCTCCAGAGATGCTCAATTGGGTTTAAGTCAGGGCTCTGGCTGGGCCATTCAAGAACAGTCACGGAGTTGTTGTGAAGCCACTCCTTCGTTATTTTAGCTGTGTTCTTAGGGTCATTGTCTTGTTGGAAGGTAAACCTTCGGCCCAGTCTGAGGTCCTGGGCACTCTGGAGAAGGTTTTCGTCCAGGATATCCCTGTACTTGGCCGCATTCATCTTTCCCTTGATTGCAACCAGTCGTCCTGTCCCTGCAGCTGAAAAACACCCCCACAGCATGATGCTCCCACCACCATGCTTCACTGTTGGGACTGTATTGGACAGGTGATGAGCAGTGCCTGGTTTTCTCCACACATACCGTTTAGAATTAAGGCCAAAAAGTTCTATCTTGGTCTCATCAGATCAGAGAATCTTATTTCTCACCATCTTGGAGTCCTTCAGGCTTTCATGTGTCTTGCACTGAGGAGAGGCTTCCGTCGGGCCACTCTGCCATAAAGCCCCGACTGGTGGAGGGCTGCAGTGATGGTTGACTTTCTACAACTTTCTCCCATCTCCCGACTGCATCTCTGGAGCTCAGCCACAGTGATCTTTGGGTTCTTCTTTACCTCTCTCACCAAGGCTCTTCTCCCCCGATAGCTCAGTTTGGCCGGACGGCCAGCTCTAGGAAGGGTTCTGTTCGTCCCAAACGTCTTAAGGATTATGGAGGTCACTGTGCTCTTAGGAACCTTAAGTGCAGCAGAATTTTTGTAACCTTGGCCAGATCTGTGCCTTGCCACAATTCTGTCTCTGAGCTCTTCAGGCAGTTCCTTTGACCTCATGATTCTCATTTGCTCTGACATGCACTGTGAGCTGTAAGGTCTTATATAGACATGTGTGTGGCTTTCCAAATCAAGTCCAATCAGTATAATCAAACACAGCTGGACTCAAATGAAGGTGTAGAGGGGGCGTGGCCGCGGCATGAGTGAGTGAGGACGTGCTCTCCCTGAGCTCCGTGTGACCCGCGCTTTCATACAGCTCGAACGGCGGCTTCCCTGGGGGGATTCGATCACCAAAATATGCCTTCAAAATGCAAACCTTCTCCACAGCCTCAGCGGACCCCTCGGGGCCGATCTGGATCGCTGGATAACTACTTTGGGACCCGGTGTGACACGGCAAGTAATCCCAAGATGGCGCCCGGCGCCCACACTGCTAGTCCTGGCTCCCCCATTAGCTCCCCACACATGCCTGTGTCTGCTCTACCTACCTCCCCCTCTCCCTCCGGCTCTGAGAGCATTGAAGAGCCCGCAAATAGAGGTGATCCGTGGGAGGATAAGGACATCCGCTCACACATACTCTCTCTCCCCACTAAGGCTGACTTGGAGCGGTTTGCTAATAAAGTGGAGAAGGCCCTGAGACAAGACATTAAGGACTTGCAAGTAGATACAGCACACTTGGGGGGTAGAGTGGAAACCCTGGAAGCACAGTGGGAAGAAACTACTCCTACACTGCAGGCTCTCACTGATCATTGTAAAAGGCAGGATCGCAGGCTTGAGGCCCTGCTTGATCAAATGGACGATTTTGAGAACAGGAGCCGCAGGGTCAACATTCGCATTAGAGGCCTGCCTGAGGCGACAGGCCCGAGAGACATTATCCCCACCTTGCAAGGGGTCTTTAAGCAAATACTGGGCCGCCAAGCACCCGACTTTATTGAAATAGATCGGGCTCACAGAGCCCTCCGCCCCCCTCTGATGATCCTGATAAACCTAGAGACATTATCTGTAAACTACACAAATACTCGCTTAAGGACCGCATCATGAATCAAGTCAGAGGGGTCAGACATGTGGACTTTGATGGAGCTAAGTTGACCTTCTTTCCGGATCTCTCTAGGCGCACGCTGATGCAGCGCCGCGCTCTTAAGCCGCTACTGGAATCCATGCAGGAGGCCCAGTTACCTTACCGGTGGGGTTTTCCATTCAGCCTCTCCGCCACCAAAGATGGCCAGACGCATACTCTCCGTAACAAGGATGATCTACCCCGTTTCCTGGAGTCCCTGGGATTGCCTCAAGTGGACATTCCGGATTGGAGGTCATCGCCTGACATACCTCTTCCCACCCGCTCTGACCAGTGGCTCCCAGGTCGTCGCCGCAAGCGCCGCCGTGGTCCCAGGCGAGGCCCCCCTGGACACACTCCGCTCCCCCATTCCCCAAGGGGGGAGGCGTGAGCTACTATACTTTCTGCTGATGGCTCCTGAGACGTTTTCAGTTGGTTCCTGAGCCCCCCCCCCCTAGCTGCCGTGTCAATGTTCTCCCCTATATTTAGGGGTTGATTTCACAATGCCTACTGTCCGCGGGTCACCTAGCGGACTCGCTCTCTGTGCCTCGTCGCTTTTCCCCCCATAGGTCAACTCCTTGGAGTTATGCCCCCTTTTTGGGGACTGCCTCTGCTCGCTGGCCTCCGCCGCCTTCCCGTTTTGGGAGGGGGGTGGTGGCCCCCGACCAGTGGTATAGTTGTACTATGTTGCGCCCTTGGGGCCTCTTGTTTTTTCTGGTTTATATGTTCTTGTTCTCAATGTATTTTGTGCTTTTTGTTTTTCACATCTGCTATAATTGCAATTTGTTTTTTAGGCTCCTGCATGTGCTCCATGTGCTCCGTGTGCTCTGGGCTGCTGGCTGAGGTGTGCGGTGGGTCCCTTATCCCTCCCGTCACCGGTTGGGTGGCTCCACTTCCTGATTTTCTACCATGGTTGCCTTGAAGGTCGTATCCTACAATGTGCGTGGTCTGGGCTCCCCGTCAAAACGCAGTAAGTTATGGCTTGAGATGAAACGCACGGGGGCACACATCCTTTTCTTGCAGGAAACGCACTTTTGCACTGACTCGGTCCCTCGCCTTCCCACGCACCTGTACGCTTCTTGGTTCCTCAGTAACTCTCCTCGTTCTAAATCAGGGGGGGTTGCCATAGCAGTACACAAACATTGTCCCTTTGTCATGACGGATCAATTGCTTGACCCAGAGGGCCGATTCGTGTTTGTTAAGGGTACCATTAATAGCCATAAATTTACCTTAGCCACTGTGTATGCCCCGAATAGCGGACAGATTACCTTCCTAGACTCTGTCTTGGAATCCTTGTCTACCTTCCGGGAAGGCCAGCTCATCCTGGGGGGAGACTTCAATGTCAGCCCTGACCCATGCATTGACACGTCCTCAGGCAGTTCAAGGCACTCATTCGCCTTTCTGAAACATTTCAGAAAATCCCTGCAGGCATACCACTTGGTTGACTGCTGGAGATTGCTTCACCCGACTGACAGAGACTACAGTTATTTCTCGGCCACGCACAACGTCTATACCCGTATAGACCTTTTGATGATGGACCAGTTCTCCCTTGATTCCCTGTATGGGGCCTCCATTGGATCCATTACCATTTCTGACCATGCGCCGGTCTCCATTTCCCTGTCTCCCCCATCAGTGGGGGCACGGACATGGACCTGGCGACTAAACGATGGCATCCTGGATGATGCAGTCGCTCAAAAAAAGGTTTCAGACACCATTTCCCTGTATTTCGCAGAAAATAAGCCGGGAGAGGTGGGCATGGGATCCGTTTGGGAAGGCCATAAGGCGGTGGTTCGAGGGGAACTGATATCCCAAGGGGCGAGACTGAAAAAAGCTAGAGAGGGGGAATTACAGACCCTATTCGCCAAAATTTGTGCGGCAGAAATTACACATAAGAGAAATGTTACCCCGGTAATGGCGGCAGAACTACACTCCCTTCGCCAAGACTTGGCTACATTACTTGACACTAAAATTAAGGCAAGTTTGAGACACATGGCACACAAATTTTACGAATTCGGTAATAAATGTGGGAGGATGCTGGCTAGAGCCCTGAAGAGTCAACGTGCTTCTGGCCACGTGCATAAACTTACCTCAGGGACAGGGACACCGGTTGTCCACTCCTCCAAAATAGCTGCTGCTTTCAAGGATTTCTATGCTCAGTTGTACCATCTCCCAGATACATTACCCGGCTCCTCGGAACCCCAACGGGTGGCCCGAGTCCTCCAATACCTCACAGAAGGGCAGTCCCCACAGCTGGAAGCCTCAGTTGGCGAGCAGCTGGATGCCCCTATTGCCTTATCGGAGATTCAGGCGGTGGTGAAGGACCTCCCTAATGGGAAAAGCCCTGGCCCAGACGGCTATACTAATGCCTATTATAAGAAATATGCGGAGGTGCTGTCTGGCCCCATGTGTGCTTACTTTACGGCCCTGGCCTCCGGTACGACAATGCCCTCTGAGGCGCTTATGGCACACATCACCGTCCTACCAAAGGAGGGGAAAGATCTCTCCTTGCCGGGGAGCTATAGGCCTATATCGCTCTTAAACACAGACATTAAGATATTGGCGAAAATTCTGGCCAATAGACTTAAGCCGATCCTCCCGACGGTTATCCACCCTGACCAAACAGGATTTATTATGGGCAGGGAGGCCAGGGACAATGCCAATAGGGCGCTCCAACTGATACACTGGGTCGAATCGCAGGCGACGACACACCCTTGTCTCTTGCTTTCCACTGATGCCGAGAAGGCATTTGACAGGGTGGATTGGACGTACATGAGAACAGTGCTGACCAGGCTCGGTTTGGGCCCCAACATGCTGGCCTGGATATCCTCCCTGTATAGCTCCCCGTCCGCCAGAGTAAAGGTGAATGGGCTTCTATCTGATGCCTTCCCGATTAGCAATGGGACGCGGCAGGGTTGTCCGCTGTCCCCCCTAGTGTTTGCTTTAACACTCGAACCACTGCTTAATAAGATTCGCCTCAATAATAATATTAAAGGTTTTACGGTAGGCCCGAAAGAACATAAACTGTCCGCCTATGCGGATGATGTTTTGTTCTATGTTTCCGAACCCCTAATTTCACTACCTAACATTATGGCAGAGTTGAAGGAATTTAACCTACTGTCCAACTTCAAGATAAACTATGCCAAGTCGGAGATCCTGTCCCTGAATATCCCCCCGGGGTTACGCACTCAGTTGCAATCGGCCTTCTCTTTCACCTGGTGCCCAACATCTCTGAAATACTTGGGAGTCCATCTGCCCGCAGCCTGGTCTCGGCTCTATGACTGTAATTTCGCGCCACTGCTCTCCGCTGTTAGAGTGGATTTGAAAAGATGGGACAAAGCCGCATTTTCATGGATGGGCCGAGTCAGTGTTCTAAAAATGAATGTGTTACCTCGTATATTGTTTGCCCTGCAGATGGTGCCGATCGCATTACCCCGGGCCTTTTTCTCAACCCTCAATAGCCTATTTATTCAGTATATCTGGAGTGGGAAATGCCCACGGCTGGCACTCCGCACATTACAGCGCCCTAGGTCGGGGGGAGGACTGGGGGTTCCAGTGGTCCGTAGATACTACGAGGCTATAGCCCTACAGCGCATTTTGGACTGGTATCATAATGTCCACCACAAACTGTGGGTGTCCCTAGACAAGTTCCTGGCGGGGCGCAATCTGTCCCACGCCCCGTGGATTCCTCGGGAGAGTAGGGGCCTATCAGCACTGGTCTCTCCGTTGGCCGCTCACGCCCTGGCGACTTGGGATGCCTTGAACAAGGGGGGGATGCTCGCTCCTATGACTTCCCCTCTGGCACCCCTCGGTGGCTTCCCCTGGTTTGCTCCTGGGGAACACCCATCCTTCTTTTGGGCCTGGGCGGCAGACGGGGAGTCCAGATGTGGCAGATTTATTCAGGACCATGGCCTGCTGCCTCTGGTTACTCTGAGGGAACAATACGGCCACTTCCCTATGGATGAGTGGCGTTACCGACAACTTCAGCACTTCCTCGCCAGTCTACCCCAAGAGGTTTGATCGCCCACCCTAGCCTCTCCCTTTGAACGACTATGTATGTCGACTTCTGCTATCCCCCACGCCATTTCAGTGCTATATAACTTGCTACAATCCCTACATACTGAGGGGAAAACGGGGTTCATCCGGGACTGGGAGAGGGACCTTCAGCACGTCTTTACCGAGCCTCAGCTGGACCACATGTATAGACTCACACATTCGAGCACGGTAGATACGAGAATGCAGGAGAATAGCTATAAAGTCCTGACCAGGTGGTATAGGGTACCCACCAAACTCACTAGGATCTATCCTTCTCTCTCAGACGCGTGTTGGAGGGGTTGTGGCCACAGGGGCACTTTCCTCCACATTTGGTGGGAATGCCCCAGAATACGGCCCTTCTGGCACGATGTCCATGCGCAAATTAAGCTAATTTTAGATGTGGAGCTACCAGATTCCCCGTTGGCATCCCTGCTACACTTCCCCATTATTCCCATCAGCCAGTATCGCAAGTCCATATTGCCCCATCTGCTCAACGCGGCCCGTCGGTTAATTCCGATTTATTGGAAGATGCCACAGGTGCCCACCCGTTCTGAATGGGTGGCATTGGTGAATAAAATCATGGCCGCGGAGGAGTGGATGGCGCAGTATAAAGACAAGTACGAAAAGTTCTACTCCATTTGGGCCACCTGGATACACTATGCAAGCCCGGATGGGCTGACTAACCCAGGGCCCCCGTCGGACTCGGCCACCTAGGGTGTGGAACCGAGCGGGCGGGAGTCCGATTTGCTGACAGTTCGGGAGTAGAGGAGCGGTAGAGCCTTAGGAGACTTGCTACAGTTTATACCTTGCATAGTGCAAGTAGCGGATGTTTTTTTTTTGTCCCCAGTTTATTGTGGCTCGGTCGGATTTATATGTTTGTTTGGAGGCATCTACCCTCCACAGGTGTGGGTGTGCCCGACAGGGATGACAGGGGTGACCCACTACTGAGCAAATCTATAACGTGGGTGAAATATGTTAATAATCATTCCCCCAAGTGTGTCTCCCGAAATGGGTATGCCCATAGAATGTTGCTACGTTTATGCTGACGATATGTACCCGGTATACGGCCCGATATGTTATGTGATGTCCTTGTCTTCCTCTTTCTGTACTATGTTGAAAGTCTATTTGTCTGATTACTTGAAAAATTTCTAAATAAAGATTACATAAAAAAAATGAAGGTGTAGAACCATCTCAAGGATTATCAGAAGAAATGGACAGCACCTGAGTTAAATATATGAGTGCCACAGCAAAGGGTCTGAATACTTACGACCATGTGAGATTTCAGTTTTTCTTTTTCAATAAATCTGCAAAAATGTCAACAATTCTGTGTTTTTCTGTCAATATGGGGTGCTGTGTGTACATTAATGAGGAAAAAATGAACTTAAATGATTTTAGCAAATGGCTGCAATATAACAAAGAGTGAAAAATTTAGGAGGGGCTGAATACATTCCGTACCCACCGTGTGTGTGTGTGTATGTCACCCCCCCCCCCCACACACACACACAAACACACCTGTATATATGTCAGCCCCACACACACACGGTGCTGTGTTTTGGATGGAGGGGGGCGCCTGATTGTAGTCTTGCCTAGGGCAGCCCCTCTCTGTACACAAACAGCCCCCCTCCCTTTCCTTCACAGCCCCTACTTGTAAAGAAAATCTTCCTACCTAGTCCCAGGTCGTTTTCATGAAGGTGACATGCTGAGAAGCACAGTACAGATCACACAAAGGGTGCACATACACATAGTAGCCAGAGGTGGCAGTAAAGAGCTCGATGTCTGAGCTCAGTGACAAGAACAGCAGGAGCTGGGAGATCGTTTGTGTACTGCACAGCACGGCTCCCCTCCACCCGTCCTGCCTTCTTCTGGCCCCTGCGGGCCCCTTACAATTGTGACGGCTGTACCTCCCTGATGGCGGCCCTGACCACGAGTGAAAGAAAAGTTTGTGTTATCATTCATTTTCTCAGAAAAATGGGCAAGAAATCAAATTCTGCCAGGGTATTAAACTTATGAGCACAACTGTATATATTATAGTTGACACCTGAACAGATTATCTAGAATCTCCAAGGTCACTCATTTATACCCATGCCATGTCTGCCTTCCCATTGTTCCTTGATCAGTGTTTTTTGGTTGGCTCTGCTCCCTCAGCTCCCTTGCCAAGCATATATTGCTGCCAATCCTTGGTGAACATATGTAACGCCGAGTGCTCCGGGTGTCCCATCCTTCCCGGAGCGCTCGCGGCGTCGGTCCCCCTGCAGCGGCCCGGTCAGCCCTCCTGGCCGTGGGCGCTGCTCTGTCACCGGCGGGGATGCGATCCACACGGTGGCACATCTCCGTCCGCGGATCGCATCCCATCCTACTCACCTTCCCCCTCCTGCTCCTTCCCGGCGCGCGCGGCCCCGCTGCGCTCTAGGGCGCGCGCGCGCCGGCCTTCTAAGATTTAAAGGGCCAGCGCACCATTGATTGGTGCCTGGCCCAATTACTGTGTGCACACCCAAAGCATATATAAACCTACTTCCCCTTCCTGTCCTTGCCGGATCTTGTTGTCTTAGTACCCTGTGGAAGCGTTTTGTGAGTTGCCTTGCCTGTGTATCTGACCTGCTGCCATTGTCTCAGACTACGAACCATTGCCGCCTGCCCTGACCCTCTGCTACGTCTGACCTTGCCTCTGCCTAGTCCTTTTGTACCGCGCCTATCTCAGCCGCCAGAGAGGTGGAGTCGCTACTGAAGGACACGACCTGGTTGCTACCGCCGCAGCAAGTCCATCCCGCTTTGCGGCGGGCTCTGGTGAAAACCGGTAGCTGCTTAGAACCGGTCCCTCAGTACGACCCGTGCCATCCCCTCTCTGGTACAGAGGATCCACCTTCTGTATTCCCACTAGCCGTCAGTCCGGCTCGTGACAGTAGATCCGGCCATGGATCCCGCTGACGTGCCGCTGCCTAGTCTCGCTGATCTCACTACCGTGGTTGCCCAGCAGTCGCAATTGATTGCCCAACAAGGACAGCAGCTGTGGCAGTTGACCGCCATGATCCAGCAGCGTCTGCCGCCACAAGCTCCAGCATCTTCCCCTCCCCGAGCTGCCGCTACTACCTCGAAGATCCGCTTGTCTCTTCCGGAGAAATTTGACGGGGATCCTAGGAGGTGCCAGGGATTCTTGTCCCAATGTTCCCTGCATCTTGAGATGATGTCAGACCAGTTTTCCACAGAACGGTCTAAGGTGGCATTCGTGGTCTGTCTGTTGTCTGGGAAGGCCTTGGCCTGGGCCATGCCACTCTGGGACCGCAATGACCCTGCTACAGCCACCGTTCAGTCCTTCCTTGCTGAGGTTCGTAGCGTTTTTGAGGAACCAGCCCGAGCCTCATCCGCTGAAACCGCCCCGCTTAACCTTGTCCAAGGAAACTCCTCTGTGGGCGAATATGCCATACAGTTCCGCACACTGGCCTCAGAGCTAGCCTGGAATAATGAGGCTCTCTGCGCGACCTTCAAGAAAGGTTTATCCAGCCACATCAAGGATTGTCTGGCCGCACGAGAGATACCCTCCTCCCTGACGGAGCTCATCCACTTAGCTACCCGCATTGACATACGCTACGTTGAAAGACGCCAAGAGCTTCGCCAGGAGAAAGATCTTGTTCGCACCAGGCGTTATCCGCGCCTGGCTCCTCTCTTCCTGAATCCAACACATCCTGATACTATGCCTTCCGTCGAGGAGGCCATGCAGGTGGACCGATTTCGCCTGACCCTACAAGAGAGGACTCGCCGTAGGAATGAGAACTTATGCCTTTATTGTGCGAGCTCTGAACATTTCCTAAAGGACTGCCCTATTCGTCCTCTACGTCAGGGAAACGCCCGCACCTAGTGAACGTGGGAGAGGCGTTACTAGGTGTGAATTCTTCCTCTCCACGTCTGACTATTCCTGTGCGGATTTCCCCTTCTGCTGGCTCCCCCTTCTCTGCGGTGGCCTTCCTGGACTCTGGTTCTGCAGGAAACTTTATTGAAGCCTCTTTCATCAACAGGTTCAATGTTCCTGTTATCCGTCTTATCAAACCCTTCTTCATTTCCTCTGTAAATGGAGAGAATCTGGATTGTACCGTGCGTTACCGCACCGAACCCCTGCTCATGTCCGTTGGTGTTCTTCACCAAGAAAAGATTGAATTCTTTGTTTTGCCGAACTGCACTTCTGACATCCTTCTTGGTCTACCCTGGCTCCAACGCCACTCTCCTACCCTCGACTGGACCACTGGGGACATCAAATCCTGGAGCTACTCCTGCCACAAGCATTGTCTTAAGTCTGTAACCCCCAGTCAAGTTCCCATCGCTACTCTTTTGCCCGGCCTTCCCAAGGCCTATCAGGACTTTTCGGATGTCTTTTGCAAAAAACAGGCGGAGGTCTTACCGCCACATAGACCCTACGACTGCCCCATTGACTTGCTCCCAGGTACTACACCACCCCGTGGCAGAATTTACCCTCTCTCCTCTCCTGAAACCAAGGCCATGACTGATTACATACAGGAGAACCTCAAGAGAGGTTTTATTAGGAAATCATCTTCTCCAGCCGGAGCGGGGTTCTTCTTCGTTGCCAAGGACGGATCACTACGCCCTTGCATAGACTATCGTGGTCTCAATAAAATCACTATTAAAAATCGCTACCCTCTGCCTCTCATCTCCGAGCTCTTTGACCGTCTGCGCGGATCAAAAGTTTTTTCGAAATTGGACCTCAGGGGCGCTTATAACCTCATCAGAATCAGAAGGAGATGAATGGAAAACCGCATTTAACACCAGAGATGGTCACTTTGAATATCTCGTCATGCCTTTCGGACTTTGCAACGCTCCTGCAGTCTTTCAGGATTTTGTCAATGAAATCTTTCGGGATTTACTGTATACCTGTGTGGTTGTCTATCTTGACGACATCCTAATCTTCTCTACCAACCTTGAGGAACATCGGCTCCATGTCCGTCAAGTGCTCCAGCGCCTCCGTGTAAATCATCTTTACGCTAAATTTGAAAAATGCCTTTTTGAGCGCAGCAGCCTTCCTTTCCTAGGTTATCTGGTCTCAGGACAAGGCCTTCAAATGGACCCTGACAAGCTCTCCGCAGTCTTGGATTGGCCACGCCCCTCTGGACTCCGTGCTATCCAACGCTTCCTTGGATTCGCCAACTACTATCGTCAGTTCATACCCCACTTCTCCACCATCGTTGCTCCTATAGGGGCACTGACTAAGAAAAACGCGAATCCAAGGTCCTGGCCGCCTCAAGCGAAAGAAGCCTTTACTCGCCTTAAGACCGCCTTCTCCTCTGCACCTGTCCTGTCTCGACCAGACCCCACAAAGCCGTTCTTCCTTGAAGTTGACGCCTCCTTGGTAGGAGCCGGAGCTGTTCTTCTTCAAAAAAACGCTAAAGGAAGAAACGTCACGTGTGTTTTTTTCTCTAAAACCTTCTCCCCTCCTGAAAAAAACTATTCCATAGGTGACCGTGAACTGTTGGCCATCAAGCTGGCATTAGAAGAGTGGAGACATCTCCTGGAAGGATCCCTTCACCCTATCTCCATCTACACTGACCATAAAAATTTGTCCTACCTTCAGTCCGCTCAGCGCC
The DNA here is from genome assembly GCA_029206835.1 of Rana muscosa. Classification (NCBI taxonomy): domain Eukaryota; kingdom Metazoa; phylum Chordata; class Amphibia; order Anura; family Ranidae; genus Rana; species Rana muscosa. Next base: position 12,166,063 of record CM055121.1, on the reverse strand, counting down.
TAAATCCTCGCCAGGCCAGGCGGTCATTGTTCTTTGCCCGGTTCAATTTCCAGATCCATTTTCGTCCCGCAGACAAGAATGTCAGGGCTGATGCCTTGTCCCGTTCCTCTGATGCCTCTGAAACCGGGACTCCCCCTCAACACATCATACCCCCTGAGTGTCTGATTTCCTCTGCTCCTGCGTCTCTGATGCCAGTTCCTCCAGGAAAAACTTTCGTTCCTCCACGCCTTCATCTCCAGATACTCAGGTGGGGCCATTCCTCCCATCTAGCCGGTCACGCTGGGATCAAAAAATCCATACAATTGATGGCCAGACACTATTGGTGGCCTACCCAGGAAAAAGATATAACTGACTTTGTACGGGCCTGGACTATCTGTGCACGTGACAAGACTCCACGCCAGAAGCCTGCAGGTCTTCTCCTTCCTCTACCTGTGCCTGAACAACCATGGTCCCACATTGCCATGGATTTCATCACGGACCTTCCTTTGTCTCATAGTAACACTGTCATCTGGGTGGTCGTTGACCGCTTTTCGAAAATGGCCCATTTTGTCCCGCTTCCTGGTCTGCCTACTGCACCTCAGTTGGCGAAGCATTTTTTTCTTCAAATTTTCCGTCTCCATGGGCTACCCTCACATATCGTCTCTGATAGAGGCGTTCAATTCATCTCAAAATTTTGGAGAGCTCTCTGTACTCAACTAAAGATTAAGTTGAATTTTTCTTCCGCTTATCACCCGCAATCCAATGGACAGGTGGAGAGAGTTAACCAGGTCCTTGGTGACTACTTCCGACATTTTGTCTCCGCCCGTCAAGACGATTGGGTCGACCTATTACCCTGGGCAGAATTCTCATAAAATTTCAAGAACTCTGAATCGTCCTCCAAATCACCTTTCTTTGTGGTCTACGGCCGTCACCCATTGCCCCCCCTCCCCATCCCCACTTCTTCTGGAGTTCCTGCCGTGGATGAATTAACTCAAGACTTCACCTCTATCTGGAAAGAGACTCAAAAGTCGCTATCACTGGCCTCTGCCCGCATGAAGAGACATGCAGATAAAAAAAGAAGAATTCCTCCTGTCTATGTCCCTGGTGACAAAGTGTGGCTCTCCTCCAAATATGTTCGGTTTCGGGTACCTAGCTACAAGCTGGGCCCTCGTTACCTCGGACCTTTTAAAATCAAAAACCAAATCAATTCTGTTTCTTACAAACTCCATCTTCCTCCTTCTCTTCGTATCCCCAATTCTTTTCATGTGTCTCTTCTCAAACCCCTCATTCTTAACCGATTTTCCCCCAAGGTCACTGCTCCTGCTCCTGTCTCTGGTTCTTCCGATGTCTTCTCGGTGAAAGAAATCCTCGCCTCCACGGTCATCCGAGGTAAAATATTTTTTTTAATTGATTGGGAGAACTGTGGTCCTGAAGAGAGATCCTGGGAGCCTGAGACCAACATTTTAGACAAGGAGCTCATCCGTAGATTCTTGGGTTCCAAGAAAAGGGGGAGACCTAAGGGGGGGGGTACTGTAACGCCGAGCGCTCCGGGTGTCCCATCCTTCCCGGAGTGCTCGCGGCGTCGGTCCCCCTGCAGCGCCCCAGTCAGCCCTCCTGGCCGTGGGCACTGCTCTGTCACCGGCGGGGATGCGATCCACACGGTGGCACATCTCCGTCCGCGGATCGCATCCCATCCTACTCACCTTCCCCCTCCTGCTCCTTCCCGGCGCGCGCGGCCCCGCTGCGCTCTAGGGCGCGCGCGCACCGGCCTTCTAAGATTTAAAGGGCCAGCGCACCATTGATTGGTGCCTGGCCCAATTACTGTGTGCACACCCAAAGCATATATAAACCTACTTCCCCTTCCTGTCCTTGCCGGATCTTGTTGTCTTAGTACCCTGTGGAAGCGTTTTGTGAGTTGCCTTGCCTGTGTATCTGACCTGCTGCCATTGTCTCAGACTACGAACCATTGCCGCCTGCCCTGACCCTCTGCTACGTCTGACCTTGCCTCTGCCTAGTCCTTTTGTACCGCGCATATCTCAGCCGCCAGAGAGGTGGAGTCGCTACTGGAGGACAAGACCTAGTTGCTACCGCCACAGCAAGTCCATCCTGCTTTGCGGCGGGCTCTGGTGAAAACCGGTAGCTGCTTAGAACCGGTCCCTCAGTACGACCCGTGCCATCCCCTCTCTGGTACAGAGGATCCACCTTCTGTATTCCCACTAGCCGTCAGTCCGGCTCGTGACAACATAGCCCTGTGGATGTTCACCGAGGATGGCAGCAATATATGTTTGGGAAGGGAGCTGAGGGAGCACCTAGGCCTTGCCGATTGGCGAGCATGGGGTGTTTTTTCTGCAAGGCCTCTCTTACCATTAGTCCATTATTTATTTATGTGTTGCATTACCTTTTTGGTCATTTAATTCCAGACATATACTACATGTATCCACCCCTGAAGAGTGAGTCACATCTCGCGAAACACGTCAGGTGTTCTAGATATCACGCATACTCATGTATTTCAAATGCAATGCGATCTTTCACCATGGGCAAAATTGTTTATATAAACATTTTATTGTATTTATATCTGTCAATTTCATCGGCCAATTGTGCACATCTCATATAATGTCACAAAGGGCGATACCTGTGTTTTCATGTGGATAGAAGATGAACAAAGCAGCTGTGAGAATAAGATAGGATTCCATAAATATAATTATGATCTATGATGTACCAGACAAGAGTGCTTTCTTGTAAAAGAGACGTTTTGGAGGAACCAGTTTTGGAGGAGCCGTCCACAGTACAGTACGCATGTCTTTTGAAATAAAAGTCCTATGAGAAGTTAAAGTGGCTGTAAACCCTTCATATACCCAGTTAAGTGATTAGCCTCAGGTAATACACAGATGAAACAAATCCTCCTACATAAGTTGTACCTGTTTATCTGTAGTCTTCTCTTCTCTACATTCGTTCAAATTCCAGAATTTTTAAAGCTTGTCTAAGCTTTCAGAAAACGTGGCTGAAAGCTGAAATTCCACACTGAAGATCTCAGAGAGGAGAGCTCTGAGTGCTGATTGGAAGGAGGGGACACACAGAGACAGAGATGAGGCTGTAAATCAAAGGCTGTGTGCTGGAGCTCACTCCCATGTCACTTACCTCTTGGTGTCAGGAAAACTTGTCAGAAGTGGGTCATGAAGATAGAGGAATGAGGCAGCAGACAGAAACGACACTTAGTGTTATAGATTGAGACAAGTACACACTATCGGACATGCTTTGTTCATATTTCACATCTGAGCTTTACAGGGACTTTAATTCCTCTTGAACCTCTGTGACCAAGATCTGGTGTGGGGGGGGGGGGGGGGGGCATGGCTGGAGCGGCACTGGCTGGGGCCACACTTATTTGCATATTCATGCACTGCGTTGGTGAGCGGTGCTCCTTCATTTCTCTTATGCCACTTTAGTTCCTGTTTACTTTAGATACCAATTACAATTTTTTTTCTTCTGTCATGTTTGTCAACATAAAATGATGTTGCTAGTGCAATGCTTGGTAAAGCCAATGTACAGGGTGTACATTTTGCCTTCTAACACTATAAAAAAGTGAGACAAATGTTAAATGGGTTGTAAAGGTACACGTTTTTCACCTTAATGCATTCTATGCATTAAAGCGGAGTTCCACCCAAAAGTGGAACTTCTGCTTAAACCACTCCTCGCCCCCTTACATGCCACATTTGGCATGTCATTTTTTTGGGGGGGGGGGAGTGGGGGCTTCGGTAGGAGTGGGACTTCCTGTCCCAATTCCTCCTTCTGCCCAGGGACAGCTTAGGCGACTCGTCATATCGCCTTTTGGCGCCCCCTCCCTGTAGGCGATCATCTGGGACATGTGACAGGTCCCAGGCGATCGCCTGTCCACTCAGATTGCGCAGCGCCGCTCGTGCATGCGCAGTGAGTGCCCGGCCATGAAGCCAAAAGCTGTCACGGCCGGGTGCCCACAGTTAGAATAGAGGCGCTGGACAGTGGAACAGGTAAGTGTCTATTAAAAGCCAGCAGCTACACTTTTTGGAGCTGCTGACTTTTAATGAACATAAGAAAGGCTGGAACTGCCCTTTAAGGTGAAAAACCATCTGAGGATTAGAGCGAGCTCGCATGGGAGGTGGTAAATTCTTGCGGGGAGGAGCCGAGACAGCCGCCGAGGGACCCCAGAAGACAAGGTTCGGGGCCACTCTGTGCAAAACTAGCTGCACAGTGGAGGTATAACATGTTTATTATTTAAAAAAAAATAAAAAAATGTTATCTATACAACCCCTTTAAATACATTATTATCTGACAGTTAATATTCATTGCATGCCTTGAACGTAACTGTTTTGGAAAACTATTAACCAGTTCAGCTCTGTGGGCGTACCACGTATGTCCAAAGAGTGAACCTTAAGGCCTCATATGCACACAGGGCATTAGAAGAAACAAGCTGCAAAGCCACTACCAACGCCAGGAAAAAGCGGCTGTAAAAATAGGATTTTTGTACTCACCGTAAAATCCATTCTCTGACGTCCAAGGACTGACACAGCTGGATACTGTAAACGTGTGGGTATATGTCCCTGCTCGCAGGAGAAGATCTAGGCAGAATGTTAGAAACATTCTAGAACAAACCAGAGCTGAACAGCCCCGCCCAGGGGGGCGGTCCCTCTGGACATTACCCTCCCACCTGCAGTCAGCAGACCTCAGTTCGTAACAAAGCAGTACAAACCTTAAAAGGAAGGGTGGGTGCTGTGTCAGTCCATGGACGTCAGAGAACTGGATTTTACGGCGAGTACAAAAATCCTATTTTCTCTTATCGTCCGTGGACTGACACAGCTGGATACTGTAAACGTGTGGGACGTCCCAAAGCAGTATCAGAAGGGTGGGAGCAGTAGTAAAGGAACAACCAAAACTTCACTCCAAACAAGCAGAGCTCCTGAACGGAGGAGTTGCAACATAAAACAGCAGCCTGCAATGCTTTGCGGCTGAAGGGAGCATCCGAAGATGCAGCAACATCAACCTTATAAAATCTTGAAAAGGTATGAACGGACAACCAGGTCGTCGCCTTGCACACTTGTGCAACCGACGCTTAATGTCGGAAGGCCCAGGAAGCACCAATTGCCTTGGTGGAATGCGCCGCAACCGGAAAGGGAGGCGCCCGCCCTTTAAGGGCATAGGCCTGTATAACGGTCTGCCTGATCCACCTAGAGACGGTGGCAGACGACACCGCTTGGCCCTGTTTTGGACCAGACACAGATTTCCGAATGGAAACAGTAGCAGATAGGTACACTCGTAAGGCTTGAACCCATCTTAATGTATGAAGCGCAAACTCTCAGGGATGCGATGGGTGAGGACACAAGGACGGAAGAACAATGTCCTTCTTAAGGTAAAGGGCCGAGACCATTCTTAGAAAAGAAGGACGGTCGTGGGCACAACACCGCCATATCCCTATGGAGGACCAAGTCCGCCAACTCAGACACCCGTCTAACCGAAGCAATGGCCACTAAGAAGGCCAACTTCTGGGACAAGGTCAAGAGAGTTATCTCTCTGATATTCTCAAAGGGATGTTCTTGGAGAACCGAGATGCATCCAATTCAGATCCCAAGTAGGGAGAGGAGGCTTGACAGGGGGGATCACATGGCGAACCCCCTGCACAAAAGGTGCTAATCAAGGAATGGCCCGGTAGCGGTCGTTGAAAAAGACAGCCCGGGCCGAAATCCGACCCTCAAAAAAAAGGTATGCAAGGCCAGCTTTTGGGTCACACCACGCTGTAAGAACAGCAAAATCCTGGGAACGGAATACATCCGAGGACGCCACTCAAGTACCTCGCACATAGCGATGTAAGCCTTCCAGGTACGGTGGGATATCTTTCTGGAGGAAGATTCCCGTGTCAACAACATAGAAGAGATGACCGAATACGAGAGAACTCGGTCCTTCAGCACCTGGCTTTAAATAGCCATGCCATTAAAGCCAAGGACTGTAAAGCAGGATGAAGTATGGGATCATGAGACAGAAGGTCCACCCCAATAGGCAGTCGCCAGGAACGTCTGCGACTAGCCAAAGTAGATCGGCGTACCAATGTCGCCGTTCCGGAGCACTGGAATGGCCTCAGCCCCTATTCTGCGTAGCCGGCGAGGCAACAATAGTAGCGGAGGGTAAGCATATATCAAGCGATACTGCCCCCACGGGCTTCCAACGCGTCTGACGTGTCCGCCCAGGGTCCCTGGACCTGACCACGATCTTGCCACCTTGCGAGTGAGTCGAGAGGCCATAAGGTCCACTTCCGGTGCCCCACCTCCGGTAAAGGAGGTGGAAACACCTCCGGATGCAAGGACCCTTCCCCTGCAATGCACACAGGACCGTCTTGCAGCGAGATGTATGAAAATCCCAAAGAGACTCCGCAATGTATCGGAGAATTGAGGCCCCGGTGTACAGGGGGCCTCAACTGTTGGCCAATAAAGGCAACTTGACGGAACTTCCCTAGAAACTCGGTCAGAGGACTAGTACCTCAGCCTCCACAGGTGGCGCAAACCCACCCCGGGCACAGAGACCCTAAAGGCTAAAGCAGTTGCAGTGCACCTGCTAGACGACTGATGGATGAAGCAGAGGCTTTTGCCCAGTCATTGAGCTACCAAAAACGCCAGAGACGCAGCCACTAACGGGCGTAACGCTAACCTCAGCCTGGCGAACACAGTCCAAGCCAGCGCTTTTAATCACCACTGAAAGCAGGTGGAAAGTGATACCCCTGAAACCAGGGATCCTTGTTACAATGCTCCATCCAGCAGCTACCCATGGATAAGTGCTGATTGTACAAACACATCGTTTATACTATGTATTGCGTCAAACGCGCAAATAGAGTTTGGGAGGAAACCCACCCAGCCACAAAGAGCATAATACCACCACATACGGCGTATGTAGTTTAGTATGTGTGGATAAACCTATTAAACACGTATATACTGTGCCAGCGATAAAGGCGCGCACATCATCGGGGCTTGGACGTAAACCAGCCACGCAGATTGCGTACACAACCGTGTAGGTATGTTGGCCTGCGAATAAACAAATTTCACATGTTTATACTGTGCATAGCGCTGAGAATGCGCACACCATTGGAACGCAGGGGAGAAACCTGAGCACCCGGATGAAACCCATGCAGACTGCATACGCATACCGTGTAGGTATTATAGTATGTGTGCTAAACATTTTGCACAAGCCCATGTGTGCATAGCACCGATGGCGCGTGGGAGGAACCGAAGTACCCCACGCATACTCAGAGAATGCAATACCTACAACTACTGTGAATGTACTTAGTGTAGTGTATAAACATAATGTGTATGTTTACACTGTGTATTGCACCAAAGACATGCATGTGATGTAGCGTGGGCGGAAACCCACGCAGACTGCACAGACATACCGGGTAGGTATGTTAGTATGTGGATATCCAATAGCACAAATTTAGACTGTGCATAGCGCCGAAGCGCCCATACCAATGGAGTGTGGGAGGGAACCGGAGTACCCAGAGGAAAACCACACAGACTGCCTACACATACCGTGTAGGTATTATAGCTTGCGTGATAAACATTGAAGATGTTTAACTGTGCAGAAGGCCAAAAGGCGCACATACCATCAGCGCGTGAGAGGAAACCGGAACACCCGGAAGAACTCCACGCAGACAGCACACAGATACCGTGTAGGAATGATAGCATGTGAATCAACATATTGCACATGTTTATGCTGTGCATTTCCATTGGAGCATGGGGGGGGGAAACCGGAGTACCCGGAGGAACCCCACGCAAACAGTATACCCATACTGTAATTATGTATAGTATGTGCAATAAACATATTGAACATGTCTATACTGTGCGGAGAGCCGAAGCGCACATACGATGAGAGAACGGGAGGACACCGGAGCCCCCGCCGACCCAGAGTATAATCCATACATATACTGTGAATGTATCTGGAGTCGTGCATAAACATATTGTGTGCGTTTATATCATGCATGGCACTGAAACACAGCATTGGAACGTAGGGGAACACTCACGCAGACACAGAGACCAATAACACATACATACACTGTGAATGTATGCAGTGTAGAGGTATAGGAGGAGTTTAAATTATGGCGCAGAGGCGCATAATCTTCTCTGTATCATTCCAACCTGCTTGACTGTGCTGCCGAAGCAGCATGCAGGTAACCTCTGATCCTCAGACCGTGTGTCTGTCAGAGCTCAAGCGTTCCCCAGGAAATGGCGGGAAATGTTGCCTCAGGATATCATACAGAAGGCTCACAGGGACTAGAGACATAAATAAAGTCCTCCTCCCCACCATGTATCATCCATGCTGCTCTGAGGCAGCGTGTGTGGAAAACAGTGAGGAAGCTGTGTAGAAGAAAGGCTCGTCACAGCAATTCCAGCTTGAGAGTGTTCCTCACATCATCAATGAGATCACTTACAAGCACCCTGTCATTCACTGACACAGAACTGGAGTCTTCCTCACAAGGGAATGTCCCGTTCATAAATATTCAGAGCTAGGGTCCTGAGCCCAGTAGCTAGGCCCATATCTGACTCAGAGCACTACTTCACTAAAGATTTTTGTGGGGGGGGGCTTATAGCTCCTTTTGCTCACACACCGCTTCCATCCTGACAAGCAATGATTCCAGGACTGCGGACAACTGGTCCATAAGGACCGCAGGTCCAGGAAACATATGAACATGTTTAACTGTGCAGCACTGCCAGTTGCCCCAGGCAAGTGTGGAGAGCAGGTGTATCAGACTCCATAACGCCACCCTCTGAGACCTTATACACTATACATTGAATATACAGTCCACCCACTGGCTATGCTGAGGCTGAGGAGGGGATACCCAGAGGACCCACCAACCCTTAAGGACCGCTCAGTCTGTGAGGAGATTGTGAGGGGATTTGCGCTGCCGCTAGAATCGAAAATAAATGCGCGGCGGCCACAAGAAAATGCTACAACTGCGCCATTGAACGACAAGATGGCCGCCGAGCGCGAAATTTAAAGCTCCCGCTAATGCGTGCGCTAACGGCGCACGCAATAATCACCTCACACGCCAGAAAAAACTGCAGACATGAGCGCCCAGCCAGGCCAGAGTGACCCCCAAGCACCCCACAGCACAGCACCAGTACAGGGTGCAGAGAGCAGCATAACAGGGGGGAGACAGGGAGAACCCCCCACATAAAGAAACACAGCCAGTATGTACTCACCTGCAGCAGGAGAGACTACTTACCCGTCCCAAGAGGGACCCACTGGCTTGTTTCAGACAGACCTATCACAGACCTATCACAGAGTCGTACTGCGTAGCTGTCGGCCCGGTCCACCGCAAAAGATACCGTAGGTACTGTTCAATCTTGAGAGGACCGCGGGAGCATGAAAGCAACCCAACCACCCCTGAAGTCATGGGGCATGTCGTGAACTGAGTCTCACGCACACAAGGCGAGGATCAGCACGCTCGATGGTCGGACAGGGAAGACTACGAGGATACTAGTGTACCCAACCTGTTGCCCAGCCGACAGTTGATTGAAGGTCTCAAAAATAAAATAATAAAATTCCCAAAGGAATAAAATTTAAAAGTAAAATCTTCCAGGAGACTGGCTCCTGAGAGAGCCACGTCTTCTCCTTCTGCTAGGCAGAAAAAAACAGAGGTCTGCTGACTGCAGGTGGGAGGGTAATGTCCGGAGGGACCGTCCCCCTGGGCGGGGCTGTTCAGCTCTGGTTTGTTCTAGAATGTTTCTAACATCTAACATTCTGCCTAGATCTTCTCCTGCGAGCAGGGACATATACCCACACGTTTACAGTATCCAACTGTGTCAGTCCATGGACGATAAGAGAAAATAGGATTTTTTTGTACTCACCGTATAATCCTTTTCTCTGACGTCCATAGACTGACACAGCATCTTCACTCTTGACAAAGTGGGTTATGTTCCTGCTCATAGGAGAAGACTAGGCAGAATGTTGGATGTTTTAACATACATTCCATTACGAGAGCTGAACAGCCCCGCCCATGGGACCGTCCCTCCGGACATGACCCTGCTACCTGCAGCTAGCTGCCTCAGTTCGTAGTAAAGCAGTACAAACCTAAGAAAGGAGGGGTGGGTGCTGTGTCAGTCCATGGACGTCAGAGAAAAGGATTTTACGGTGAGTACAAAAAAATACTATTTTCTCTTTCCGTCCATGGACGGACACAGCATCTTCATTCTTGACAACGTGGGAAGTCCCAAAGCAGTGTGAAAAACGAGGGGTGGGAACAGTATCAAGGTGAAAACCCAAACTTGACCCCAAACAAGCAAAGCTCCGCAAGGGAGGAGTTGCAACAATAAACTTGCGGCTGAAGGAAGCATCAGAAGATGCAGCTACATCAACCTTATAGAACTTTGAAAAGGCATGTGCGGATGACCAGGTCGCCGCCTTGCACACTTGTGCAACAGACGCTTGACGTCGGAAAGCCCAGGAAGCACAGATGCAGAGAGCAGAGGCCTGAATGAAGGCCTGCCTGATCCACCGAGAAACGGTGGCAGACGATTGGCCCTGTGTCGGATCAGACAGGCAAAAAACAGCGAGTCAGACTTACGAAATGAAGCCGTAGCAGACAGGTACACCCTCAAAGCACGCACCAGGTCTAAAGAATGAGGCGCAAACCGTCTGGGATGCGCAGGACGAGGACATGAAGACGGAAGCACAATGTCCTCATGAAGGTGGAATGTTGAGACCACCTTCGGGAGAAAAGAAGGCCGTAGCACCGCCTTATTCTTATGGAGGACCAAGCATGGCGCCTTGCAAGACAAGGCCGCCAACTCAGAAACCCTTCTGACAGAAGTAATTAAGACTAGAAAAGCCACCTTCTGAGATAGAGTCACAAGAGGAATAGCTCTGATATTTGCAAAAGGAGGTCCTTGAAGAACCGAGAACACCAAATTCAAATCCCTAGGGGGAGAGGTGGTTTAATAGGGGGGAGCACATAGCGGACCCCCTGTATGAAAGTACTAATCAAAGAATGGCCCGCTAGTGGCCACTGAAAGAAAACAGCTAAAGCTGGAATCTGACCCTTAATGGTGCTTAAAGCAAACTTATGGTCCACTCCTCGCTGTAAAAACAGCAGGATCCTGGAAACGGAATACGTCCGTGGACGCCAATCCAGCTCCTCGCACATAGCGATGTAGGCCTTCCAGGTACAGTAGTATATCTTCCTGTAGGAAGATTTCTGTGCCCTCAGCATGGTCGAGATGACCGAATCCGAGAGACCTCGGTCCCTCAGCACCTGGCCTTCAATAGCCATGCCGTCAAAGCCAGCGACTGTAAAGCAGGATGAAGAATGGGACCGTGAGACAAAAGTTCCTCCCGCATTGGAACGTCCGCCACTAGGCGTACAAGATCGGCGTACCAAGGCCAATCTGGAGCGATGAGGATCACCGGAATCCCCACGGTCTCCACCCTGCGAAGTAATCGAGGAAGCAACTTCAGTGGAGGATAGGCATAAATCAGCCGATACTGACCCCACGGGGCCACTAACGCGTCTGCCCAGGGATCCCTGAACCTGGCCATGAATCTCGACACCTTGCGATGGAGTCGAGAGGCCAGAATGTCCACATCCGGCGTGCCCCACCTCCAGCAAAGGAGATGAAACGCCTCCGGATGTAAGGACCATTCCCCCTGGTCTAACAGCTGGCGGCTCAGATAGTCCACCTGCCAGTTGTCCACACCTGGCATGTAAACCGACAGAGCTGTCCTACAGCGGTATGGGTATGACAACCCCAAGAAACACTGTAATATATTGGCGAAGGAAGGTCCCAGCTTATGGGGCGCCTCTACTGTTGGCCAAAGAAAGGCAAATCTGTCAGAGCTTCCCTAGAAACTCGGTCAGTGGACCAGTATATCAGCCTTTTTAGGTGGCGCAAAACAACCCCGGACACAGAGACCCCAGAGGCTAAAGCAGTTGCAGTGCACCTGCTGGTCGACTGATAGAGGAAGCTGATGCTCCACCGCCTGGTACAAAAGCTTTGCTCAGTCAGAGCGTCAGACACCAGAGACGCAGCCACTAACGGGTATAACGCTGACCTCAACATGGCGAACAGTCCAAGCCATTACTCTGATCACCTCCGAAAGGCAGGGGACCCCCCTGCCGGGAAAGTGGTACCCCTGATACCAGGGAATCAACTGCATAGGCAAAAACACATATCCTTATGACAATGCTCTACAATGAATAACGTGCGTTGAGGGACCAAAAAGGACCTCTCGACAACCCCAGTCCCCATCTATGAAGAGTCGGCACGCTTCTTCAATATAGAGTGGGTCGAGTGTGACTCAAAAAAGGGACTGACACCTTCCAGCAGCTATTTCATTGATAAGTGCTGATTGTACAAACACATAGTTTATACCGTGTATTGCGCCAAAACGCGCAATTGGAGCGTGGGAGAAAACCCACTCAGCCACAGAGAGCATAGTACATAGACATACGGTGTATGTATTGTAGTATGTGTGAATAAACATATTGAACATGTTTACACTGTGCAAAGCGACGAAAGCGCGCACACCATTGGGGCGTGGGAGGAAACCGGAGTACCCGGTGGAAACCCACGCAGACTGCATACACATACCATGTAGGTATTTTAGTATGTGAATAAACATATTGCACATGTTTATGCTGTGCATAGCGGCAAAGGCGCGCACACCATTGGGGCGTGGGAGGAAACCGGAGTACCCGGAGGAAACCCACGCAGACTGCATACACATACTGGACTGCATACACATACCGTGTAGGTATTTTAGTATGTGTGAAAAAAAACATTGAACAATACATACATACATACATACATATTAGGGGTGCAACGGATCTAAAAACTCATGGATCGGATCGATCCTCAGATCGGATAATTTTCGGATCGGCCCAAAAATAAAAAATAAATTAAAAAAATAATGTTACACCCACCGGAATTTTCGATTTCACAGTTATTTTCAAAACAAAACAGAGCTTATAAGCTTAAATACAGTATTTGTAAATCCAACGGACTCTTTACATGTTAAATTTTAAAAGCAGCAGCAAACCTGCTGACTAGGGATGAGCCGAACACCCCCGGGTTCGGTTCGCACCAGAACCTGCGAACGGACCGAAAACTCGGAGCAATTTACTTCCTTGCAAGGATTTTCTCTTTTATTATTTTATGCATATAGGAGAACTGTACTTTCTCTTGTACATTTTTTAAAATCGAATTAAAACTTCCTTGATGAACTCTGCACTATGGAAAGTTCTTTTTTCTTTTTTGGATTTCGTTTCATCTGCTGAGGATTATTCACTCTGATTCATCAAGAGTGTTTCCCATTTCTGGATTGGATCAGCTGTGCAGACACGTCTCTGGAGACTCGCCTACTGTGAATGGAATGTTCCCACTGCAGTCTTCCTGCCTCCCATGGAGTGAACATCGCTCTGCTAAGCTTGTTTTGACCCCCCTGAGAAGGGCGGTCACAGGCTGTTTGGTAAGCCTTCATTTCTCACTTTGGTGGCGGGATCTTCACTTATTGTTGGAATAATATCTACCAGTTTTATTGGATATTTTCTCTGTGGAACTTTCATCATCCAATTAGAGGGAAGACCCACTACACATTCAATTATTCGCTCTTCACGTGCATTTATGAACTTTATTTGTTTATTTGTGCTGTTTACTTGTGTTTTTGATACTTTTTTCACTTATTTAATTCACTGTATAGACATACACAGTTTTTTTTCCAGCGCTACACTATTTTGTATATCCACAAATTTTTGATTTCACTCCTCACTACCTATCACAGTTTCGAAGGCCATAAAATGCCAAAATAGCACAAAACCCCCCCCCAAATGACCCCATTTTGGAAAGTAGACACTCAAGCTATTTGCTGAGAGGCATGGTGAGTATTTTACAGCTCTCATTTGTTTTTGAAAATGAAGAAAGAAAATATATATATTTTTTTTTTCAATTTTCAAAACTTTGTGACAAAAAGTGAGATCTGCAAAATACTCACAATACCTCTCAGCAAATAGCTTGGGGTGTCTACTTTCCAAAATGGGGTCATTTGGGGGGGTTTTGTGCCATCTGGGCATTCCATGGCCTCCGAAACTATGATAGGCAGTGAGAAGTGAAATCAAAAATTTACACCCTTAGAAAGCCTGAAGGCGGTGCTTGGTTTTCGGGGTACCGTACGCGGCTAGGCTCCCAAAAAGTCTCACACATGTGGTATCCCCGTACTCAGGAGAAGCAGCAGAATGTATTTTGGGGTGTAATTCCACATATACCCATGGCATGTTTGAGCAATATATCATTTAGTGACAAGTTTGTGCAAAAAAATAAAAAAATAAAAATTGTCTATTTTCCGCAACTTGTGTCAACATATAAAATATTCCATGGACTCGACATGCCTCTCAGTATATAGCTTGGGGTGTCTACTTTCCAAAATGGGGTCATTTGGGGGGGTTTTGAACTGTTCTGGCATTTTATACACAACATTAGGAAGCTTACATCCACTCTTCTAACCACTTGAAGACAGCCCTTTTTGAAACTTTTTGTTTACATGAAAACATTTTTTTTTTTGCAAGAAAATTATGTTGAACCCCCAAACATTATATATATTTTTAAAGCAAAGGCCCTACAGATTAAAATGGTGGGTGTTGCATTATTTTTTTCTACACAGTATTTGCGCAGCGATTTTTCAAACGCATTTTTTGGGGAAAAAATACACTTTTTTAAATTTTAATGCACTAAAACACACCATATTGCCCAAATGTTTAATGAAATAAAAAAGATGATCTTAGGCCGAGTACATAGATACCAAACACGACATGCTTTAAAATTTCGCACAAACGCGCATTGGCGACAAACTACATACATTTTTAAAAGCCTTTACAAGTTACCCTGTTAGATTTACAGAGGAGGTCTACTGCTAAAATTACTGCCCTCGATCTGACCTTCGCGGTGATACGTCACATGCATGGTGCAATTGCTGTTTACATATGACGCCAGACCGACGCTTGCGTTCGCCATTGGGCAAGAGCAGGGCAGGACAGGGGTGCTTTTTTTTTTTTTATTATTAATTTTGCTTTTTTATTTTATTTTTAAATTGTTCCTTCCATATTTTTTTTAATCATTTTTATTGTTATCTCAGGGAATGTAAATATCCCCTATGATAGCAATAGGTAGTGACAGGTACTCTTTTTTGAAAAAACTGGGGTCTTCTAGACCCTAGATCTTTCCTCTGCCCTCAAAGCATCTGACCACCCCAAGATCGGTGTGATAAAATGCTTTCCCAATTTCCCAATGGCGCTTTTTATATCCGGGGGGGGGACATTCCCTCCCACTGCTTGTAAAAGCAGTCCAGAGGCTAATTAGCCACTAGGATTGCTTTTACATGAAAGCCGGCCGCTGGCTGAAAAGAATGATACCAAGATGATACCTAAACCCTCAGGCATCATTCTGGTATAAACATTCAAAGTCCAGCAACATACCAGTACGTTGCTGGTCCTTGTTGGACATGTATTGTAATCTTTTTTTTTTCATGCAGCCAGTTGGCTGAACGAAAAAAAAGATTGATCGGTGGGTATGCCCACCATTAGAATACCGCCCTTCATCCACCCACTTCTAATGATGGGCATACATGCACCATTTATATATGCCGAAGCATGGGGGCATCCTACCGCAAAAAAGTTATGCCGCACACACATGGTCGGACTTTTCCACGGGCAAGCCTCCGTCGGAATTTCGACCGTATGTACGCGTAATTAGGAGCAAAATCGCTCCTCCGCTCCTCCGCCTCTGCTGCCCCAATGCTTTGGCATATATGCTTTTTTTTTTTAACTGTGGTGGTGAAATCACCTCCTACAGCACTGGAGTCGCAGGGATCAGGCCTGTCTCTGCGAACGCTGCAGTTATGTGTGTTGTGTTTTGTAAGTGACAGTGATCGATCGATACTGCACTTGGGTGGCCTGGGCTGGACGAAGGGGCAAAACGCAGGTGCTAGCAGGTATCTGGGCTGATCCCGCTAACACTGTGTTTTTGGGAACCCTAAACTGCTGGGGACGCTAGTATAGATCTGATCAGAGCAGATATTGATCTGATCAGATACTATACCACTAAGGGGGGTGTATGCTTCATGCGTGGGTGTTAGCGTTACTGGCACTAACCTGACGCTGCCTGGGGTGTGACGCAGACCCTCTCTGACGCTAAAACCTAATTGATATCACCCGCCGGGCGATCAGGGGGTTAAACCTTTATTGGGTTATATATACGGCGGGTGCCCCGACACTATAAAAAGCAAACTAACTAACCAGCGTCACCCGTAACACTTATATGGTGATCACTGGTGAAAGGGTTAACTAGGGGCAATTAGGGGGTTAAAACCTTTATTAGATAATATATGGGGGTACCTGACGCTATAAAAACCTGCGGCGAACCTGAAAAAAATTACTGGCTACCGATCTGCATCACCGACGCTAAGACAGCGATCAGAAAAATGATCGCTTAGCGACAGTGGTGATAGGGGGTGAAAGGGTTACCTGGGGGGCGATCAAGGGGCTTAAACCTTTATTAGATAATTTATGGGGGTACCTGACGCTATAAAATCCTGCGGCGAACCTAAAAAAAATTACTGGCTACCGATCTGCATCACCGACACTAAGACAGCGATCAGAAAAACGATTGCGTAGCGACAGTGGTGATAGGGGGTGAAAGGGTTACCTGGGGGGCGATCAAGGGGGTTAAACCTTTATTAGGTAATATATGGGGGTACCTGACGCTATAAAAACCTGCGGCGAACCTAAAAAAAATTACTGGCTACCGATCGGCATCACCGACGCTAAGACGGCGATCAGAAAAATGATCGCTTAGCGACAGTGGTGATAGGGGGTGAAAGGGTTCTCTGGGGGGCGATCAGGGGGCTAAACCTTTATTAGGGGCGGTTAGGGGGCTACACTGGACCTAAAACTAAACTTTGGTGACACTTTTACAGTCACAAATGTCACTGATTGCAGTGATCAGTAAATAAATGGTCACTGCAATCAGTGACACTGTGGCTGGGGGGTGATCTGGGGGGGCCTGGGGGGGCGATTTATGTACCTATGTGTCCTGGTGTCAGTGTAGTGTTTTGTGCACTAACCTGGCATCTTCTCCTGTACGGCGCTCGGTATATGTGAGCGCCGCAGGAGAGATGACATCACTTTCTCTGCCTGTGTAAACATTACACAGGCAGGGGAAGCTCTCTCATTCGCCGGGAGCGATCGAGAGGGGGTGGCCGGAATCGAACGGCCGTCCCCTCATGCCTGATCGCTCCCGATCAGTTAACCACCGCTCACTGTAAAGAAGGGGGGTCCGATCGGACCCCCCAACTATACAAAGGCAATCACGTATATATACGTGATTCTGCCTGTCGGTGCCATTCTGCCGACGTATATTTACAGTGGGCGGTCGTTAAGTGGTTAAAACTGCTTGCGACTTTAATGTCATGTCTGGTCCCGGTAATATGGATGAAAATCTTTGAGAAAAATGGCATGGCTACCCCATCAGCCCCCCCCCCCTACCCCAGCCCATTACCAGCCCCTTTGGGTCTTGTATGGATATTAAGGAGAACCCCGCACACAAAATAAAAAAGGCCCTATATACTCTGAACAGCAGTATACAGGCGGTGCAAACAAGACAGGGACTGTAGGTTTGTTCATAAGTAGAATCTGTTTGTAATTTTGAACACGTACATTGTTTAAGTGTATCTCCAGCCAAAAAATCTATTTTTAAGCTTTTTGGAAAACATAGGGAAGGGTTATCACCCCTGTAACATTTGTTTTGCTGTCTGTGCCCCTGTTCAGAACATTTCACCTCACTTTCCGTCCCAATGACAACTGTTTTTGAAAAGTGGGGTTTTTATTGAAACAAGGATTGGTGATAAAGCATCAGTAGAGAAGAGACACCTTTTTCCCATATTAACTCTTACAGGAGAGAATTTCCCTTCCTAGGGGTAGATTTCCTCTCACTTCCTATTGTCTCCTTCCGTTTGCAAGTAGTAGTCGTTTGTAAGTTGGATGTTTGAAAGTATAGGCCTGCCGTATATACTCTGCAGAAATTGACCCCTTAGGTGTTGGTGTTGGCACAACACTGTAAGCACTCACAGTTACTCTTTGTGGGAGTTGGAACGCCCTGCTCAATGGCGTCCCTAGGAGGGGACCAGAGGGGGCCCTGGCCCCCCAACATTATGCTGTGCCCCACCATGTGCTCCCCAAAAAAAAAAAAATTATTTTTTTTTTTGCATTTTTTTTTCCGCTCGGGCTGCTGCTGGGGTAACAGTCTCTCCTGAGAGGGAGAGCGTCCCCAGTCAGCTCCTGCGGGGGATTCCTCCCCCCTCCCTCTGCTCGCTGACACTGCATAATGCGAGCGCTCACACAACCACAGCCGCCCGATCTGCTCCTTTCCCTGCATCCTCATTGGCACGGAGAAGAGCGAGTTGCAGGAAGGACTCCACGAGCACTGTGGGAGGGGGGGAGGGCGGCCCAAGCCTTCTTCTCAGTTACTGAAAAAACAGACTGATTTCTCCCGTCCTTAGGACAGTAGAACCGCCTGTAAATTCCGAGAATGGTGACTGCAAGCTGAGCCGAGTGTCAGTCTATGACACTCTTTCACAGCCCAGCGAGTCCAGCCACCCCCCCTCACTCTCCTCACATACGAGCAGGGAGGAATACAGCTCCTCCTCCTCCTTCCAGTCCTGCCCACACTATCCCGGCGTGCTGTATCTGAAGAAAGGGGATGTGTGGGCAGGAAATATGAAAATCAGCAGCATTCCTGGCTGTGTGTGAATGATGCCTGAGATTCTAGCCTGGACCGTGGGTAAGTGTGTGCACTGCAGACTGCAGTACACTGTAATCACTGAACTGCATTATCTCCATCCCTTCTCTCCCCCATCTGTCTCCCTCCCCCTCTCCTGTTCTTTCAAGACATTCACAATTTACTTTCACTTTCAGTTAGGCAGGTAATGGACGGTGCACATTTCTTTCCTGCATCCACAGATTGCAGGAAAGAAACTTGCATAATTCCCCCATCAACACAGACAGTGCTGACAGGGGAATATCCCTCCTGCCCAGCAATTGTATTCTCCCGACAAACAGTGATTATCACTAGTGGCTATAGCAATCACTAGTGATAATCATAAGAGAATCTGCTCATTAATGGTTCGAATCTCAGCCAGTTCCTGCTGAACCAGCTGAGATTTAAACTGTCTATGGCTGGTCTTAGCTCTTAGGCAGCCCATACATTGATCACTTTTTTTCATTCAACTATTAGGTTGAAAAAGAAAATGATCCAATTCCCCTGTAGCGGGGTCTCCCCTCTCTCTCTCTATCTTTATCGGTTATTTGGCTGTTGTCTAGGGGTACCTGGGAGAGAGAGAGATAAGACACACCATGGCCCATGTCCTCCATAGCTAAGAGGTGAAGGCCAGCAAATTGGGTTTTGTGTAGGTGTCCTAGAGTCAAGTCCAGTACTTCGTTCCTGACTCCTTTGCTTCTAGTAACCAGAGTTCCACACAGTGAATAGGTCCAACTCAGTTTTATTCTTCTTGCCAAGCAATAAAACGGTTTCTTTACTTTGGAAAATGGGGACAGATTGAGGCACAATCCTTTCCCTTCTGCTGCTGACCACTGTGCTGTCACCAGTGGTAAATAGTCACTGCCACTGACTAGGTGATGTAGAACATGAATTGCCTTCGCTCACTCTGCCCCTGTCAGAGGAAGAAATCCGTCCAAGGGAGAAATGGAGGCCTCTCCGTCACCAGCGATGGAGGCCTCTCCGTCACCGGACTCTTCAGAGAAGTTACTGCACACCAGTCCTCACGAACTCAGACACGGGCACCCAAGGAGTTAGGGCCCCCTCGGATTCCTCCACCCTCGCGGAACTCAGTCGAAGGTACTGAGCCCCAGGGATCCGCCATAGTACCTCACAACAGGCTAAAGGTGCCTGAGATGGACTCCATCTCCGCTCCGGCCAGGTCAAGGGCACCTAGGCCTGGAACACCGGAACGCCAGCACCCAAGCTGAAGGTGCCTGGGTGCAGCTGCATCTTCTGGCTCCGGACTCTAACCCCGTGATCAGGGCGTCCACCCCTTTTATGACCTCTCCCTTCGCGCCACAGCGGGTTCCCCGCCCCGCTGTACCAGCTCCAGGGGAGGACAAAAAGGTACAGTCTTGCGGTGCGAAACCAACCCCGGTCCAAGGCAACAACGCCACCTATAGGCTGGCAGGAACTTCACACCACCAGAGTCCTCCAAGATTCACAAAGGGAACCTTGAATTTCCTAACAATCAAGGCATCTGGGTTACACTACCACCCAGATGCTTCCCCTAAATTCAAGTACCCGCTACACCATCTACACATTATAAGTGGATGGGGGAATGTTCCCAGTGTGGACCAGTGCTGGAACAACCAGAGTTGCTGTTCTGTCCCGGCTATTCACAGCGCTGGTCTCTGTCTCCATGGTAGCGGCGGCAGCATATTGGAACCCAGTGCTGGTTACTTTATGGGGCTGATGTACAGGAGGGCCAGCACAATTTGTTGTTAAAGATGGGCTGGGCATGTTCAAAATTCCACATGCCAGAGCCTGCCAGGAAGCCCACACTGCACAGCGCTAATCACAGGCAATGAGACATTTCCCGGTCCGCAGCTCCACAGATCAGGAAATGTCTCACTGGCTGTGATTAGCACTGTGGAGTGTCGGCTTCCTGGCGGGATCGGGCATGTGGGTTTTAAAACACACCCGAGCCCATCTCTATTGGTTGTAGACAGTTGAGCTCCCTGCAGGTTGCTTAGCAGCAGTGGAGCCTTCTCTGACATGCTGATCGTGATGCAATCCAGATGATGCTCCTAGTCAAATCCTAGTGTTAAATATCAGTGATTTTATTGATCAAAGCCCACACTTTACAGGTATAGAGCCCACATGGCTGCTGAACATACGGTTGATTATACAGTATATATGTGGTTGTACTCTTGATCCTAATAAATACTGTGTTTATTAGATCTGACTGGGAACATCACTAGGATCACATCCCGATCAGCATGTCAACAGAGAAGGTTATACAGCATAACTGCTGCTAGGTGACCAGCTGGGGGCTCGGCTCTCTATAACCAATAGTGCCAGCCTTCCCCTACATGCACGCATAATGTCACCAGCACAAAGTCCTAATAGACTGCCGCCGGTACCAAGGAGACAGATGCCAGACCAGCGCTGTCAATAACAGGGACAGGACAGCTGGGGAACCCCACAGTGGCAGAACACCAGGGCCCGGTGGCAAGACAACCTTTGCAACCCTGATAGTTCTCCCACTGCTTTGGACCCTTAATATTTTCTTGGTGTGCTGGTGACATATATCTCTTGTTTTCTGCCACCCTGGTGGGGCCCCAGTATAGTGGGAAGGGAGCTCACTGCAGAACATGTGAAAGGGCCCATTGTGGGATCGTAGTAAAGGGCCCCAGGATATATATATATATATATATATATATATATATATATATATATATATATATATATATATAATTGCATTTGATAGTTGGCCCCCCTACTTTTGTCCCTGTCCCCCCATGTGCCCCCCCTAAATATGAAAGCTGGAGACGCCACTGGCCCTGCTGTCAACTATTATATCAGGAAATGTAATTACATGCCATTGTTGAACAGTGGTAGGAAAATTGGGCCTTTGGTGGTGGTGTTGGTGGTGGTGGTGTTGTCACAACACTGTAAGCCCTCACATTTACTCTTGGTGGGCGCAGGAATGAGCCCTGCTGTGAATTATTAGATCAATAATTTTAATTACATGCCCCTGTAGAACAGGGGCTGAAAAATTGGGCCTTAGCCACTGGTGCTGGTGCCACGACACTGCAACCTCTCCCAGATACTCTAGTTGGAGTGCAGGAATGAGCCCTGCTGCAAAGCATTGCATCAAAAATTTTAATTACATGCCCCTGTTAAACAGGGGCTGAAAAATTGGGCCTTAGCCACTGGTGGCGGCACCCAGAAACACAAATGTTTTTCCAAGATATCATCATGAATCGGATCATTGAGGAGGAGGAGGATAGTCAGTCAACATAACAGGACAGTCACGCAGTCAGCATCAGTCT
This sequence comes from Rana muscosa, assembly GCA_029206835.1. Classification (NCBI taxonomy): domain Eukaryota; kingdom Metazoa; phylum Chordata; class Amphibia; order Anura; family Ranidae; genus Rana; species Rana muscosa. Next base: position 12,143,973 of record CM055121.1, on the reverse strand, counting down.
TGAAGGGATGTGACATTTGAAAATAAATTATTCTGTTATATCAGCTTCAGGTGCTTGGTAGCTGGTGGTGATCCAAGACTGGTTCATCTTTATGAAGGTCAGTCGATCAACCGAATCGGTGGACAGGCGCACCCTGTGATCCGTGACAAATCCTCCAGCAGCACTGAATGTGCGTTCCGAAAGAACGCTGGATGAAGGACAGGCCAGTAGCTCAATTGCATACTGTGCAAGCTCTGGCCAGTGATCCATCCTTAAGACCCAGTAAGCCAGAGGATTTTCGGTGGGAAAGGTGTCCAAATCTGACCTTGCCCCTAGGTATTCCTGCACCATGTATATCAGACGGTGGTGATGGTTGCTGGAACCGATCATACCTTGGGGCTGCGGACTAAAGAATTGTCTGAACGCATCGGTCAGACAGCCACCTTCCCCACCGCTCCTTCTTTGACTGACCGAAGCCTCAGCAACTCGTTGTCCCAGCCCAGGAGTTTGTAACCTCCCAGTCTCTGGTAACGCGTTGCACAGACCTTTCTGCAAGGCCTCCCGGAGTTGTCTCATCCTCTGCTCCCTCTGCGACGGTAAGATAAGGTCCGCAACCTTAGCCTTGTACCGTGGATCAAGGAGAGTGGCCAACCAGTAATGGTCCCTCTCCTTGATCCGAAGAATACGAGGATCCTTCCGCAGACTTTGCAGGATCAGGGAGGCCATGCAGCGTAGGTTAGCTGAGGCATTAGGTCCGGAGTCCTCTGGGTCACTAAGGATGACATGATCTGCAGCCACCTCCTCCCAGCCACGTACAAGTCCACGGGTTTCTTGGGACTGTAAATCATCCCTAAAAGACTGCTGCTGTTGATGCTGCTGAGTGCCAGGCTCCACCTCCATGCTGACACAATCCTCCTCCTCCTCCTCCTCCTCGTCCTCTTCCTGTGCGATGGGTGGGACAGAAGGAACACTGTCTGGGTAAAGGGGGCCTTGAGAGGCAAGGAAGTCCTCCTCTTCCTGCCTCTGTTCTGCCTCAAGTGCCCTGTCCATTATTCCACGCAGCGTGTGCTTCAACAGGTGGAACAAGAGGTACAGTGTCACTGATGCATGCACTGTCACTTCTCACCATCCTCGTGGCCTCCTCAAATGGTGCCAGGACAGTGCATGCATCCCTGATCATGCCCCACTGGCGTGGTGAAAAAAACCCGAGCTCCCCTGACCCTGTCCTGGTGCCGTAGTCGCACAGGTGCTCATTGATGGCCCTCTGCTGCATGTGCAGGCGCTGCAGCATGGCCAACGTTGAGTTCCACCTGGTGGGCATGTCACATATAAGGCGGTTCTTGGGCAGGTTCAACTCCTTTTGCAGCTCAGCCAGGCGAGCACTGGCATTATAAGATCTGCGGAAATGCACACAGACTTTCCTGGCCTGCCTCAGGACATCCTGTAAGCCCGGGTACCTGCCCAAGAACCACTGCACCACCAGGTTAAGGACGTGAGCCACACAGGGCACATGGGTCAGTTGTCCCTGTCGGAGGGCGGAGAGGAGGTTGGTGCCATTGTCGCAAACCACCATTCCTGCCTTAAGCTGGCGTGGCGTCAACCACCTCTCGGCCTGCCCCTGCAGAGCAGACAGAACCTCTGCCCCAGTGTGGCTCCTGTCCCCCAAACACACCAGCGCAAGCACGGCATGGCATCTTTTTGCCTGCGTACTTGCGTAGCCCCTTGAACGCCTACGGAGCACCGCTGGTTCCGAGGACAAAGCACAGGAAGAGGCCATGTAGGAAGAAGAAGAGGAGGGGGTGGAGGAGAGAGGTGTGTCACAACCAGTAGTAGCATTTTGGAGGCGTGGCGGCGGAACAACCTCCAACACTACTGCACCTTGTCCTGCATCCTTCCCAGCTGCCAAAAGAGTGACCCAATGGGCCGTGAAAGAAAGGCAATGTCCCTGTCCATGCCTGCTGGACCATGAGTCAGCGGTAATATGCACCTTACCGCTGACCGCCCTGTCCAGCGAGGCCAAGACAGTGCCTTCCACATGCCGGTAGAGAGCCGGAATCGCCTTCCGTGAGAAAAAGTGGTGTTTGGAAACCTGCCACTGAGGAACCGCACATTGCACAAACTCACGGAAGGGGGCAGAGTCTACCAACTGAAAAGGCAGCAGTTGAAGCTCTAGCAATTTAGCCAAGCTAGCATTCAACCGCTGGGCATGTGGATGGCTGGGAGTGAACTTCTTTCGACGGTCCAGCAGCTGGGGCAGGGAAATTTGCCTGCTAGAATCGGACGTCGGTGTACTGCTAGCAGAGTGCCCGCAAGTACTTGGCTGTGACACACCTAATTCTACACCTTCATTCCTCTCAGTGCAGGTTTCAGAGAGGACTGAAGGTATAGTGGGGTTGGAGATCCCAGCTGATGCGGTGCAAGGAGAGGTCCGCTTTGTTCTTTGGTGTGGGTCTTTAAGGTAGGCTTGCCAACTATCTGCATGGCAGGTCAACATATGTCTGGTCAAGCATGTGGTGCCCAAGCGACTGATGTTTGGGCCACGCGATATACGCTTGAGACATATGTTGCAAACAGCAGCTGTGCGATCTGATGCACTCGACTCAAAAAAAGGCCCACACCAAAGAACTTTTTGAATAACGGGCAGAGGCAGCGCCCTGCACAGGCGGAGCTCTGCGGTGTGATTCAGTTGGTGTGCTGTCCTTACGCTGGCCCCCCGAGGGCATCCTGCCTCATTGGAGATGTGCCTCCTCCTCATCCTCCTCCTCTCTCCTATCAGGCACCCATGTGGAGTCAGTGACCTCATCATCCCCTCCCTCCTCATCACTGGAGCCAATCTGGCAGTATGCTGCAGCTGCTGGAACAAGACTGCCAGATTGGTGTCCTTCTTGAGCATCCCCTCTCTCTGCTCTCACGCTACTGCCTTCCTCTAGCTGGGTATCATCATCAGACCCTTCGAAACGCTGGGCATCCTCCTGGAGCATGTACCCAACACTGTGCTCAAACAGTTCGGGGGACTCCTCAGGAGGACATGGTGGGTCTAGGGAAGGAGTGACCGATGATGACATTGATACCAGGGAAGAGGACGCTTTGGCAGCTGCTTTGCCAGTACCCTGAGCCTGGGTGAGAGAGGATGAGGAGGATGAGGAGGGCTTGGTCATCCACTCAACCAAGTCTTCGGCATGATGCGGCTCAACACGTCCAGCTGCCGAAAAGAAGGACAAGCGTCTCCCATGGCTACGTGCTGATGACGATGCACCGCGTCCACGACCAGCACTGTTGTCTCTAGACACAGAGCCTGCTTGCCCTCTTTTATTGGCTCCTGACTGTCTGCCTCTCCTTGTTTGCCTTCCAGACATTCTAATGGCCTGCAGGAGGTGGGAAAACCAGCAATAAGGGGTAGCTTCAGGTGTATATTTTGCAGGAAGCACACAACGCCCGCTGTAAGTGCTGCAAATGCCTGTTAATGTAACACACCAGGAAAACACAGCAATAAGGGCTAGCTTCAGGTGTATACTGTGCAGGAAGCTTAGCAACAATGACACTGACACTGTCCGCTGCCTATCCTTCTCTCTCCCTGCACACAAGGTTTAGCAAAGAATATCGCTGACACTCTCCCTGACTATCCTTCTCTCTCCCTACACACAAGGTTTAGCAAAGAAAAGCACAATGACACTGTCCCTGCCTATCCTTCTCTTTCCCTGGCGGCCTTTTATAGTGTGGGGCGTGTGCTAAACCCCCTTAGCTATAATTGGCCACAAGCAACCTGCCTGTGGCCAATTATGGCTCTCCTAGCTGCCGGCGCTGTGATTGGCCAAGCATGCGGGGTCACAGTGCATGCTTGGCCAATCACAGCGCCGGGATTGCACTGCGATGGCGCAGTGTATTGTGGGCCGTTCGCGTCACTCGAATTTAGCGCGAACGGCCCAAATCGTTCAATCTTCGTCGAACGATCAAACAGCCGATGTTAGAGTCGAACATATGTTCGACTCGAACACCGAGCTCATCCCTACTGCTGACCTTACATGGTTGCTAATGTGACAGAACACCTCTGATTTTCACATTCAACTAAATGTTAAATGTGAAAATCAGAGGTGTTCCGTCACATTAGCAATCATGTAAGGTTTGCTGCTGCTTTTAAAATGTAAAATGTAAACAGTCCAATGGATTTCCAAATAATGTATTAAAGCTGATAAGCTCAGTTTTGTGTTGAATCGTTGGGTGTAACAAGATGTCCGCTTGGGCCCTTCTCTCATTACTGTGCAGGAGTGTGTGGTGGAGCAAGATGGCGGCAAAACGTCATTACAGCAGCCGCCGCCGGGTGTTCCAAGATGGCCGCCGCTCCGGAGCTAGGCCGAAGCCGCGGCCTTTCCTATGGCCGAGGCTCCGGAGCGCTCCGCGGATCGCGTGGTGATCCGATCCGAACAGGGTGACCCGTTCGGATCACCACCGATCCGTTGCACCCCTAATACATATACTGTGAATGTATTCAGTGTCGTGTATAAACGTTGTGTATGTTTATACTGTGTATGGCACCGAAGACGCGCACGTTATTGGAGCGTGCGAGGAAACCCACGCAGACACAGAGAGCAATAATACAAACATACACTGTGAACGTATCCAGCGTTGTGGATAAACAGACAAATAAAGGAAAAAAGTCCCCCCACCATGCTGCACCGACCGGAGGGGTCACCCGGGAGACTCACCAGCCCAGAATGAGACCCATTTTACATTAAGACTGTGTATCACTATATTATCCATGCTGCTCTAGAAGCAGTGTGTGAGGAAACAGTGAGGAAGCTGTGAGGAGAATCGTGCTGAGCCATCCAGGAGCCAGCACTAAAGGCCAATGGTGTAAAAGAATAGCTTTAAATGAACAAAGGGAGAATGCCTCCACCAGAGGTTCCTCCAGCTTGATTCCCTCACAGCATCAATGAGTGTACTAACAAGCAACCTGTCATTCACTGACCCAGATAAGGAGTCTTCCTCATAAGGAATGTCCTTAGTCAAAATCCAAAAATGCAAAGCTAGGGTCCCGTGTCGCAGCATTGCCCATATCTGAATGGGAGCACTCCCCTGGATATGCGTGGGGAGAGGGCGCTTTTCAGCCCACCTGCGCTTGTGCACCGTTTACCTCCTGGTAACAAATGATTCCAGAAATGCCGACAACTGGTCCATAGGGACCGCAGGTGCAGTAGCACTGCCTGTTGCCACTGACATAAATTGGGAAGCAGGTGACACTGACTCCATAATATCACTACACTCTGAGACTTTTGTCCTGTGGGAGAAAACAAGTCCACCCTCCCGCTGCACTGACTGTGGGGGATACCCAGGGGACTCACTAAACCAGCCAGGACCCCTCGGTTCCGCTGCCTGCGCTGTGCACCCAGCGCGAGTGAACAGTGAGGAGACTGAGCAATAGAGGCCATCCAGCACAAAAGAGCGCGCGGTTACAATAAAATGGGCGCCGCAATTACAAGTGCACCATAGCGAACCACGGCAAGATGGCCGCCAATGCGGTTTACAATGTAAAGTGAAACACAGGAAAAACATGGCGCCGAACGGCGCACAAGGCCCAAACTGACAGAAAACAGCCCACACCGCAATGCAAACCCCTATGGACCCCCACCGGGACAGAGAGACCTCCAGGCACCCCCAGTCAGCGCTCCCCAAGAGTAGGTGACAGAGTAGCAAAACACACAAGGGGGGACAGGGAACCCCCTACAGCATAATAACACACAGCATGTACTCACCTGCAGAGGCAGGAGAAACTATTTACCATCCATGAAGGACCCACTGGTGTGTTCCTGACAAGCATATCACAGTGCAGCACTGAGTAGCTGTCGGCCCGGTCCACTGAGAAATATACAGCAGAACTGTTCAGTCATATGTGGACCTCGGAGCATAAAAGCCCACCGGCCACCCCTGGAGTCGTGTGGCATGTCGTGGACTGATCTCACACTATGTACTGAGCGAGGATCAGCACGCTCGATGGTCGGACTGGGAAGACTACGAGGATAGCGAACTACCCAACCTGTTGCACAGCAGACTGTTGACAGAAAAACCTCAAAAATAAAATAAAATTCAAAAAGGAAGAAAAAAATTTCCTAAGGAGACTGGCTCCAAGGAGAGCCACGTCCTCTCCTCTGCTATGCAGAAAAAAACTGAGGCAGCTAGCTGCAGGTAGGAGGGTTATGTCTGGCTGTTCAGCTCTGGTAATGGAACGTATGTTAAAAACATCTAACATTCTGCCTAGTCTTCTCCTATGAGCAGGAACATAACCCACTTTGTCGAGAATGAAGATGCTGTGTCAGTCCATGGACGGAAAGAGAAAAGTGCTTTTAGTAGCTTTTTGCATTGCCGTTAATGCACGTTTAGTCACACTAGCTTTAATCGTTTCTCCGCCTCTATTCAAAATCAATGGTTCCCTATGAGAGCCCACTGATTTGAATATCAGTCATACCACAAGTCGGGGTTCCCCCCAAAATCCATACCAGACCCTTATCCGAGCATGCAGCCCAGGAAAGGGGGGGACTTTGGGGCAGCTGTTCTTCCTCCAATGTTCCCCCGATGCTCTTCTGCTGTAATGCTGGGTTTGCCACGCGCCTTTACTTACATAGCCCGGTGACATCATCCAGGGGCCCCACCCCTTGTGACATCACTGTCCAATCATGCCTCGGGAGCATGGCAGAACCGGCAGCAGGAGAAGACAGCGGAGAGAAGAGAAGAGGCAGCAAAAGAAGACATCTGCGGAGGGAGAAGAAATCAGAAGAAGAGACGCCGGCGCTGCCTTCATTACTTTATCAAAAACCTGTGTACCATTTATATTTTTGACACCTTTTTTTGGGTGAATGGGTAGGGGGTACAACGTACCCCTACTCATTCACATAGTGTGGGGGCCAGGATCTGGGGGCCCCCTTGTCAAAGGGGGCTTCCAGATTCCAATAAGCCCACAGACACTGACAACCACCTTCCAGGGTTGCCGGGAAGAGGCCCTTGTCCGCATCAATATGGGGACAAGGTGCTTTGGGAGGGGGTGCAGGGCCCCACCCACCCCATGTTGAGGGCATGTGGCTTGGTATGCTCCAGGAGGGAGGGGGGGCTCTCGCTCGTCACACCTTTCCTAGCCTGCATGCTCGGCTAAGGGTCTGGTGTGGATTTTGGGGGGAACCCCATGCCGTTTTTTTTTTCAATTAAAATCCATACCAGACCGAAGGGCTCCCGTGGGGGTTCCCCCCATTTTGGAGGGTTCTCCTTCAAGATCCTCAGCTCACAAGCCGCATCGCAAGTTGGATCAACATGATCCGACTTGCGGTGCGACATATTCAAATCAAATGGGACATTAAAAAAAAAAAAACTTGAAGAGGCTTAACGTGGCTGTATCCAGCTTTTACCAGCGTCAGACGTTTTTACAGCTCTAACGCCGGTCCTCAGAATGCGCTGGCCCTGTTTTTTTTTTACAGCTTTAATACGCCTATGCCACTTACAGCTCCTAAAAGCCTGTATGTGCATGGACACCTAGAACATGGAGGCGTTTAAGCTGCAGAAAAAATGTCTGACGCTGCTAAAAGCAGCTGTAAAAACTGTGTGCATGAGGCTTTAATCACAAGCTCCATAGCTGCCGACCACTTTCACAGAGCCGGCCGTGCGGTCCCCCCTGGCAGCCCGCCTTCCTACCAGGCTGTCCAGTGTCTAACGACACCTGTGAACACATCCACCGGTGGGAAGAGAGAGACTGTAGTGAGACCGAGTCAAATCCATGCCTCAATCTCACATGTAAACAATGAAAGTGGAAGTGAGGTCTCTTCTGGTTTCATATGCACACTTTCCTGGCCAGTACAGCCAGGAGACACATCTAACCAAGCTGGTCTGTGCTTGGTTTGATGGTGTGAAGGGAAGTGGAGTCTATTAGAACCCTAATGTCTACAAAAAGAGTACCTGTCACCTGCCCAATGCTATCACATAGGGGTTTATTAACCCCTTGTGATTGCAATCATGTAAAAAAAAAAAGTAGAATTAACCACTTAAGCCCCGGACCATTTGGTAGCTAAAGGACCAGAGGTGAATTCAGAATTTTGCACTGCGCTGCTTTAACTGTAAATTGTGCGGACATGCAATGTTGTACCCAAACTAAATTTGCATCCTTTTCTTCCCACAAATAGAGCTTTCTTTTAATGGTATTTGATTGCCTCTGCGATTTTTCTTTTTTGCGATATAAACGGAAAAAGACCGAAAATTTTGAAAAAAAATGATATTTTCTAATTTTTGTTATAAGAAAAATCGAATAAACTCAATTTTAGTCATACATTTAGGCCAAAATGTATTCAGCCACATGTCTTTAGTAAAAAAAATGTCAATAAGCGTATATTTATTGGTTTGCGCAAAAGTAATAGCGTTTACAAACTAGGGTACATTTTCTGGAATTTACACAGCTTTAAATTTATGACTGCCTATCTCATTTCTTGAGGTGCTAAAATGGCAGGGCAGTACAAAACCCCCCCAAATGACCCCATTTTAGAAAGTAAACACCCCAAGGAAATTGCTGAGAGGCATGTTGAGCCCATTGAATATTTTTTTTTTGTCCCAAGTGATTGAATAATGACAAAAAATAAATAAAAAAATTACAAAAAGTTGTCACTAAATGATATATTGCTCACACATGCCATGGTTATATGTGGAATTGCACCCCAAAATACATTCTGCTGCTTCTCCTGAGTACGGGGATACCACATGTGTGGGACTTTTTAGGAGCCTAGCCACGTACGGGACCCCGGAAACCAAGCACCGCCTTCAGGATTTCTAAGGGCGCAAATTTTTGATTTCACTCCTCACTACCTATCACAGTTTTGAAGGCCATAAAATGCCAAAATAGCACAAAACCCCCCCAAATGACCCCATTTTGGAAAGTAGACACCCCAAGCTGTTTGCTGAGAGGCATGGTGAGTATTTTACAGCTCTCATTTGTTTTTGAAAATGAAGAAAGAACATTTTTTTTTTCTTTTTTTTTTTCAATTTTCAAAACTTTGTGACAAAAAGCGAGATCTGCAAAATACTCACAATACCTCTCAGCAAATAGCTTGGGGTGTCTACTTTCCAAAATGGGGTCATTTGGGGGGGGTTTGTGCCATCTGTGCATTCCATGGCCTCTGAAACTGTGATAGGCAGTGAGAAGTGAAATCAAAAATTGACACCCTTAGAAAGCCTGAAGGTGGTGCTTTGTTTTTGGGGTCCCGTACGCGGCTAGGCTCCCAAAAAGTCTCACACATGCGGTATCCCCGTACTCAGGAGAAGCAACAGAATGTATTTTGGGGTGTAATTCCACATATGCCCATGGCATGTTTGAGCAATATATCATTTAGTAAAAACTTTGTGCAAAAAAAAAATAAAATAAAAATAAATTTATTTTTTCCGCAACTTGTGTCAACATATAAAATATTCCATGGACTCGACATGCCTCTCAGTATATAGCTTGGGGTGTCTACTTTCCAAAATGGGGTCATTTGGGGGGGTTTTGAACTGTTCTGGCATTTTATACACAACATTAGGAAGCTTACATCCACTCTTCTAACCACTTGAAGACAAAGCCCTTTTTGACACTTTTTGTTTACATGAAAACATATTTTTTTTTGCAAGAAAATTATGTTGAACCCCCAAACATTATATATATTTTTAAAGCAAAGGCCCTACAGAATAAAATGGTGGGTGTTGCATTTTTTTTTCTACACAGTATTTGCGCAGCGATTTTTCAAACGCATTTTTTGGGGAAAAAATACACTTTTTTTTATTTTAATGCACTAAAACACACTATATTGCCCAAATGTTTGATGAAATAAAAAAGATTATCTTAGGCCGAGTACATAGATACCAAACACGACATGCTTTAAAATTTCGCACAAACGCGCATTGGCGACAAACTACATACATTTTTAAAAGCCTTTAAAAGCATTTACAGGTTACCCCGTTAGATTTACAGAGGAGGTCTACTGCTAAAATTACTGCCCTCGATCTGACCTTCGCGGTGATACCTTACATGCATGATGCAATTGCTGTTTACATATGACGCCAGACCAACACTTGCGGTCGCCATTGGGCAAGAGCAGGGCAGGACAGGGGTGCTTTTTTATTTTTTTAATTATTAATTTTGCTTTTTTTTTTTTTTTTAAACTGTTGCTTACATATTTTTTTTTTTATCACTTTTATTGTTATCTCAGGGAATGTAAATATCCCCTATGATAGCAATAGGTAATGACAGGTACTCTTTTTTGAAAAAACTGGGGTCTATTGGACCCTAGATCTTTCCTCTGCCCTCAAAGCATCTGACCACACCAAGATCGGTGTGATAAAATGCTTTCCCAATTTCCCAATGGCGCTTTTTATATCCGGGGGGGGGGGACATTCCCTCCCACTGCTTGTAAAAGCAGTCCAGAGGCTAATTAGCCACTAGGATTGCTTTTACATGAAAGCCGGCCGCTGGCTGAAAAGAATGATACCAAGATGATACCTAAACCCGCAGGCATCATTCTGGTATAAACATTCAAAGTCCAGCAACATACCAGTACGTTGCTGGTCCTTGTTGGACATGTATTGTAATCTTTTTTTTAATGCAGCCTGTTGGCTGAACGAAAAAAAAAGATTGATCGGTGGGTATGCCCACCATTAGAATACCGCCCTTCATCCACCCACTTCTAATGATGGGCATACATGCACCATTTATATATGCCGAAGCATGGGGGCATCTTCTCACAAAAGTTATGCCGCGTACACATGGTCAGACTTTTCCACGGGCAAGCCTCCGTCGGAATTTCGACCGTATGTACGCGGCATTAGGAGCAAAATCGCTCCTCCGCTCCTGCTGCCCCAATGCTTCGGCATAGATGGTTTTTTTTTTAACTGTGGTGGTGAAATCACCTCCTACAGCACTGGAGTCGCAGGGATCAGGCCTGTCTCTGCAAACGCTGCAGTTATGTGTGTTGTGTTTTGCAAGTGACAGTGATCGATCGATACTGCACTTGGGTGGCCTGGGCTGGACGGAGGGGCAAAACGCAGGTGCTAGCATGTATCTGGGCTGATCCCGCTAACACTGCGTTTTTGGGAACCCTAAACTGCTGGGGACGCTAGTATAGATCTGATCAGATCAGATATTGAGCTGATCAGATACTATACCACTAAGGGGGGTGTATGCTTCACGCGTGGGTGTTAGCGCTACTGGCACTAACCTGATGCTGCCTGGGGTGTGACGCAGACCCTCTCTGACGCTAAAACCTAATTGATATCACCCGCCGGGCGATCAGGGGGTTAAACCTTTATTGGGTTATATACGCGGGTGCCCTGACACTATAAAAAGCAAACTAACTAACCAGCGTCACCCGTAACACTTATATGATGATCACTGGTGAAAGGGTTAACTAGGGGCAATTAGGGGGTTAAAACCTTTATTAGGTAATATATGGGGGTACCTGACGCTATATAAAAACCTGACGGCGAACCTAAAAAAAATTACTGGCTACCTATCGGCATCACCGACACTAAGACATCGATCAGAAAAATTATCGCTTAGTGACCATGGTGATAGGGGGTGAAAGGGTTACCTGGGGGGCGATCAAGGGGGTTAAACCTTTATTAGGTAATATATTGGGGTACCTGACGCTATAAAAACCTGCGGCGAACCTAAAAAAAATTACTGGCTACCGATCAGCATCACCGACGCCAAGACATCGATCAGAAAAATGATCGCATAGCGACGGCGGTGCTAGGGGGTGAAAGGGTTACCTGGGGGGTGATCAAGGGGGTTAAACCTTTATTAGGTAATATATGGGGGTACCCGACGCTATAAAAACCTGCGGCGAACCTAAAAAAAATTACTGGCTACCGATCAGCATCGCCGACGCTAAGACATCGATCAGAAAAATTATCGCTTAGTGACCATGGTGATAGGGGGTGAAAGGGTTACCTGGGGGGCGATCAAGGGGGTTAAACCTTTATTAGGTAATATATTGGGGTACCTGACGCTATAAAAACCTGCGGCGAACCTAAAAAAAATTACTGGCTACCGATCAGCATCACCGACGCCAAGACATCGATCAGAAAAATGATCGCATAGCGACGGCGGTGCTAGGGGGTGAAAGGGTTACCTGGGGGGTGATCAAGGGGGTTAAACCTTTATTAGGTAATATATGGGGGTACCCGACGCTATAAAAACCTGCGGCGAACCTAAAAAAAATTACTGGCTACCGATCAGCATCACCGACGCTAAGACATCGATCAGAAAAATGATTGCTTAGTGACGGCGGTGCTAGGGGGTGAAAGGGTTACCTGGGGGGTGATCAAGGGGGTTAAACCTTTATTAGATAATTTATGGGGGTACCCGACGCTATAAAAACCTGCGGCGAACCTAAAAAAAATTACTGGCTACCGATCAGCATCGCCGACGCTAAAACATCGATCAGAAAAATTATCGCTGAGTGACCGTGGTGATAGGGGTGAAAGGGTTACCTGGGGGGCGATCAAGGGGGTTAAACCTTTATTAGGTAATATATGGGGGTACCCGACGCTATAAAAACCTGCGGCGAACCTAAAAAAAATTACTGGCTACCGATCAGCATCACCGACGCTAAGACATCGATCAGAAAAATGATCGCTTAGCAACGGCGGTACTAGGGGGTGAAAGGGTTATCTGGGGGGTGATCAGGGGGTTAAACCTTTATTAGGGGGGGGTCAGGGGGCTACACTGGACCTAAAACTAAATGTACTGACACTTTTACAGTCACAAATGTCACAGATTGCAGTGATCATTAAATAAATGGTCACTGCAATCAGTGACACTGTGACTGGGGGCTGGGGGGTGATCTGGGGGGGGGCCTGGGGGGGCGATTTATGTACCTATGTGTCCTGGTGTCAGTGTAGTGTTGTGTGCACTAACCTGCATCTTCTCCTGTACGGCGCTCGGTATATGTGAGCGCCGCAGGAGAGATGACATCACTTCCTCCAGCCTGTGTAAACAAGCACACAGGCAGGGGAAGCTCTCATTCGCCGGTAGCGATCGAGAGGGGGTGGCCGGAATCGAATGGCCGTCCCCTCATGCCGGATCGCTCCCGAAGGTAAAACGACCGCTCACTGTAAAGAAGGGGGGTCCGATCGGACCCCCCAACTATACAAAGGCAATCCCGTACATATACGTGATTCTGCCTGTCAGTGCCATTCTGCTGACGTATATTTACAGTGGGCGGTCGTTAAGTGGTTAAAAAAAAAAAAAGCCAAATACCCTGTTGCGCCCCACACCTGCGCAAATGCGAACGCAGCCCAGGGTGCGTAGATGTATGTAAAACACTGTCGCACCACACATGACATATCGCTGTGAACGTTGGAGTGAGAATAATTCTAGCACAAGAGCTCCTAATTAACAGTAAATTGAGGAGCTGTGGGGGGCGTGTCCGGATGTAGAGCGAGGAAGACGTGCTGCTGAGGAGCTCCGCACATCCTGATTACATCTGATGCCATCCTGCCTTCCCACCGCCCTGGTAAGCCCCCAAACTTACCCAGTGGGCTCCTGAACGTCCCCTGCCTCGGCCCCAGCTGCTATTTTCTGCCCTGGTCACCCGATTGTGCTGCTACAGGGACCCGCGGCTGGCTCTGTGCCCCTGGTGTCCGCCGCCATCTTGCGGCCTGCTGACACTCCCGGATCCCCTGAGCTGAATTGCCGCGATTCGCGGGGCTAGGGGGGCCTCATCCACACACACCAAGGGCGCCTGTGGCGAGGGGGGTGCTCCGGACCGGCGCTGCGACCACCGGGGGGCCTCGGGAGGTTGATTGTCCCGGCCTGTGGCCTCCAGCCATCTTGCGGCCTACCGCACTTCTTGCAGCCTCCGGCCTCAATTACTTTATGCGGCGGGACGAGCGGCGGACATCCACATCCTCCGGTAGTACCATCCGTGCGGGGGGAGTTGGCAGTGTATCCGAGGACTTTCAGAGAGCTGCTCCCCCACACCCACACCTGCGGCCTGCTGCCATCTTGCGGCCTGCAGTGCCGGCCCCATCCACCGGACACTGTGGGACAGTCTTACCTTCCCTCCTCCTGTGATCCTTGGCTAACTGACTGCTCTGCAACACTGCGGGGGGGGGGGCTGTCCCGCTCTTGCACCTCTCCACCTTGTCATTACTACAGCCTCCATCCTCCCCCTTGAACTGAGCCCCCTGCCCACAAACCCCCCCCCCAAACTCCCCTTAATCTTGGGGTAAGGCTTGGATGGGCCGCCCTAAGACCCACTACTCCACAAACAAGGGCCCGAAGGCTCCTCATATCCCCCCGTCAGCGGTTGCTTCGTCTGAACGGCGCTCCTCAGCTGGGATGGCGGCTAATACACAGAGGGCTGCGGAGTCCGGGGTGGCGGCGCCCCCCACGGGAGTGGAGATCCTGGCGGCCATCACATCCTGTAAGGAAACTCTGACATCTAAGATCGACTTCTTGACAGTGGATGTCGGTCTCATCCGTCAAGATATGGATACATTTCGCTCTCGCATCACGGAGGTGGAGGACAGGGTCTCCATGGTGGAGGATACGGTCCGGTCAGACTCCAGGGAGGTGCGGGCCCTCCAACTTCAAGTGAAAGCGCTGCAGGAGCGCGCAATAGATACCGAGAACCGCCTCAGGCGGAACAACATCCGCATAATTGGACTGCCCGAGAGGGCTGAGGGCTCTAGACCTGCTGAATTTACTGAGCAACTACTGACCACCCTGTTCGACCTGGGTGCCACGCCATCTACCTTTGTGGTCGAAAGAGCCCACAGGGTTCCGCCGCTCCCTCCGAGACCTGGGGCCCCTCCGCGCCCGTTCCTGTTACGAATGCTGAACTACCGGGACCGGGACCGCATTCTGGCGGCGGCACGCATCATGCCTGAAATTAAATATGAGAATACCAGATTACTTTTCTTCCCAGACTTCTCTCAGGAGGTACAGCAACGTCGCAAGTCCTTTACTGATGTGAGACGCCGGCTCCGAGAGAAGGGAATACGCTTTGGCCTGTTGTATCCCAGCAGACTGCGAATCACAGATGGTAGCGATACTCACTTCTTTTACACCCCTGAGGCGGCAACGGCATGGCTAGACGCCCGTTAACTACACAAAGCCGAGGACCCATGGTGGAATACACCCGGCAGGGATCGGATGCGCATCACCTATCTCATCAATGGACGTCTCTCCTGTCTCATGGTGAATCCCAGCAATACCCCCTTCTGTGTCCCCAATCCTGTTTATCCCTCCTGACTTCCACCTTTACTCCATCTACATAAGTGTTAACTTCTGCTGGCTAGACTGCTACTTACTCCTGCCTAAGGAGCTCCAACAGCAAATACTGAACTGCCCCGTCTGTGAACCGAGGTGATCCGAGTTGTCCCTTGTCCACGCTTTGGACCCCCACCCAGAGTCGAGACGGACTTCCCTGGAGACTTCTTCTTCACCTGCGGTCCTACGGGCCGACTTCTTGAGGTCGCAGTGACCTAAAGATTTGATGTTTTTTTCAGTTATGGGACGAAACCCTGCATCAGTTTTTATGGCTCTTGGGCCCCTTTTTTTTTGGCCCTTGAAGCTAGGTTTGTATGATGTTTGGGTAGGGTGTTCTATGTTCTGGGGAGGAGGGTTTCATTGTTATGACGGTCCAGACAATTACTGTGTTGCTCAATTGACTTATGGGTCTCTGACCCTATTGAATAGGTGTGCCAATGCCGAGTTTAATTATATGTGTTGGGTTAAAGGGCTCATCCTGCTTCTATTTCCCCCTGGTGCTCCTTGATGGCTCCCCCGGATGCTGAACTCCTGACCATTCTGTCATGGAATGTTCGGGGGCTCAACTCAAAATTTAAAAGGTCACTATTATTCCAATATTTGAAATTACATAATCCCCATATAGTGTTACTGCAGGAGACACATTTAACCGGTAGCAAGGTTCTGGCTCTGAAGAAGCCCTGGGTACAGAGGGCGCTTCATGCGACCTACTCTTCGTATTCTCGTGGGGTGTCTATCCTGATTAGCAAACGTATACCGTGTGTGATTCATGATGTTCATCTGGACCCCCAGGGAAAATTTGTTATGGTTGTGCTAAGTGTATATAACAAAAAATATGTTATTGTGAATGTTTATCTGCCTCCCCCGAGTCAGATACAAACTTTGTACACTCTCTATGAGAGGCTGGCTCCGCATTGCCCAGCATGGGTTCTGTTCATGGGAGATTTTAATGCTACACTGTCCCGTGACCTGGACAGGCCTTCCCCCAGTCCAATTTTAGTTCTGATCTCGGAACGTGGGCTCAGGCCACGGAGTTCCAGGAGGCGTGGAGGTGGCTTCATCCCCATGATAGAACGTATTCATGCTTTTCAACCACATTTCGAACCTCCTCCCGCATTGATCTGGCTTTTGCCAATTCCACCATGCTGGCTAACATTCAGGAGGCATGTTACCTTCCCTCTGGCCTCTCTGACCATCATCCACTTAAATTGACCATTAGGACCACCAGGTCGCGGAACAATACCCTTTGGAGGTTACAACCCCATTGGATCAAAAATGATGCTGTACATGATAAGGTTCTCTCTCCCCTGGGGGAATATTGGGCACACAATGCGGGGTCGGCCTCTCTGGAGATGACCTGGGATGCCTCCAAGGCTCACAGCAGGGGTCAGTACATCTCGGCTGTGGCGGCGGTAAAGGCGGAACTGGGAGACGGGGTGTCTGACCTGCAGCGTAGGGTGGACGAGGCACTGAATCGGTATTCAGCCTCGCCAACGGTCTCCAATTTTGAGCACCTTTCATCGCTTAAGCGAGAACTACATCTCCATGTTTGTATACCAAGCCTAGTGGTATCTGAAAGTAGCAGACAGGAATACTTTGAACATGGAGACAAAAACAGCAAACTACTAGCGCTGCTAACGCAGCAGGACAGGCCCTCAGTGGTTATACCGGAGATCCTCACGACAGATGGCGCTTTAGTCACCTCTCAGGAGGATATTCTGGCTGCGTTCACCACATTTTACACCTCCTTGTATGTCTCTTCACTTCCTGACGGGTTTGACCCTACACCTATGATCTCCCTACTAGACACGCTAGCCCTGGGATGGCTCTCTGACACGGAGAGGCAACTCCTTGTCTCGGAAATCACTCCAGAAGAGGTCACATTGGCCATTAAGTCTTTTCCGGCAGGTAAAACCCCAGGGCCGGACGGCCTGCCCATTGAGTACTATAGGGCCCACACAGAATTGCTTGCCCCCAAACTAGCTCAGATGTTTCAAACTTGCTTGAACCAAGACTCCTTACCGCCCTCTATGAGAGAGGCCCACGTAGTTCTCATTCCAAAGCCTCATAGAGACCCTAAGTTATGCGCCTCTTACAGGCCAATTGCGCATGTCAACTGTGACCTTAAAATCTTGACCAAGCTATTGGCCACTAGACTTAACGTAGTAATAAAATCCCTGATTGACTCTGACCAAACGGGCTTTATGCCCGGTAGATCTACAGACATTAACATACGCAGATTATTCACTAATATTCATGCTCCTCATACTAACCAAGGCACTAGAACCATTGCCACCTTAGATATAGAGAAGGCATTTGACACAGTGGAATGGATCTATCTATGGGAGGTGCTTAGAAGAATGGGGTTCCCGTTAAAATTCATAGGTTGGATACGCACACTTTACACTGGTCCCACGGCATGCATTAAGCTGAATGGCTCCCTGTCTCCTCCGTTCCCCCTGCAGAGGGGCATCAGACAGGGATGCCCTCTCTCCCCGGCTCTGTTCGCCCTGGCCGTGGAGCCTATTGCTGAAGCCCTTAGGAGCTCGGCCGAGGTCCGTGGTCTTAGGGTGGGCTGGCTGGAGGAGAGGGTGGCTCTTTACGCGGACGATATGCTCCTGTTTTTGAATGACGCTGGTGACTCTCTGCGGGGCGCACTTAGTATCATGGATGCCTTCGCCGCCTTCACGGGGCTGAGAGTGAACTGGCACAAGTCGCAGTTGTTTCCAGTGGATGCGGGGGCCAGGTCCTCCTCACCCTCCTCTCTCCCGCTTCAATGGGTTGAGCAGTTCACCTATTTGGGAATTGTTGTCTCAAGAGAGAGTGGGGACTTTGTGCGGCTCAATCTCGACCCTGTCTTGGTAGCCATTAAAGCCAAACTTAAGGCGTGGGGTAATCTCCCCCTTTCGCTCATTGGGCGTATTAACTTGCTTAAGATGAAAGTCCTCCCTAAACTCACATACATTTTTCGGAACTCCCCTCACTGGCTGACTAAAGTTTTCTTTAATTCCCTCAGGCAACTCTTCCTCTCCTTTATTTGGGGGTCCAGGCCGCCTAGATTCAAATATTCCACCTTGACCAGGCCTGTGGACAGTGGAGGCCTGGCCCTCCCTGATTGTTACAAGTATTATTTGGCCACTCAGCTTGTGACTGCCCATTGGTGGTTACGACCGGACCTGACCAACTCTGCAACGGTGCTGGAGGCAGCCATAGTGGGGTCCTTGGAGGCACTGGAGGGGCTGCTGTTCAGGGGGCCTAAAGCGCCTCACAATCTCACCCCTTCGATGCGTACCACTATGCGGGCATGGAAGGCGGGTGAGGCGCTGAGGACACCCCAGCCGAACTCTTGGTCTCCTCACACCCCCTTGTGGCTGAATCCTAACCTTTCGCAATTCCACACTATCCCAGATCCGCAGGCCTGGGCCAAATACAAAATACTGACCCTCAAACATATCATCACCAACGGAGATCTCACCCCCTTTCACACTTTATGCGCCAAATTTAACGTGCCTGAACGAGCCCACTTTAGATATCTCCAAATTGCACATGCCTACAGGTGCCAATTTTTGAGCAGGCCAGTTGAACTGGCATACTCCGAGCTAGAATCTACCATCCGGGTGAAAGACCTGGAGAAGCCTACGTCTCAGATCTATGGATCCCTGCTGGTTGCTGCTATCCCCGAGCTGTCTTCCCTTCGCAGGAAATGGGTGGAGGACATACCGGGGTTGGACGACGACGACTGGCGGGAGGTTTGGGATTTTCCCTTCTCCCCACTGGTCTCAGCGAGGGATAAATTAGTCCAATATAAAATTGTACACAGAGCTCACTACACACCTCACAGGCTTCACCAGATGTCGCCGGAGCATTCTCCGGAGTGCTGGCGTTGCTCCTACCAACCAGGGGGTTTCTTCCACATTTTCTGGGCTTGCCCAGCAATTGTACACTATTGGAATGAAGTGCTATGGGTGATCACTAAGGCCACTGGGACTTGCGTCCCATATGAACCTATATACTGTTTGCTAGGATTAGTTGATCAACTGCCAATGATCAGAGCCAGGAAAACACTCATATCCTTGCTACTACCGTCTCCCCCCTCTGTTAAATTCTGGAAAAGATTAGTTAATGCCAGTTTGCCCCTGTATAAAGCCACTTACTCGTCCAGAGGTTGTCCGCATAAATTTGAAAAGGTGTGGAGTTGTTGGCTAGAGGACAGAAACACGGCAGGTGAATAGTGACCAATGCCTAAACTTGTAACGTATCACTAGGTTATCATTTTCTTAACCCAAACAATTTTTTCAGGCTACCATCCTCTATTGATATCACTTTGAGCATGACTTATCTTGAATGGACCCTCTCCCCCAGTCTGGGGTTAAAGTGTAAGTTAAGTTAAAGTGTATGTGTTATTTGTGGCCCTGTGTCGGTATGTTGCCGACACAGGGCAACAGCCCCTACGTGGGCAGATGTTGTGCCTATGTGTGGGCAAAATGTGTGTGTCTATAAAAACTTCAATAAAAAGATTTTACAAAACAAAATTGAGAAGCTGTAAAGCGTCACCTATGGTTATTTTTGGGCACCATCATTTTTGGCGATATCGCAGGCGTATGCATGCAATTTTAAAATATGGAATGTTAGGCATCCGTTTACTCGATGCAACCTCATCTTTTATATTTTAACCAAAAATGGGTTGGTTTTGCACTAAAATGTACTTTATTATATTTTTTCCAGAAATTTTGCATTTAACAGTTGCGGAAATATCACATGAAAAAAATTTGCAACTATCGCTTTTTTATTCTACAGGGCCTCTGCTTTCAGAAAATATATAATGTTCTGGGGTTTATATAATTTTATTGCCAAAAATTTTAATTTTAACATGTATGCGACAAAGAAAAAAAAAAAATTTTTGGAGCTGGACTGGTTAAATCAGAATTAAGCCCATCAATTTAACGGTTTCCCAAAACAGTTAGTTTAGGTGCATATGCACACTGGGCTAAAAAAAAAAAAAAAAAAGCTGCCTTTACATGCATTTTTTCCTACCAGTAAATGCACATTTGTTAGCCTAGGTGTGCATTCACACATAGGTGTTTATAGGCATATTAAAAGAAGAGAATTTACAGGTAGAAGAACCCCATCACCAGCGCGTTCAGGAGAGGAGCTTTTGGGCAAAGCACTAGATGCGTTTAGAGCTTGAGTGTTCATTCCAATAGCCAGAAAAAATGTATATTCTGGCCAATGAAATCTAATAAATGCCCAAACGCTTGACAACTTAAACGTGTGCGCTAAATGCGGCATTTGGCTTTTTTTAGACAGCTTTTCTCCTGCAAGAAATGACACTCAGGGGAGCTGAGCAAATGCTCGATGCGCATGAGGCCTAACAAGGTTACAACAATGTAAGTTTATAAATTCTTACAGTTACAGTGAGTGGTCAGTGTAACTGGTTAAAATAAACTAGATGGTCAGCCATACTTGAATTGCTGTACAAACATGCACACTCATATTGGGGAAATGTGTCTTCCACCTTCCCCAAGAAAGATCAACCATGAGCTTTCTGTGAGTGCTTAGAGACATGATGACATATGTCTAGCCTTGGCAGAGAAGTCAATGAACTTTATAAAACATGTTAAGGTCTAAAGATTAATTTTCATTTCTGTTTGGAATAAAGAAAAACAGTTACCTACCAAACCTGTGGCAGAAAATGTGCTTGAACATAATCATACATCGCACTAGGGTATTATTTGCTACTACAATCTGTAATGCAAAGAAAACCATACAAATAGGTATACAAGTCCCATAAAGTGCTTGTGCTTAAAAGGAGTTGTAAAGGCAGAAGGTTTTTATTTTATTTTAATGCATTCTGTGCAGCAGTCTCCCCAGCACCCCCTAATTACTTACCTGAGCCCGATCTCTCTCCAGCGATATCCACAAGTGCCTTAGCCATCCGGGACCCTCCTCTTGATTGGCTGAGACACAGTAGCGGTGCCATTGGCTCCTGCGGCTGTCAAAGTCAGTTAGCCAATCATTAGAGAGGGTGCGGAACCGGGCCGGGGCTCAGTGTCTGAATGGACACAGGGAACTGCGACTCCGCTTGAGTGCCCCCATAGCAAGCTGCTTGCTGTGAGGGCACTCGACAGGAGGGAGGGGCTAAGAGCAGTAATGAGGGACCCGAAAAGAGGAGGTTTCGGGCTGCTCTGTGCAAAACCAACTGCACAGAGGTGGTATGACATGTTTGTAAAGTCTCATTTAAAAAAACAAAAACAAAAACAAAAAAAACACAAACACAAAATATTGGTTTGCGCAAAAGTTAGTTATAGCGTCTACAAAATAGGGAAAAGATTTATGGCATTTTTATGTTTTATTTTTTTACTAGTAATGGCGGCTATCCGCGATTTTTAGCGGGACTAAAAAAGCGATTTCCTCTCCTGTCAAAATGGAGATTTCCCCGCTCTGGCTCTCGTGCCCATGATCGCAGGTGGCCGGCGGACATCACGGCCACACGGATCGGAACCCCTGCCGTGCAGCGGGGGTGCACGCCTGCTATGGCCCTTAAAGGAGCAGACGTACAGGTACGTCGATTTGAGGGAAGGAGCCAAATTGCCGACATAAATGTGCGTGAGCTGGTCGGCAAGTGGTTAAATCTTCAAAATAGACAGGTGCTCCCTTAGTGCTCAGTTCAAGTGACCCACATGGATGTGCACTCACCCCAGATATGGACCAACTATCTAGTATGGTTACTTTCGCCTGTGGGTAATCCACCCCTGGGTGATGTTCTAGATGGGGACTCTCTCAAAGGGTTAATCACAAAGCCTCCTATTGCCATTTGGATTTCTTGTATTGGTAGGGGAACCACCCCTATATATGATCCTCTAAGGCAGTGGTTCTCAACTCCAGTCCTCAGGGCCCACTAACAGGCCAGGTTTGCAAGATAACTGAAATGCATCACAGGTGATATAATTTGCTGCTCAGTGATTGCAGTATTCTAGTCTGCATCTCCCCAAGCTAATACTTAAAATCTGGCCTGTTAGTGGGCCCTGAGGACAGGAGTTGAGAACCACTGCTCTAAGGCAAAAAAACCTCACTGGATGGGTCCTTAGATAGCATTATTCAGCAAAAAAAAAAAACAATGGGGAAATTCCACACAGCGTAAAAACGTAGATTAAAGTAGATAAGAAACAAAAGGTGAAAAAAAAAACCTCACATTTTATCATGCCTAAAGCCTGGCATTTAGCGTGTACGTCGTGTTTTTTGTGTAATTTGCTCGGGCCAGCTTGTAATATATGCTGCAATCTACAGCTCAGCTAGATTCTGGGCGTCTCGTGGGTGGAAGTAATGTCGCAGTGACGCGATCAAGCCTTGCCACATTTCAGCCAATCAGAAAGGGCCGTCAACAGGAATTTCCTTTCTGGGACTTGTAGTTCTGCAACAGCTGGAGGGCCGCAGGTTGAGCAGGCCTGATCTAGATCACCACCGAGGGGTGGATTCCCCACAGGCGCAAGTGACCATACTAGAGATAGTTGGTCCATTACAGATTGTAATAGCAAATGATACTCTAGAGCAATGTATGATTATGTTCATTATTGAGTTCTGAAGTTATGCTTACGTTGGCATTACAGCTGGTGAGAATTTTCTAGCATTTTTATTAACACAATTTTTGTTGATCATCTCACGAGATCTGTGGGGCTAAAGTAGAACCTTTTTATATGGCAAAGAGCAATACAGAATGCGCAGAAACCCATAAACATATTTCACTCATCCAAATTTAGTAAACTGAAATCTGAATGGTCACTATGCGTCATCACACTTGACTCATTGCTACTTCTTGAACTAACTTATCAAAAAAGCTTGTAAGCCTTTGTTAAAGTACCATGCAAGTAAGGCCCCATTCACACCTAGTGTTAGGGGAACTCGTGTTTTTTCTGGATTTTTTTGCATGTTTTTCTGTGCGTTTCTATGTGTCACGCATAGGGCAGCCAATTCACTTGAATGCATGACACAAAAGCTCCAAAACCTTTTAAGGCGTAAATTGTCACATCATTTGTAATGCACAAAAACACACGACTGCTGGCCATGTTTGGGGTGCCATTAGGAATTAATGGCCTTGCAAGTATGACCAGCGTTTTTCCACACACTTCTGGAATGCACAGGTGTGGATGGGACCTAAACAGAAAGACCTGTTCAATTAAATCTTTAAAATAAAAAATCTAATTACCTTTTCTTTGATCTGCCAAGAACTTCCTTGTGGATGTAGTCTCTTTTCCCATAACAGAACAACAATTCCACGAGCCTGCAGCAAACTTGCACAAACATCTCTCGTGAGTCTAGAAACTCTTGAAAGTTGGCACAAAGTAAAACTATCAAGAAATCCTGCAATGTGCTGCAGAACTTCATATGGCAAGCTACTAAAATGATCCACAGATGGGTTTTGGGGCGAGTTCTTTATAGACTGACTTTTGCTGGGTATGTGAGGCTGAATCCCAAAAGACTTCAAGTGTCGATCATGAATGATTTTTGATCCTTGGGTCAATGGGCAAAATCTACGTTGAGAAAAAGTACATCCATAATATGCCAAAGGACATCTTTGTTCCATCCATCCATTTAAACCAGCGTGAATATCAGCATGCACATTCTTAAAGTGAGCAGAAAATTCATCTCTTCTAAATAGTTGTCCACATACAAATGTAAACATAGACCTTTGTTTGACTTGGTATCCTGCAACATATTCTAGAACCAAGTCTAGGCCAAGTGTCTGGAAAGGACTAGGATTGGAAAGCTGAGGATTAGCATGATCACAAGCACAAGCTGATGCAATGTCCCCAACCATTGTATTTGTTGCCAATATTGTAGATGGAAATGAAAAGGTTTGGGTTCCGCAGTCAATATGATTGGCATCTACATATCGTCTTTCAGAAATCCCTCTACCTCCAGGTGACTCTCCTAAACAGAACAGAAAAGCAGCTGTGACTAAATCAATGCGATTGAGTCCCATGGGATCCTCTTGTACTTCCAAATCAGATGTGTCTACTGCCTTGCTTTCAGTCCCAACTTTAAACCAATATGAATTACCGAGAAATGGGCTTTTTCCAAAGACAGCAACATTTCGGAACCACTGCTCCCCATTTTTATCCATTTGCTCCTCGGAACTATTTTTGAAACACGAAGCCGAGAGCTGCTCAACACCAAGAAAAGAACCATTAGGGTTTACATGGGTTTTACGGCCATCTAAGGGAATATCAGCATTTTGCCTCGTTACTACAGAAAACATATCCTTTCCTTCATTTTGGAAACCATTACACATTACAGATGATTGCTTTATATTAACGTCTTCACATTCAGCGAAATCACTACAGTTTCTTCTTGGATAGAAAGCATTGGAACGGTTTTGATGCAAATGATTCAAGGGACTGCACATCATTTCATTAGAAGCTGAAATGCCTTCTTCCTCTACAAATCCCTGATCTTTAAAGATATCACATCTACCATTTTGCTCAGAAATCTCAAATTTTTTGTTCATCTCAGAACTGGCATCTCTTAACCTACCGTTAAGCATAGCAATGTCTATTGTAGCATTATTTAATATGTCCAGAGCAGCAGCTAAACTCATTGTTGTCTCAAGTGTTGCTTGATAAAATGCACTATAAGGATCTTCATCACTAGAAACATCTTTTTTAAGCATTCTATTATTTTCTGCTTTACCAGGTATCGGTTCATGAGGTTCAAGCTTTTTAGTTGTTTTGGACATCATTGTTTCCACTTTAAGAGATTCCAGAAGCATTCTTTGATCTTGCAAAGCTAAAGCCAGATCTAACTGTTCTACTGTATCAACATCTGTGCTGAGGTTTTCATAAGATGTTCTATCTGCATAGCTTACTGGCCATCTATTCCACTCCATTGTACAACATACTACATTTGCAGGGCAGTACTTTAAGTGTTCAGCTAACTTGTTACGAGTCATTACAAA
This sequence comes from Rana muscosa, assembly GCA_029206835.1. Taxonomy (NCBI): domain Eukaryota; kingdom Metazoa; phylum Chordata; class Amphibia; order Anura; family Ranidae; genus Rana; species Rana muscosa. The sequence continues at coordinate 12,118,768 of CM055121.1, read as the reverse complement.
AGGACAACCAAATCCTTGGTTTAAACAAGGCACCCTTTCTAGGGGGCACAATATTCGATGCTCATCAGCTTTGCAGGCGTGAAAGACTGCCCCGCAAACATGCAGGCAGTTGACTAAATCACACGATACTCCAGCCTCTAGCTTCATCATACAGCGGCGGCTGACACAGCTTGCACAGTGTAAATGTTGATTTTCTTCACTCATGATGAGGCAAAAATCTGAAGGAAAAAAAAAAAAAAGTAGATTTTTTTTATCTCATTGGATACAGACTTTATTTCTTTTTTTTTTTTTTGTTTACAAAAGTTTTTATTTGGAAGACAAGAAAATGACAAACTTCAGTATAAAGAGTTATACAAAATACAGTAGTGCTAGGGTTTACAAGGTCTGTACGTGAGAATGGCAACAACGGTTATATCAATACGCAATCAGTATCAACCATAAGGACAAGATAACATTTGGGTGTGAGGGTAGAGTGGTGTGGATAAAAGTCCCATAGGAGTAAGCTCCAAAAACAAACTTGCAGACAAACAAAAATAAAGCACATACAAAAAAAAAAAACACAACAGAGCACCAGGCAATCTGGCTACCTCAGGTCACACAGATACAAAGTACTTTTCTGGCAAAGTGCATAGATGTACATAAACAATGGGTATCAGTGCAAGATAAGGTAAACGAGTATAAAGGCACAATCTGGTAACAAACCTTCACAGCAAAGTAATAGGAAATTATCCTATAGTAAAAAAAAAAAAAATTCCCCTGGGGGGTACGGTCTATCAATGATCAAGTACTAATAATAATAATAATAATAATGAGGGGTCAATTAGTGCTGGGATAAGGTTAGTGGGCTGGCCAGCCATCTACCCCAGATTTTGTTGAAGGTTTTGCTCCATTTCCGGATTTCAAAACGTAAGCGGGATAACATCATTAATAAGTTTCAACCAGAGGGACTTTAGTGAGGTCTGTGCACCCTTCCAGGACAGTAAAATAACCTTCCTAACAAAAAAATAAAGTATACAGAGCAATCTCTTGGCATGAGATAAGTGTAGTTCCCCCAAAACGCCAAAAAGGCAATTCTTGGGGTGAACAATATTCGGGAGACCCAACACAGATGAAATAAAGCACCCACCTCCTCCCAGAGGTCCCGAACTACCGGGCACAACCAGAAGCAGTGCATGAAGTCTGCCTCCTGGCCACAGCCGCGAAAGCAGGCAACTGAGGGCAGGAGACCTAGCCTGTGTAACCTAGCCGGAGTAAAGTGTGTTTGATGGAAAAATTTTATCTGTATGATATGGTCACGGGAGGCAATGACAGAGGACTTATACGTCTCGCTAAATTCTGACCAGTCATCGTCAGTGAGGGAAATGTCCAGGGCGGTCCATTTTGCCTGAGCCTTGTGGAACCTGGGATTATAGTCAGACATTAGGGCCGCATAATAGGTGGAGACTAGCTTAGTGGGATCTGGCTGTCTAAGCAACTCTTCAAAGGGAGGTATGGCAGTGGGGTCCTTCAGGGAGCCAAACTGGGCACGGATAGCATGCTGGAGCTGGTAGTAATAAAATAAAATATGATTTTCGGCAGGTCAAAATCTAAACATAACTGGGGGAAGGTTTTGAAACCTTGAGCATTGTACAGGTGACACAAATATTTAACCCCTTTAGAGTACCAGCGGTTGGGGTCCGGGAGGGTATATAGTTCATGCAAATTCGGGTTATACCACAGGGGGTTATTGGGCGACTTTAACCAGGTGTGCTTAGAAATTTTCTGGACAATGCACCGAAATGAGGAAAGGGAGTTGGCAAGTATAGAGGTACTGGGACGGTCAGGGACTTTGCCCCTATACATGATAGTATGCAGGGTTTCCAGGGAAGAAGCAATGGCCCCCTCCGTGGAAGTGCAGGCGTTGGCCGATACTGGGCACAACCAATCATGGATGTGCACCAGCTGCGATGCCAAATAATATATATGAAAGTTGGGAAACGCCAGGCCTGTCAAATGTGGCGGTAAGCGTAGCGTTTCAAGGGCCACCCTAGGGGAGCCACCTTTCCACAAGAAAGTAGTACATATCACATCAATGCGTTTAAAAATGGATTTAGGTATTTTACAAGGAGAGTTAGCTAGGATATAGAGAAAACATGGTAGGTAAATCATTTTGAGCACATTGGCCCTCCCCATGAGGTCAAGAGGAAGTTCCATCCATAACTTGGTCTGCTCCTGAAGGCGGGCCAATAAGGGTTCTAAGTTATTGGCAACACAGGAAGATAAAGGAGCCTGTACCAAGACTCCCAATTATCTAAATGAGGATACCACCTGAAGTTTGGAGTCCAGGTGTATGTAAGGAGATGCAGACCCATCTAATAGGAAGAGACTAGACTTCTCCCAATTCACCCGGAAGCCAGAAAAGTCTCCAAAAGGTGGTAATTTCGTCCAATAGGGCTCGGAGTGATTCATTAGTGTCAGCTAGATACACCAACGTGTCATCTGCTTATAGGGAAATATGTTCTTCAATATTGGCAATTGGAAGACCTTTAATAGAGGGGGAGGAATGGATGCGAACCGCAAGCGGCTCCATGGCCAAGGCGAACAAGAGGGGTAACAGTGGGCACCCCTGTCGCGTGCCTCTAGTAATTGGAAAGGAGTCAGTGACAGAGGAATTAACCCGTATCTTAGCTACCGGGGATGTATAAAAGGAGTTTAATCCATGCTATTGTGCGGTGACCAAATCCATACAACTGCAGAACCCGGAAGAGATACGGCCATTCCACACTGTCAAACGCTTTACACGTATCTAAAGACACAATGGCACGTGTGGGAGGACAGTCATGCGGATATTGCATATTATGAAACAGCCTACGTATATTCATTCAGGAAGACCTTCCGGGAATGAAACCCCCCTGGTCGTTATTAACCAGGGACGTGACTACACCATTCAGGCGATTCGCCAGCACCTTGGCCAGAATCTTTACGTCCACATTTAAAAGTGAAATGGGACGGTAAGATTCACAGTGAATTGGGTCCTTACGGGGCTTTAATAGAAGTACAATCAGGGCTTCACGCATCGTTGGGGGGAGGACCCCTGCATCTAAGGCTTTGCTATGAGTCCGTAAAAGGTAGGGGCATAAAAGGTCTTTATATTTCATGTACCACTCAGTTGGAAACCCGGCCAGGAGTCTTATGTTTAGGCATTTGTGAGATGGCTGCGGCAATTTCCTCAACTGAAATAGGCGCCTCCAACATATCCCGTCCCTCAATCGACAATGGGGGGGAAGAGATATGTCAGCCAAATAGTCAGTCAACTGAGAGTCATCATAATCCACTCTAGAAGTGTATAGTTCCCCATGTTGTGGAAAATGTTATTAATGCATGTTCTCAGATGTCCCCCAGTGTCGGTTTTGCTGTAATTCGTTTATTTAAATGTATTCACACATACAGACGTTGGTGGAAGACCAGTGGCGGGAAAAACCTTCCTGTGGACACAGCGATGTTTGCTCCTTTTAGGGATATTTGTTTTATGCTTCGCCAAGGGACTGGCCACTTCTTGACGTTGCCATTGAATGACTCCGAGCGGACAGATCTGCGACCACAGGAAATATAGCATAACTATACGACAATTGTGGTCCATTGAGCCATAATTGTCGTATGGTTCCCGTCATTGGAAGCAGTGCATGACACTGCTAGTCTATTTGAATGTATACATGTCTGTAATTGGTTTAAATAACCCTGTTGGAAGGGATGTCCTTATGTGGTCATCTGCTGGGTGGAGCTTACACCCTGTGAGCTCACTTCCCTTCATGTTGTCACTTCCCTTCATGTTGTGACATCACATCTGGCTGTGAGTTTAATAAAATAACCTTTCGTGGGCGTCGACAGGCAGTTGATGCTGGGATGCCTTGAGAAGACCAGTCTGGTGATGCTTCCTTCTTTGAATGAATGGGGCTCGAATGACGGTGAGTGAATCTTAGTTTAAGAAGCATTATTGCAATTAGATGAAGCGTGTGCTTATTTAGCACAAGGCAAAAATGGCTGTGTGCTCTGCAAACCGCCATTCTGTCGTGGCAAAATTGGTGGCTCTGAAGGGACTAGATGGGGCCTCCTTTAGGCATCGGGTCGAGATAAGGGGAGTATGGATGCACGATCCGATGCATGGGGGCTCTGCTCTGTAAAAACAAATTTTTCGTCTTTTTGAAATAATGCTGTAAGTTTGCAGTATGTGTGTGTGTGTATGTCTGTGAATCCGATCGTGTGTGTGTGTGTGATTTTGTTGGGAGAGAGATCGTATGCCTGTGAATCCGATCATGTGGGCCTGTGTGTGGATGTCTGTGAATCCGATCGTATGTGTGTGATTTTGTCATGGATCGTTTGTCTGCGTGTCTGTGGTATGAGAGATGCCTGTTGTGTGAGAGTGTAGCTGATGGTTAAAATGTTTGCTGCCATGTGCTTTGGTGGGGAAGGGGCAGGCAGCTTGGCCATCAGTTACAATTTGGTGGGTCTCTGTGTATCTTTTGACTACAAGTTTGATGCATATGGAGACTGTATATTGAAGGTATAGCTGTGGTACTTAGTGCAGCCTACACTGAGCAGTTTGTAAGTAGATGATTGTTTGGGTGCCATGTGGATTGGGGGAAGGGCAGCCCACTGCTTACAATGGAGAATGTTTTGTGCTGGAGGGGCTACGCCCTGAGAGATGATAATTTGATGTACTGAGAAAGCATTGAAGCAACATTGTGGTCTAAGGAATGTTGTTGTTTTTAATGTTGCGCATGTAACTAACGTTTTTGAATGTGCTACAGGCATACCCCGCTTTAAGTACACTCACTTTACACACACTCGCGAGTAAGGACATACCCGCGAGTGTATGTAAAGTGCCTCACAAGTACTGTACAGACATTTTGCAGCCACAGTAGAAGGAGCTGAAGCTCTGAGAGCATAGCCTGCCCTGATCCAGTGTGCCCCTGACACCCCCACTACAGCCCCTGAGACCTCAACTACAGCTCCTGACATCCCCACTACAGCCCGAGACCTCAACTACAGCCCCTGACAACCCCACTACACCCTAGAAGTGAAAAAAGATATTGTTTCACTTTAAGTACATTTTCGTTTTACATACATGCTCTGGTCCCATTGTGTACTTAAAAGTGGGGTATGCCTGTATTTAGTTGGCCAAAGGGTCTTAAAATGTTTGTAAGTGCTCATGTGGTGTCTCAGGTGTGTGGCTTTGTGGAGATGGCATGAGCCTTGTGGAGTGTAGCTGACTCAAGACACACATTTTTCAGTGGATTTTGATGGTCATTTAGAAAAGTTTTAATGTTTGTCAGTGTTTGTGGAGATGTTTTGGCTAGTAGTGAAGAGATGCTGGTTTTGGCAAGAAAAAGTACATGTGTTAATGGCGCCATTCCTGGCTTTTGTTGTTGGCCATGTGGTTTGTCTGCCATCTTGACGCGCAGGGTTTCCTTAGCCTGTGGGTATCCTATAAGGGAAGGTGCAGCCACCTTTCCTTTGGGTGCTATACCATGTGACCGTGCTGTGGCATTCGTCAGCTGTCTTGCTGGTGGAGTTTCACGGCCTTTGGGGCAGATTTTGATGTTTGGTGCGAATTGAGTAGTGCGGTCTTTTCTGTGTTGGAATCTGGTGGAGACCATTTTTGTTTTCCTTTGTGTGTGGGAACCCATGTGGTCTTGCATTTTTATATTTAAGTGTTTGTCAGTTTTTGGCTGGTAGGGAAGTTTGTGCTGAGTTTAGCGAAATCAAAAACTGCATTGCATCCGTTAATGGCGCCATTTTGTTGTCGGCCATCTTGAGAGGCGTTTACAGTTTGAGATAGGAAGTTCCAGGTTAGAGGTGAGTCGGGAGGAAATAACAAAGACGTTGACTGATCTCATCTTGTGATTTGCCGGATTTATACCTTTGCAAGGGACTATTAATCCATCATTTAGTTCTATAGTTCAGTATTGTGGTCTAATTTTTTTGGGTTTTTATTGCATCATCTGGGCATTCATCTGGACTTTTATCATTATATGTTTTCTAATCATTGGACATTATTTTTTGGAATCTAGTGGCTGGTGCCTTTGCAGAGTGTGCGCTGCTTTTTGCACATCAGCCCCTGGATGCTATATTAACATTTGTTGATTGGCGCAGTTTTCTTCTGTTCTATGCGTTTACAGTTTGACCTGTGCACTGCTGGGGAGAGTAGTGAGACACCAGGGTGACATACTGAGAGGCTTTTTTTTGTTTAATGGTAAATTTGCTAGTTTAAATCGTTTTTCTAAGCATCGCCTTTTGAGTTGAGTAGAGTGGTATCTTGATATAGCGCAGTCTTACCCAGAGGGGTCCCGACGCGCTTGCGGACACATGCACATGCTGGGGCCCATTTATGGATGGGATCTGGTTGACCTACCAGCATGTCTTTGGAGTGTGGGAGGAAGCCAATGCAGACACAGGGAGAATATGCAAACTCCATGCAGATGGGTGTTAGGATGGGGATTTCTCTGTTTTCATTTAAGAGAATGTAAGCTATTGCAGGGTTAGCTGACTTTGCAGTATATGAGCGGCGGTTTTTGTATTGGATTTTGGTTTTAAGTGGAAACTCTACTTTACACTGAATTTTGATAGATTGTAAGACTAACTTTAACTGAGTTTTTGTACAGTGGTGTGCGTTTTTATGTTTAAATAGTTGGGAGTTTCCCAGAAGGCAATTCATTGTTTTTGAAGCTTGTACTGTATAGCCATCTTTTGGCAGGAGTTTTGTATTTGAGTCTCAACTTGTGGTTTGACTTCCAGGGGGATGTGTGGGTCAGGGGGGATTCCCTCCCATTTGCAAAGGGGGGTTTATTCCATCCTTTCCCTTGCCAAGTTTTTCAAATTGTTGAAATATATGATGTTTAGCCATGGATTTTTTGGTGTCTTAATAGACAAGGCGATGGGGCTAGGCTCCCCCCTCCCCCTCCCCCTCCCTCTTCCTGAACAATTAATATGTAAAAAAACAGTTGTTTTTTTTTTTAAGTAGCTGAGCATGTAACCGGAAGTTCTTTTCAGCATTTATGTATCAGAAGAAAGTTGGTGGGAGGAGTTTGGAGTTTTCTGAAAGGTTAAGTAATGAGATTCGTGTTTGGAAGGAAAATGGAAAGCATTTTGGCGTTTTAAAAGTGTTTTATATTTTGTTCCAGTTTTGTACTGTAATACAGTTTTGGGTAGAGAGCAAACAGGGGGGGCATCACCATTATTGTTGTAACATCTGGATACAGAGAAAAGCCACATTTTTCTGTAGGTGGGAAACGGGCGTAAGTGTTCTGTGTGGTTTAGTCTGGCAATGCAGTGTATGGGTGTATAGGGGAAAACGCTTGTGTATGCATACACTGTGAGGGGTAGAGGCCTAATTCGGGGGTTGATCTGTGGTTGTTGCTGTAGTTCCAAAAGTGTTGGGACAACAAGCCATAGAGTTGACGCCTCGGTTAGTGTTTCTAGTTGGGGGACTGGACCAGATATAGTGGTTGTAGTTCTTCAATCCACCGTATAAGAAGACACCGGGCGGTGCTCCCCGAAATGGGTGCAATGGTTTCTCCTGGATGCGGGAGTAAGACGATAAGCCGATTCGAATCGCCATGGACACAAGGAGGTCTGTGCAAGGGAAGGAATGGAGGCTTCCCACAATCAGACGGTCACACGGTGCACGAAGCCTAGTTTTGGGACAAAGGCCTTTGAGCCCTAAAAAGATTAACATAGGTGGTCCAAGGATACTATTTTCGGTATCCCTCTGGAATGGATGTAGTTCAGCTGCGGCTTCAGAAATCTGTAATGAGTGTGTTGATGGAGGTGTAGTACACGTTTTTGTGATTCTCAGAGAAAGAACGCGGTTAAAATTCTCATGCCCGCTTGTTTGAACTTTATATGGCTGGTCCATGCAAGGTTCTCAAGCTGCTCTCATGTTTGTCCCATTGTATTTTTTTTTCTATTGCTGAAAGAGTGAAGGGAGAATTCTGTCTGTTTTGTTTTTTCATTTTTGGTTTTGGAAACTATGAAGTATCTCCCCCACATTTGTATCTGAATGTTTGTATGTAGTAACGTGAATATGTTCGAACTTACCGCGGTGATCCTCCGATGCATCACGGCTGTTGTATTTTTGTAGGAACGGGAAAAGTAAGGGTTACAGAGGGTTTTGTTTGAATCGGTTTTGAAAGAATGTCATTGACAATTTACCAATGTACAGGAATGTCATTATGGTTTACCATTCTTTGCTGGTTAAATATGAAGGATAGAGTAATGATTTTGCTTATAAGTATTTTTCAGATCCAAAGGAGTTTCTGAAAGTGTATGTACACAGAGAGCAGGTGTATGTAGACAGCTGTACATATGGATAAATACAGGAGGTAAAAGTATCATGGGCTATTTCATTGTTTCTTTTTTTCCTGCACCACTCATTTCTTCCTTCAGTTTCTACAGGGTTCACGAGTCACTCCTGGACCCTGACACAAATAACCGGTTTACATTCTTTCCAACCAGGTGACTGGGTCGTTGTAAAGAAGCTTGAGGGATGAGACCACGCCAGCCACTGGAAGAAGCGACTCAACCACACCAAAGGACTGAGTAGTATCTTTGTTTATTTATATTTTTTTGTTTAGTAAATTTTAGCAAGGGTAACGAAGAAAAGCATCTCAAGTTATTATTTAAAGTGTATTTCCTGACTAGCTCAGAAAGCGAACAGGACCGATTGCTAGGTCGGTTCTGAGTCTCCACCGAGTTTTAGTACCCCAGCGATGACAGCGGTACATGCCATTTATGATGTTATTATGGGTATGAGGAGTTTTGACAAACTAGTGAAGACTCCAAACAGACACTTGTCAATGGAATCTAACGATGCATGTCGGTTTGGGTATCTGGGTAGCCCACAAGTGTGTTTGAACTTCAGTTTGGTGTTTATGCGGATCTGCAGCTTATAAAAGGCAATTCCCCCAAAGCAAGAGGTTAATGCGTGCTGGTGAAGCTGTCCCAGCATCTTATGTCGCGAGGATCTGATGGCGCGAGAAATAAAGAATGGCAGGGACAGCTAGAAGGGAATTGTTCACCAACCCCGACCAGGTCTGGGCATGGTGTCCTGGATGTACAAGGTGGGGGGGGGGCTCGAGCTTAGGATATGATTGAACAATTCTCATCCATTAAGGATAGGATTCTTCATGTAACTGTTGAAGCCAGAGCTGTAGCTAAGTGAAGGTTGGGAGTCCTTTTAATGGTCTGGGAATCTTTGGGGATCTAATTTTTATTTTACAGCGGATCGTGGTTAAAAGGAAGTGGGAATATATATACTCATGTCGTTTTTATTTCTATTCTTTCTATGTCGTGACGAGGTGCTCCTGTTGCATGATTGGACACGTGACCAGAGCTTCCTTGATGAGACGCCCCGAAGCCGGACCCACGTACAAGACACAGAGGATCACAGACGGATCGGCGATTACTACAGCTCACCATGTCGTGTCCTCCTTTATAAGTCATGCTCCTGAAGAATAGAGTCTACATGTCAAGCTGTGTTTTTCCTTTTTATGGACTCGTATGGACTGTAAGGACTGATTATTTTCCAGGTGTAAGAAGGCATCAAAATACACGTGGGAGCATATGACAAAAAAGGGAGGACTGTTGTGGAAAATTTTATTAATGTATGTTGTCAGATGTCCCCCAGTGTCGGTTTTGCTATAAAGCGTTTATTTAAATGTATTCGCACATACAGACGTTGGTGGAAGACAGGTGGCGGGAAAAACCTTCCTGTGGACACAGCGATGTTTGCTCCTTTTAGGGATATTTGTTTTATGCCTCGCCAACGGACTGGCCACTTCTTGGCGTTGGCATTGAATGACTCCGAGCGGACAGATCTGCGTCCACAGGAACTATAGCATAACTATACGAAAATTGTGGTCCATTGAGCCATAATTGTCGTATGGTTCCCGTCATTGGAAGCAGTGCATGACACTGCTAGTCTATTTGAATGTATACATGTCTGTAATTGGTTTAAATAACCCTGTTGGAAGGGATGTCCTTATGTGGTCATCTGCTGGGTGGAGCTCACACCCTGTGAGCTCACTTCCTATGGAGGAGGTCACATGTTGTGACATCACTTCCGGCTGGGAGTTTAATAAAATAACCTTTTGTGGGGGCGTCGACAGGCAGTTGATGCTGGGATGCCTTGATGATAAGACCAGTCTGGTGATGCTTCCTTCTTTAAATGAATGGGGTTCGAATGACGGTGAGTGAATCTTAGTTAAAGAAGCATTATTGCAAAAAGATGAAGTGTGTGCTTATTTAGCACAAGGCAAAAATGGCTGTGTGCTCTGCAAACAAGCAATTTTGCCACGACACCTATAAAAACTAAAAAAGGAGTCCAGAATGTCCCCAGAAACACCGACAAGTTCCTGAGCAGCAAATATGCGAGGTATGGATATCGGAGTATGGTCAGGTCTAGTCAGGTATGCCAAGAGACGCTCCGCTTTGTTACCTTGCTCAAACGACTTCTAAGTAGCATGCAACATATGTTTTTGCGTGAGGTCCAGCAGGCTGATTTCAAACTCTCTGCAACCATGCCTCCCTAGTATCAGAGGCAGGGTTGGAGGTATAAGCAGACTCTGCACGCACCATGGCAGTCTCAAGCTCATCAGTAAGTATCCGATTGTTTTTACGCAGAACCCCTGTGAATGACATGAAGGTGCCCCTTAAAGTGGTTTTGAATGCGTCCCATTCGGTGGAGGGGTCAATCTTTCCCAGGTTTTCCCTCCAGTAGGTAGCAATGCCTGTCCCGCATTCTTTCTGCACTATTTCTCCCTCCAGCCAGTACGAGTTCAAGCGCCAGATAGCCGGCTCGAACCTGGGAGGAGGAGGTCCACAGAGGGGAGCATGATCAGAAACCCCTCTAGGTAGATATGAAGCTGCAGAGACAACGGGGAGAGTCTCAGCCGGGAGGGAATGCCATATCCAGCCTAGACATGGTGTGGAAAGAATCCAAGTGGCAGGAAAATTGGCACACATCCGGATGCTTCCAACGCCAAATCTCAGTAAGGCCATGAGTCTGAGCCCAGTCCACAAAGAAGGGAAATGGTCTACCCCCACTCCCAGACTATCCAATACTGGATCCAAAACAGCATTAAAGTCCCCAGTATAAAGCAGGGGCCCAGGGGGTCTGTTCAGCAACTGAATGGACAGTTTGGAGAGTACCTCCACAGAAAATGGGGGTGGAATATAAACATTTACCAGTGTAAAGGTCACATTGGATATCTGTAAAGTAAGAATAATAAACCGCCCCTCGGGGTCCGTTTTTACCTGAAGCACCTCAGCAGGGAGAGATTTAGCCAATAGGATAGAAACCCCCCTGGAAAAGTTAGTATGAGTAGCATGGTAAAATTTAGACAACCATGGGCGCTTCAAGGCTCTCATTTTTGAGCCCGTAAGGCGAGTCTCTTGAAGGCAAATGATGTGTGGACGACTCTTTCAGTACAGAAAAAAACAAAGATCTCTTCTGGGGTGTATTCAGACCTCTAGTGTTCCTTAATTAAGTACAGGATAACATGGAAACAGATACATAAATGACCAGGCAGACCGCACCCCCCAGAGCACATACAAGCACATGTATCAAAAAAGTGCGTGGATCTGCCAACAGGAGGACATGGGCCCGTGATGAAAATTTGTAAACATTAACACTCTGCCATTGGCAGAAACCTGAAAAAACAGTGTCCAGAGAAAAATAGCATGCCTGAGTTGTGTAAAAAAAAAAAAAAAAGAAGAAAAAAAAGAAGACGGAGGAAAAAAAAAAAAACCCTCCACAAAGTCCCCAAAAATCTCCCTGCCCCCCCTCCCCGCTCAGCCATCCCAAACACAGCGAGCCTTGGATCCCAAACTTAGAACCTTAACCCCAAAAAAAAGGGGTTCAAAAACTGTACCGTGGCTTCGCCACTAACTGGTGTGAGGGTAGTGGGAAATCCGGTTCGGTTCTCAACCGACAGTAGAAAAATCATGTGAAAAATGTCCTGTTGTAGAATACATGAGTCTGACTACCCCAAGGAAGTGCAGGAGTTGATGGTCTCTACTTCAGTGAAGATGGGCAAGAAAAATAAAAAATGAGGGGCATAGTCTGGAGATAAGAGTCAAAACATCCAGGAAAGGGGGATTCACAGTAACTGGCTCAGTAAACAGGGTGTATCACCCAGCAGGGGAGAAACAGGATAACTACAAGTTGCAGTCAATGTAGAGCACTGTGGAGGCACCAAGCATGTATAGAAATGCACAGGGAGGCCCGGTAGTAAGGCATAAGTAAATGATGTTCTAAAGCCAGTGATACCGTCAGTTACCTCTGCGTCTGGAAGCAGCACCGAACCGATCGTTCAGCCATGCCATGGCCTCTTTGGGGCTGGAGTAGAAGTGGGCCTTACCATTGTAGATGAGGCTGAGTAGAGAGAGAGGCCCTACAGTCCTGTATAGCCAGCATAACAGCGGATAGTGTAGGCTCTGCAGAGGCAGAATCCACAGCCAGGCTATTGTTATCCGACTGCTGCTGGAAGTCTAGGGACAGTGGGGGGGGTCTGTTTGGGAGCGGAATATGGCAGGAATAGATGCACTCACCCCCGCAGCAGAGGAGGATGTTTGCAGCGTGTCATCTTGCTGGACATGTGTCCCAGCGCCATCTTGCCTCCGGAAACGCACCAACTGCTCCGCCGTGGATGGGGGCTGAGGCGGCCTGTATTTCACCATGTCTGCCAGCCTGCTGTATGCCCACAGCCGTGGGGGACAGATTGGTACCTTTGGCGATGAGATGGGACTCAGGATAAGGTAAGGATGGCAGTTGAGAGCCGGAGAAGTGTGTCTATGCGACTGCTCTCTTCACCATCCGGCCACGCCTACAGACTTTATTTCTGACTACATAGCGGTCAACTATCTTTGTCTCAAACTATTTTCCCTGGTTCTGGAAACTGTCTGTCTTGCTGGATACTAACAAATTCTTTGGCATGCTACAAGCATATTGTGTCATGCCAAGTTACTTGGGCTTTCTAAATATAAGTTATTAATAAGTCTATTCTTGTTACCATAATTCACACTACATACAGTATCTATCCAAAGAAATTGGATTTGCCCCAGGTTGGAGCAATTAAGACAATATTGTTACCTCTACCATAGAAGTATTAAAGGCCAAGTTCACCTTTGTTCACATTTTTCCCCTAAATTCAAGCCCCCCAACCCCCCCCCTCCCCATGTACCAATATAGCATTCATGTGCTTTTTTTGCAAAAATTTCAAAGCTTTCAATAAAATCTACAGACACATACCTTACTGTCCTTAATCCATGTTTCCAAATGTATCTATTGCTTCTGTCTTCCTTACAGACTGCAAGTCATGACACAGGAAGGAGTTGACCAGCTGACCTCATTGGCACATACCCTGCATCATCCACCCTCCCATTCCCAGCTGCACGCTTTTTAAATGAAATGCAATCAATCAATGATCATTCTTCTCACTAAACACACAATATGCAATCAGATTGCATAGTGTATGGCCATCTTTATACAATTACATAGGAGGGAGTAACAGAAACACTCAGCTTTTAAGCCCCATTCACATCTCTGCATAGCGGGAACTCGCATTCACACATGGGTCTTTTTTTTAGCGAGGGGGCATTTTCACTCATCACACATAGGGCAGCCTATCCACCTAAAATGAAAAGAAAAAACAATGCGCCTACTAAGTGCAGTATGTTAGAAATTTATTTAAGAAAAGGTAAAATAACAGCCAAATGGCTACACTCAGGATGGAAGTGGAGTAAAAGCATAAATAGATTTCTCTCTATAAGTTGTCTGCGGAGGGCATGAGTCAATCCGTGCATCTGTAGTCTCCCAGTAATGGAATGCTGCCAAGATGTAGAAGTGCACTGTAGTGTTGCTGCAGCGATGGGGAGGTAGCAGAAAAGCGGTAGATGTAAAAGGAGCTGTCCCTCTGTACCGGTGTGGACATCAGTTCCCCACAGCGTACGGTTCACGCTGGAGCGCAGTCAGCTTCGGCAACCGGACGTGACGTCAATAGCAGGCGATGACTGATGACGCGTTTCAATGCTTCCGCATTTTCTTCGGATCTGATTGGCGATGGGAGCTGTCAGTCTTATATGCGTTCCACCGAACGGAACCATCAATGTAATGTCATATTACGCTTAATGTGATATTACCAACATCCGGAGATGAGGCGCTTAGAACTGGAGGGGGTAAATACATTGGCCTAACTATATTAACTGTTCATTGTGAGCATATATTGACCCAATAGTAGCATATGTATATAATAACAGAGCAATTATACATAGAAATTCATAGATTTAAAATATACAATATACAACTGATTGAATTGATTGAGGCCTTTAGAGGACTTGCCCATATAATGGATGTATATATGGCAAAGGAATTTGTATATTGACATAGATAGATGCATAAGAAGAATGCATAAAAGGGGTGTACAAAGAAATACCATAAAAAGTGCATGGACAATGCACAAAAAAAATGACAAAAAATACAAATACAGAAAATCCAAAAGAATACCTGATAACATTTATGGGATATCTATATATTATTAAGATTATCATGTATAATATGGGAAAAAAATGTATATACTGTATATATGAAAATTACATAATAAAAAATAGTAACCAAAAGACGGTTCTAGAAAGAGGTTATTGAAAACTCACGATCTCGGTAAATACAAATATCTAGTTATAATGATGGAGACCGCAAGCAAGCATATGCACATGTGTACACATCCGCACATGCATACATCCAATCCAATTGTGTGGATATTGTGCTCACAGTAAAAAGATATATATATATATATATATAATAAGAAATTAATAATTAAAATACCATCAAAGAAGGAATGTATAGATAATAGGAATATATGTACATATGAGAATATAATAAAACAAAACAGGGTGGGATAAGAGTCCCTTTTTATTATGATCAGAGGAAAAAAACTGGGGGAGATAGAGGTATGTGTAGATAAGTGCGCACATACACACACACAAAATGTATGTGTACGTGTGCACATAGATCTGTCTTTATCACATGACCGTATTCACCTCAATCTCCTTGTTAAGTCCAAAGGGTGTGAGAGTGTTTAGAATATAAATCCAGTATGTTTCCTGTTTACACAGACGTTGAAATCTCTCTGCTGATGTATATTTATCGGGTATGGATTCCAAGATCCATACTCGAAGTGCAGAGGTGTCTTTAGGATGGTGAATATTAAAGTGTCTGGAAACACTATATTGTGGACTGCCATCCTTAACTGCTCGGCGGTGTTCGCCAAATCTAGCTCGCAATGTACGTATAGTCCTGCCCACATACAACAAACCGCATGGGCAGGTTATACAGTAGATGACGAACATAGTAGAACAATTGTAGAAAGAGGTGAAAGTATACAATTTACTGTTAGCAGAGTAGTTTTTTTGACCATGAGTAACATGGGAACAGGTGAGGCATAAGGCCTTATTACATCTATACATACCTACTAAAGGTATTAGTGTTAGCTGTCTAGATGTAGTAATTTGGGCATTGATTTTCATTTTGCTAGGTGCAATTTTGCCTTTTATATTCGGCGCCTTGCGATATGCAAATTTAGGGTGAAGAGAAAGTGATTTTGTCAAATGTGGGTCTTGTTGTAAAATAGACCAATGTTTGCGGAAAATGCTTTCCATTTGCTTATGGCTATGATGATATTGTGTAATGAACCTCATCACTGGCATAGAGGCCTGCTTGGATTTGTGTGCTATGTTATCTGTGCAGTATAAGGAGCAAGCATTATCAACAAGATGTAATGGGTAACCTTTATCTGTGAACTTGGTTTTTAGAGGAATACTCTGTGTCACATAGTCATCCAATCTGGTACAATTTCGTCTGAGACGATGAAATTGGCTCTTTGGGATATATTTTGAATCCATCTTGGGTGATGGCAGCTGGTGTAATGTAAAAAAGAATTACCAGCTGTAGGTTTTGTATAACTTTTAGTTGTTATGTCCTTATTAGTATGTGATAGATCCAAATCTAAAAAGCATATTGATGAAGTATTGGATTCTGAAGTGAAAGTGAGTCCATAGGGGTTAGCATTACAATAAGAGACAAAGCTATGGATGAGGTTGGCAGGACCATCCCAGATGATTAGGATATCATCTATGTATCGTCTGTAAAAAATAAGGTGCATGGTAAAAGGATTATTGGCCCAAATGTATTTTTCTTCCCAGAAACCCATAGTTAGGTTAGCATAACTGGGAGCGAAATTAGCGCCCATAGCGGTGCCCTGTTTTTGGCGATAGTAGGTACCATCAAAAAGAAAATAATTATGATCTAAACAAAAAAGAGTAGCTTGGAGTATAAAATCTATTTGATGAGTGTTGAGATGAGGGTCTTTTTCAAGAAAATGAGTAACGGCTTGTATACCTATATTATGAGGGATGAATGTATATAAGGAGCAGACATCTAAAGAGATCCATAGGTAGGTGGATTCCCATGTATAGGGGCACATTTGTTCAATTAGATCTGTTCCATCTCTAATATAGGAAGGCAGAGCCTGAGCTAGAGGTTGAAGGAAATGGTCTACATATAGCGAAAAACTGGAGGTGATGCTGTCCATAGGAGGCAACAATAGGGCGTCCTGGTGGGTTGATGGAATTTTTGTGTATTTTGGGCAGATGGTAAAAGTATTTGTAATACAAACAGTATTACAACGTTGTATTTTGGTAAATCGGAAGGGGCAACAGGAAATAGCAAAAATAGAAAATATAAAAATTCTTAAAAAGCTAGACTGCCACAAATATCTGATCGTGAAAGGTCCATTTTAGAAAAACCTATAACAGAGGAGGAAATTAATAAAGCATTTAAAAGAATCTGCCCTGGGTAAAAGTCCGCAGGACCTGATGGGTTTACGACTTATTACTTAAAAAAGTAATTATGGAACACTTTCGCTATCTCCCCATTTTTATTTTGTATTTTTTCTATATAATTTATTGATTTTTTCGTTAACATTCTGGATAGATATTTACTCTTTATTTCCCCATTGGCATCTTTCTTTTGAGATTCTATTAAATGTCCTTCTCGTCTCTAGTAATAAAGACAGATGAACTAAAGGACCTCATAGAACAAGTGTCTGGTATAACTCCCAATGTTTTATATTTTTTATGTCCTTGTTCTAATCTATTAAAGTTTTCATATTTTTTATTCTCTTTTTTTTTCCAGCTCCTAAAGCGATCAGGAAACCCCCAATGTAGGCTTTATGGGCCTCCCATAGGGTAGCTTCTGATTTCTCCTTTGTGTCATTGATTAGAAAATATTGTTCTATTTTGTTTTTGATTATTTATGCTTCTTTCTTATCCTGTATTAGTTCTTCATTTCAATCGCCATGAAGAGGGTTGTCGGAGTTCCTGGTACCCTCATTTTCATTGTCACTGGGGAGTGGTCAGATAGCATAGATATATTTCTATATTTGTTTCAGTTACCAGTTCCAGCAACCTATGGGCTACCATTATGTAATCAATCCTAGAGTACATCCCGTGTACAGGGGAGTAAAACGTATAGTCTTGTGTCTTAGGGTGCTGAACCCTCCACACGTTTAGCATTTGACACTGATGTATTTTCTCCTTTATCATTTAACACATTCTTCATCCCCTGCACACGGGACGTACTATCCAATCCAGGGTCCATACAAAAATTCAGGTCTCCGGTCATTATCACATTTCCTTTCTTAAAATCCATTAACTTTCCCATACTTTCAGATACCTTATTGGTTTCCTATTGGAGCAATAGATGTTCGCCAGTGTGCATTCCATTTCACACAGTCTACCCTTCAGGAAGAGATATCGACCTTCGGGGTCTGTCATCCTTTCCTCCAATATGAACCGCGTCCCCTTGGCTATTCGAATTGCAACTCCCTTGGCCCGCTTTGTTGTTGAATCACCATAGTACCATTTCAGAAACGCTTTTGAATATAATTTCACATTTGTTTCCCGGGAGAGGCGAGTCTCCTGCAGAAACACCACTTTTGCTCTATAGTGTTTGAGCTCTTAAAATCTTAAGTTTCTTAGTTGGCGTATTTAATCCTCGAACATTATATGTCAAAAACATTAATGCCGTCATCCTTTTCCCCACACTCCTTATGCTTCTTTCTGGCCCCCTTATTAGCTTTGTTTGCCATCTGGCTACTCCCTGACCCAAATATTGTGCCGCCAGGTAAAGCTGGTACCTCACATAAGGGGTCCCTGTGCCATCACGGGGCTGAAGCTGGTGGCCCATATAGGGGGTCCTGGTTCTACTACGGGTAATTACTATTCTCTCATGAGAGGGGTCTCTTCCCACCCCTCCCCCTTTCAGGCCCCTGAACAATAGGTGGATCTATATTTCATTTCCACCTACTGCTCCTACCTTGTGGTGCAGCTCTGACCATGTCCCCTACCCCCACCCCCCCAAACCGGAGGAGGGGGGCGGGTCAGGAACGCGCCAGCGATCCAAGGGTCACCGACCTCCGCCCCCTTTCCCTCAACCCTAGCCCATTCCCCCCCCATCCCCGCTCCCCCTAGCCTGTTCTAATATTGTTGTCCATACTTATTCGCTTCTATGGTTATTAAATTTAAGCCCTTCCCCCCGACAACAGTCCCTTGACCAATCCTTTTTATTCATCAAGTCTTCATTGCAATTTTAAGCAACTTTTGCCAGTGCTCCTCTTTTTATGGTGCAATTTCCCCTTCTGACCATCCTGGGATAACCGGAATTTGTAGATCTAGTTTATTGCAAAATTCTTGTAAATCTTCAGGGAACCTTAACTGCTTCAGTCCCGGACCATTTTGGTGGTCAAAGACCAGGCCACTTTTTGTGATTCGGCACTGTCGCTCTAACTGACAATTGCGCGGTCGTGCGACGTGGCTCCCAAACAAAATTGACGTCCTTTTTTTCCCACAAAGAGAGATTTCTTTTGGTGGTATTTGATCACCTCTGCTGTTTTTATTTTTTGCGCGAACAAAAAAAAAGTGTAAATTTTGAAAAAAAATTTAATATTTTACACTTTTTGCTATAATAAATATCCCCAAAAAAATATAAAAAAACGTTTCCACAGTTTAGTCCGACACGTATTCTTCTACATATTTTTTTTTTTACCAAAATCAAAATAAGCGTTTATTGGTTTGCGCAAAAAGTTATAGCTTCTACAAAATAGGGGACTATTTTATGGAATTTTTATTATTTATTTTTATCGTGACTGCGACATTATGGCGGACACATCGGACACCATTTTGGGACCATTGTCATTTTTACAGTAATCAGTGCTACAAAAATGCACCGATAACTGTAAAAATGACACTGCAGTGAAGGGGTTAACCACTAGGTGGCGCTGCAGGGGTTAAGTCAGTACTAGGGAGTGATTCTTACTGTTAGGGGGCGTGGCTACACGTGACATCACTGATGACGGTTCCCGATCACGGGGAATAGTCATCAGTGACAGTGTCACAAGGCAGAATAGGGGAAGCCTTGTTTACAAAAGGCATTCCCCTGTTCTGCCCTTGCTGACCGCAATCGCGGGCCGCCCTGGGAACATGGAGTTCCCGGGACCCGCGGCCGCACTCACGAGGCACGCGGCGGGCGCGCGCCCGCTGGGCGACAAATTTTAAAGGGACGTACCTGTACGCCAATGTGCCTGCCTGTGCCATTCTGTGTACATCGTGGTGCGGCGGTCGGCAAGTGGTTAATCTCATTGATCTTCCATCCTTCTGGCCTATTAGGCACGTTGGGAATCCCCAGTTGTACTTAATATTCTGTGTTCGCATTTGCTCCAACAATGGTTTAAGGAGTCGTCACCTAGCAAGTGTTTCTGGTGCCAGGTCTGTGAAGACTTGGAGCTCGGCCCCTTCAAACTTAATGGGTGGGCTTCCTCTCATTTTCCCCCATATTTCTGCTTTTTCTTTGTATAGTTGAAATCTCACAATAACGTCTCGGGGCCAGTCAGTCTGCCACTTTATCCAACAAAGGGCTAAATATTTTGTTCACAATTTTTCTCAAGTCTTCTCCTCTTTCCTCTGGCAGCGCACGAATCCTCAGATTCTGTCTTTTGTTTTGGTTTTCCTGATCTTCCAATTTATATAAAAATTTCCTCTGATCTGCTTGCATTGTTTTAACTTGTTCATTTAGTTTTCCTAATTCTTGAGCTTGTTTATCCTCTCTCTCTTCTGTCGCCTCTACTCGTGTCAGCAATTGTCCCAGGTCAGCTCATAATGTGGAGATTTCTATTTTAATAGCATTTTCCAATCTTGAAAACATCAGTCATTTACTTTTTTGTTGGTATTTGGGCACCCGAACTTCGTTCGTCCATTTTGCTCATCTCCAATTTGTTTTCTGTGCTCATGTCTTCTCTAGATTGGTCAGAGATCTCACCTTTTTTTTCCCAGGGTCTTTTTTCTTGTCTTTGTTCATTTGTTGTTGGTTTCCTAGTCCTGGACTCTTTGGTCAAATATTGCTTAATCGTGCTAGTATTTGATTTTTCTTTTGGGGTTTTTGGTTCACTGCCCTTTGTAGCTCTGCCTTTCATAGTGTTTTTTTTTACTCTTACTAGTGGTTTTGCGTTTCCCCAGTTTAAATTTTCTTTTAATATTTCTTCCTCAAGGCCGTATATGTATATGTCTAACGATTTCACAACCATATTTTTTGCTGCTCATGGGGCCCCAATTTATTTTCGCCTTTCTTGATACCCTAATTCAATAGCGCGGTTCAAAGAACCTCCTTTCCAGGCCAGATCCTTCATAGACTTTTTAAACACAGTTCATAAGCATTTCATGTGCCTGTTCCTATATTTTTCAGCAAACGGTTTTATATGGAGCTTGTGAACACCTATAGGATTTGCTTCAGCCTCCAGTCTGTATGCGTTTAATGCACGTTACCATATATAGCCGTTTTTTCAAGCAGACCTGGGGCTGTTGATAACACAGACCCTTTAACCACTTAAAGACCGCTCACTGTATATATACGTCGGCAGAATGGCACCGACAGGCACAATCACGTAGAGTGTACGTGATCGCCTTTGTACAGTTGGGGGGTCCGATCGGACCCCCCTCCTATACAGTGAGCGGCCGTTTATCGTTGGGGAGCGATCAGAGATGAGGGGGTGACCATTCGATTTCGGCCACCCCCTCGCGATCGCTCCCGGCGAATGAAAATGCTTCCTCCGCCATGTGATGTAAACACAGGCAGGAGGAAGTGATGTCATCTCCCTCGCGGCGGTCTTTTCGATTCCGGCGCCGAGGAGAGAAGAAGCAGGTTAGTGCACCAACAGTCCACTGACACATAGGTACACATAGGCACACATTTCACCCCCCAGTCACCCCCAGGTCACCCCCCAGCCCCCAATCACAGTGTCACTGATTGCAGTGATCATTTATTTTACTGATCACTGCATTTAGTGTCATCTGTGATAGTAAAAAGTTGCAGGGCAGATAGGTTTAGGCCCCTTTAGGTCCAGGGTAGCCCCCTAATAAAGGTTTAACCCCTTGATCACCCCCAGGTAACCCTTTCACCCCCTAACGCCAGCGTCACTAAGCGATCGTATTTTCGATCGCTGTATTTAGTGCCGGTGGTGCCCTAGATAGGCAGTTATTTATTTTTAGTATCGCCGCAGGTTTTTAGAGCGTCAGGTACCCCCATATATTATTTTAACCCCGATTGCCCCTAGAGTTAACCCTTTCACCAGTGATCACCGTATAAGCGTCACTGGTGACACTGGTTACCCAGTTAGTTATTTAGGTAACCCGTCAGGTTTTTATATAGCGTCGGGTACCACCACATTTAACCTAATAAAGGTTTTAACCCCCTGATTGCCCCTAGTTAACCCTTTCACCAGTGATCACCATATAAAGGTTACGGGTGACGCTGGTTGGTTAGTTTGCTTTTTATAGCATCAGGGCACCCGCCGTATATAACCCAATAAAGGTTTAACCCCCTGATCGCCCGGCGGGTGAGATGAATTAGGTTTTAGCGCCAGAGAGGGTCTGCGTCGCCCCAGGCAGCGTTAGGTTAGTGCCAGTAACGCTAACACCCACGCGCAAAGCATACACCTCCCTTAGTGGTATAGTATCTGATCAGATCTATACTAGCGTCCCCAGCGGTTTAGGGTTCCCAAAAACGCAGTGTTAGCGGGATCAGCCCAGATACCTGCTAGCACCTGCGTTTAGCCCCTCCGCCCAGCCCAGCCCAGCCCACCCAAGTGCAGTATCGATCGATCACTGTCACTTACCAAACACAAAACACATAACTGCAGCGTTCGCAGAGACAGTCCTGATCCCTGCGACCGCTAACAGTTTTTTTTTGTAGCGTTTGATATATTTGCTGACGACATACAGGTGCTTTTTTTCCTGTGAATCTTACTAGTGTACCCCTAAATTTAGAGCCCAAAATGGCAAGTCGAAGGTACACTAGTAAAGAGGCCTACGAGATTCTGAGCATGACAGATAGTGAAGAGGAGGTCACGTATCTGTCAGATTCAGGCTCAGAATATCTTCCCGTAGAAGACAGTGACGTCAGCGGCCCCACGTCAGATAGCTCTGACGACGAAGTTGAGGTCCCTGCTAAGGTCAGGCGTACCCGATCCTGATCATCTGAGGCTGTTGAGGAGCAAGAACCGCAGGGCTCTCGTATCATGGAGCAGAGGAGTACTAGCGCCGCTATTCCTTCTGGTGAATTGGCAAGCACCAGCGGCCTAGTACAGCCTGGGCGTACATCCAGCACTGCAGTATCACGTGGTGACGTGGCGAGTCCCATAAGTGCAGTTCAAGCTGGCGAGGTGGCAAGCACAAGTAGTGTCCCGCTGCCACCAATAAGAAGACAAAGGCAGGCCCGTCGTACCCATAGTGCTCTTCCTGCAGAATTCGCCTATCCTGATTGGGTCCCTACCATTTCTGCAGAACCCGTACTTCCCCCATTCACTGCCCAACCCGGTATTCAGGTGGAAACAGCTGATTTTATGCCAATCGATTATTATTCGCTGTTTTTCACGGAAGATCTCTATAGATCTATTGTGGACCAGAGTAATTTATATGCTGGTCAATTCATCGCCGCTAATCCCCAGTTGCCTTTCATTGCCAAAGATTGGAAACCAATTACGGTTTCCGAATTTAAGACCTTTCTGGGCCTTTCCCTCAACATGGGCACACATAAATTCCCGTCATTGCGTGCATATTGGTCCACGCACCCAATTGACCACATGCCCGTGTGTTCTCTGCCTCCATGCCCAGGAAACGATACGAGCAGATTTTGCGGTTCATGCACTTCAACGACAATGAACTTTGTCGTCCACGTGGGGACCCTGAATACGACCGGCTCTATAAAATTCGGCCCCTCATAAACCACTTCAACGAACGTTTTGCAGCCTTGTTTATTCCCGATCAAGCTGTCTGCGTTGAGGAGTCCCTGATTAAATTTTCTGGCCGCTTGGCTTTCAAGCAGTACCTTCATAGTTACATAGTTACATAGTTAGTCAGGTTGAAAAAAGACAAAGTCCATCCAGTTCAACCATAAAAAAATAACTAAAATAAAATAAAAAAATATCGTGCAATCCCATATACCCAATTCTATACCCATAGTTGATCCAGAGGAAGGCAAAAAACCCCAGCAGAGCATGATCCAATTTGCTACAGCAGGGGAAAAAATTCCTTCCTGATCCCCCGAGAGGCAATCGGATTTACCCTGGATCAACTTTACCTAGAACTGTTAGTACTCAGTTATATTATGTACATTTAGGAAAGTATCCAGGCCTTTTCTTAAAGCAATCTACTGAGCTGGCCAGAACCACCTCTGCAGGGAGTCTGTTCCACATTTTCACAGCTCTTACTGTGAAGAAACCTTTCCGCATTTGGAGATGAAATCTTTTTTCTTCTAGACGTAAAGAGTGCCCCCTTGTTCTCTGTGTTGACCGTAAAGTGAATAACTCATCACCAAGTTCACTATATGGACCCCTTATATATTTGTACATGTTAATCATATCCCCCCTTATTCTCCTCTTCTCAAGTGTGAATAAATTCAGTTCCTCTAATCTTTCTTCATAGCTGAGCTCCTCCATGCCTCTTATCAGTTTGGTTGCCCTTCTCTGCACTTTCTCCAGTTCCCCGATATGCTTTTTGAGAACTGGTGCCCAAAACTGAACTGCGTATTCCAGATGAGGCCTTACTAATGATTTGTACAGGGGCAAAATGATGTCTCTCTCTCTGGAGTCCATACCTCTCTTAATACAAGAAAGGACTTTGCTCGCTTTGGAAACCACAGCTTGGCATTGCATGCCATTATTGAGCTTATGATCTACCAAAACCCCCAGATCCTTCTCCACTACGGATCCCCCCAGTTGTATTCCCCCTAGTATGTATGATGCATTCATATTCTTAGCCCCCAAGTGCATAACTTTACATTTATCAACATTAAACCTCATCTGCCACATAGTCGCCCAATTAGACAGGGCATCGAGGTCGGCTTGTAAATTGGAGACATCTTGTAAGGACGTTATTCCACTGCATAGCTTGGTGTCATCTGCAAAGACAGAAATGTTACTTTTGATCTCAGACCCAATATCATTTATAAAGATATTAAAAAGTAAGGGTCCCAGCACTGAACCTTGGGGTACACCACTGATAACCTTAGACCATTCAGAGTAAGAATCATTAACTACTACTCTCTGAATTCTGTCTTTTAGCCAGTTTTCTATCCATTTACAAACTGATATTTCCAATCCTGTAGACTTTACCTTACACATGAGCCGTGTGTGGGGAACTGTATCAAATGCTTTTGCAAAATCCAAGTATACCACGTCCACAGCCACGCCTCTGTCCAAGGTTTTACTTACCTCTTCATAAAAAGAAATCAGGTTTGTCTGACAACTTCTGTCTTTCATGAATCCATGCTGTCTGTTGCTTAAATAGTTTTTTTCCAGCAAGAACTCATCTATGTGGTCTTTTATTAATCTCTCCAGTATCTTCCCAACTATGGAAGTTAAACTAACAGGTCTATAGTTACTTGGTAAAGACTTTGTTCCCTTTTTAAATATAGGCACCACATTGGCCCTGCGCCAATCCAGTGGTACTATTCCTGTCATTAATGAGTCCCTAAAAGTTAGATACAATGGCTTTGAAATTACAGAGCTCAATTCTTTTAGGATCCGTGGGTGTATGCCATCTGGTCCAGGTGCTTTATCCACCTTTATTCTGTCTAAATATTTCTGGACCATATCACTTTTGAGCCATTGTGGATTTGGGGCTGTGTCACTACCACCCCCATTATGGACATGAACTCCCCCATGCTTCATTGTATACACAGAGCTGAAGAAAGTATTTAATAAATTAGCCTTCTCTTTGTCCCCAGTCACCCACTCTAGATTATTTTGTAAAGGGCCTACATGCTCAGACTTGACCTTTTTACTATTAATATATTTGAAGAATTTTTTGGGGTTTGTCCTACTATCTTTTGCAATCTGTCGTTCGTTTTGAATTTTTGCATCCTTGATTTCCTTTTTACATATCCTGTTATATTCTTTGTAACATTTAAATGACACTAGTGTTCCTTCATTTTTATATTTTTTAAAAGCGCTTTTCTTATTGTTTATAGCTTTTTTAACTTTAACTGTGAGCCACATAGGTTTTATTTTTAGCCTTTTAAACTTATTGCCCATGGGAATATACTTTGCAGTGAGTTCACAAACAGTCTTTTTGAAGAATTCCCATTTCTGTTCTGTGCCCATTGATGCCAATATTCTCTCCCAGTCTAAGTCCTGGAGAGCAGCCCTCATCCTTGGAAAATTTGCTTTATTGAAATTAAGTGTTTTTATCCTTCCTGCATGTATTTCTTGCTTACAGCTAACATCAAATGAAATCATGTTATGGTCACTGCTATCCAGGTGTTCCTTTATCTGAACATTAGTAATATGCTCTGCATGGTTTGAGATTACCAGGTCCAACAGAGCATCATTCCTAGTTGGGGCCTCAATAAACTGGACCATAAAATTGTCCTGCAATAGGCTTATAAATTTTTGCCCTTTAACTGTCCCAGCAGTGCCATTACTCCAGTCAATTTCTGGGTAGTTAAAATCCCCCATTATTATCACCGTCCCAGCCCTTGCAGCCCTTTCCATCTGTGCAAGGAGCTGAGTCTCCACCTCCTCATTAACATTGGGTGGTCTATAACAAACTCCAATGATTAACTTTGAACTACGCACATCTGTATGCAGTTCCACCCATAATGCTTCAGCCTCATCACACTCTCCATCAACCAGGTCCTCTTTCACACTCGCTTTGAGATCACTTCTCACATAGAGACAGACCCCGCCACCTTTCCTTTTTGCCCTGTCTCTCCGAAAGAGTGCATAGCCAGGAATATTAATAATCCAGTCATGTGAGGATTGAAGCCATGTTTCAGCAATACCGATTACGTCATAGCTCTCCTCATGCACCAGAGCTTCCAACTCACCTATTTTGCTTGGCAGACTTCTGGCATTGGTGAACAAACACTTTAATGTATTACATTTTTCTCTGGTGTTTTTCATATAATTTTTAGTAGTAGTAGTAGTAGCTTCCCAGCAAGCGTGCCAGATACGGGGTCAAGCTCTATAAGTGCTGTGACAGGGCAACAGGCTATGTATGGAGCTTTATGGTTTATGAGGGAAAAGATAGTCAGTTTGAGCCGGTCAACTGCCCGGATTACATAGGGAGCGCTGGCAAGATAGTGTGGAACTTGGTGTCACCCTTATTCGGAAAGGGGTACCACTTGTATGTGGACAATTATTACACGAGCGTGTCACTGTTTAGTCACTTGTTTGATCATCAGATTGGAGCATGTGTCACCGTGCGACCTAATCGCCGGGGCTTTCCCCAGCGGCTTGTAGATGCCCGTCTTAGGCTGGGGGAGAGAGCCTGCGTAAAGTGTAATAACTTGCTCGCTATGAAGTGGAGGGACAATAAGAATGTTTTCCTTCTTACCTCCCTTCATGCAGACACGACAGTCCAAATTCCTACGGCGACTGGTGTTGTGGAGAAACCCCTCTGTGTCCACGAATATAACAAAAATATGGGAGGGGTGGACCTCAACGACCAGTTGATGGCGCCGTATCTAATTGACTGTAAGGCGAGACGCTGGTACAAAAAAGTGTCTCTATCCTTATTTCAATTGGCTTTGCTGAACGCTCATGTGCTATACAGAGCTTCAGGCGGGACTTTATCTCTTCTAAAATTCCAGAATGAGATAGTCACAGAACTCCTGTATCCAGGCGGTTCTGCACCTCACCATCCCCTACCAAATGCAGTAAGCCGGCAGCATGAGAGGCATTATACGCATCTCCTCCCGAGTACCCCTACCCAACGAGCCCCCCAAAAAAGATGTCGTGTCTGTAACAAGCGCGGATTTAGGCGTGACACCCGTTATTATTGTCCACTCTGTCCTGACAAACCTGGTCTTTGCCTTGGTGAATGTTTTGAACGCTACCACTCAAAAGTGAAGTTTTAGCGTAGGGTACAGCATTTCACAGACTAGGACACACTTACACAGGGTCTCCCAAGATGCCATTACATTTTGAGAGACCCGAACCATTACAGTTAAAGTTTAAAAAAAAAAAAGTGTAAAAAATAAAATAAAAAACGTAAAAAATAAAAAAAAACAAAAATAGTTGTCGTTTTATTGTTCTCTCTCGCTCTCTCTATTTTCTCTCTATTGTTCTGCTCTTTTTTACTGTATTCCATTCTGCAATGTTTTATCATGCTTGCTTTTCAGGTATGTAATTTTTTGTTTTCAGGTGCGCCATTCAACTGCAGCGCGGAATTATTTATCTTGACAGCAACAGCGTTTTCTCCCACGATACATAAAGCCGTGACTTCAACGCTGTAGGAGGTGATTTCACCACCACAGTTAAAAAAAGAGCATATATGCCGAAGCATGGGGGCAGCAGGGGCGGAGGAGCGATTTTGCTCCTAATGCCGCGTATATACGGTCGAAATTCCGACGGAGGCTTGCCCGTGGAAAAGTTTGACCGTGTGTACGCGGCATAACCTTTTATGCCGCGTACATACGGTCGAAATTTCGACAAAGGCTTGCCCGTGGAAAAGTCCGACCGTGTGTACGCGGCATAACTTTTTTGTGGGAGGATGCCCCCATGTTTCGGCATATATATATTTTAGGCACAGGTTGCGTTAAAAAAATGTTTTATTTTTTACTAGGTTTTGTTTTGGTATTTGCTTTGCAGGTATGGTATAGTAAGGTCTTACTGTTGTACTGTAATGTTACTTTGTTTTAATGTTAACCATCATTTGCTTAGCAGGTACGCCATTCAGTTGCATCGCGGATTTATTTATCTTGACAGCAACAGCGTTTTCTCCCACGATACATAAAGCCGTGACTTCAACGCTGTAGGAGGTGAGTTCACCACCACAGTTAAAAAAAGAGCATATATGCCGAAGCATGGGGGCAGCAGGGGCGGAGGAGCGATTTTGCTCCTAATGCCGCGTATATACGGTCGAAATTCCGACGGAGGCTTGCCCGTGGAAAAGTCCGACCGTGTGTACGCGGCATAACTTTTTTGCGGGAGGATGCCCCCATGCTTCGGCATATATGCCCATCATTAGAAGTGGGTGGATGAAGGGAGGTATTCTAATGGTGGGCATACCCACCGATCAATCTCTTTTTTTCATTCAGCCAACAGGCTGCATGAAAAAAAAGATTACAATACATGTCCAACAAGGACCAGCAACGTACTGGTATGTTGCTGGACTTTGAATGTTTATACCAGAATGATGCCTGCAGGTTTAGGTATCATCTTGGTATCATTCTTTTCAGCCAGTGGCTGGCTTTCATGTAAAAGCAATTCTAGCAGATAATTAGCCTCTAGACTGCTTTTACAAGCAGTGGGAGGGAATGCCCCCCCCCCGGATATAAACAGCGCCATTGGGAAATTGGGAAAGCATTTTATCACACCGATCTTGGTGTGGTCAGATGCTTTGAGGGCAGAGGAAAGATCTAGGGTCTAACCCCCCATTTTTTTTCAAAAAAAGAGTACCTGTCACTACTTATTGCTATCATAGGGGATATTTACATTCCCTGAGATAACAATAAAAATGATAAAAAAAAAAAATATGGAAGTAACAGTTTAAAAATAATAAAGCAAAATAAATAATATAAAAAAAAAAAAAAAAAGCACCGCTGTCCCCCCCTGCTCTTGCACAAAGGCGAACGCAAGCGTCGGTCTAGCGTCATATGTAAACAGCAATTGCATCATGCATGTGAGGTATCACCGCGAAGGTCAGATCGAGGGCAGTAATTTTAGCAGTAGACCTCCTCTGTAAATCTAACGTGGTAACCTGTAAAGGCTTTTAAATGCTTTTAAAAATGAATGTAGTTGCTCGCCGCTGCGCGTTTGTGCGCAATTTTAAAGCATGTCGTGTTTGGTATCCATGTAGTTGGCCTAAGATCATCTTTTTTATTTCATCAAACATTTGGGCAATATAGTGTTTTTTAGTGCATTAAAAATAAAAAAAGTGTGTTTTCCCCCCAAAAAATGTGTTTGAAAAATCGCTGCGCAAATACTGTGTGGAAAAAAAAATGCAACACCCACTATTTTAATCTGTAGGGCCTTTGCTTTAAAAATATATATAATGTTTGGGGGTTCAACATAATTTTCTTGCAAAAAAAAATATGTTTTCATGTAAACAAAAAGTGTCAGAAAGGGCTTTGTCTTCAAGTGGTTAGAAGAGTGGATGATGTGTGACATAAGCTTCCTAATGTTGTGCATAAAATGCCAGGACAGTTCAAAACCCCCCCAAATGACCCCATTTTGGAAAGTAGACACCTCAAGCTATTTGCTGAGAGGCATGTTGAGCCCATTGAATATTTTTTTTTTGTCCCAAGTGATTGAATAATGACAAAAAGAAAAAAAAAAAAAAATGTACAAAAAGTTGTCACTAAATTATATATTGCTCAAACATGCCATGGTTATATGTGGAATTGCACCCCAAAATACATTCTGTTACTTCTCCTGAGTACGGGGATACCACATGTGTGAGACATTTTGGGAGCCTAGCCGCGTACAGGACCCCGAAAACCAAGCACCGCCTTCAGGATTTCTATGGGTGTAAATTTTTGATTTCACTCCTCACTGCCTATCACAGTTTCGGAGGCCATGGAATGCCCAGATGGCACAAAACCCCCCCAAATGACCCCATTTTGGAAAGTAGACACCCCAAGCTATTTGCTGAGAGGTATGTTGAGTATTTTGCATCACGTCCTCCAGAGGAATTGCAGCATTTCCTGCATGGGATCGAGCTACCCTGTCTGTCAGGCTCCCAGAGGCAGCTGTTGGATTCCCTCATAACCGAAGAGGAGTTGGAATGTGCGGTCACCTCCTTCCAATTCCAAGGCTCCTGGAGATGATGGGCTCCCTAGTTGAGGCGTTAAAGCAGTACGGGGGGGGGTAATACTACCCCCACCTTCTCAAGGTGTTTAATGCAGTCAAGGAGAGCCAGACTGTCTCCATGACTAAAGCCAACATTGTTCTACTGATAAAACCCGGGAAGGACCCTCTAGACCCAAGCTTGTACAGGTCCATAGCCCTTTTACAGTTGGATATTAAGAGTCTGGCCAAAGTGCTGGCCATGAGACTTAATAAAGCCATATCTTCTGTAACGGATCTCAGATACCCCAGATGGGCACATCCGCCAGACTTGTGTCTCCTGTCCTCCAAACGCACCCGCAGCCTGCAGATTCGCCATAACCAGCCCTTAACCCCTCAATCACGAGACAATCCACACAGGTGTTGAGGGTTAAACATGCAGAGCATTAACTGTTTATTAAATCCAAAACATACACTTTTACACACAGTTAGGGACACTCCCCTTAGCCTTGTCATAGAGGGGGGGTAGGGGACAAGGAAGAATCAATGGGAACTGAACACTTGTACATTGAAACAGAGACTACAGATAAACAAAGGGATTATGATAAGCAGGCAACCCCTCAATACACATCCCCTGCGGAGAGATGTCTGCAGTCCAGACCATTGTCTGTGTGCCATGAACCAACACAGCTAAACACAGCAACAAGAGGGGGGGGATGGGGGAGAAGGGATGTAGCATTACATTACATTATCTCAATGCCAGCTTCTCCCCGAGTCTCCAGTCTCTTCCGGGCCATAATCTGTGGGTAGGAGGCCCGCCCTCAGTCCCTTCCAAAGCACACAGTGACAGTGGGTTCTGTCACATTTCTCCCCTTTTAAAAACAGACTAACCAGGTTCCTGACCCCGAACTGGTCTGGACCTGCGTTAGTCGCAAACTTCCATCCCAGGCCACCAGGAAAAGGAAAAGTACGTCTCTGGGGCTGGGGAGCAAAATCGCACATACGGTCTCCCGTGAATAAAAACAGCCGCTGCAGAGTGGGAACAGCTGTCCGCACTCCCGTGATCCGGGGCTGGGTTGCAGATATTGAGGGGAGCTGAATAATCCTCTGCCCCGATGCCAGCGCTTCAGCTTGTAGGGAACATAGGCTGGCAGTGCTATGCAGTTGGGGAGGAAAAGGTTCTTGCTTTTCTCCTGGAGTAGCTAACAGCCGCTGAGGAGGTATCTTGCAGGGACTGTCTCCCGGACTCTCCGTCTCTTTTTCTGATGCTGGGCAGAGGCCAACATCGCTCTGCCCCGTAGCCAGTGCTTCTGCTAGGGGGACATATACAATGGTAGAGTTCAGCAGCTGAAGAGGGGGAAGGATTTTCTCCCCTCCTGGTTCTGTGACCAGCTTCTGAGGCGACTTCTGACAGGGGCTGTCTCCCAAACCCTCCAAAAATCTACTGAGGGCTGGGTCGGGGCCGGTAACACTCTGCCATGCAGCCAGTGCTTCTGCTGGGGGGATATACACTGGGGTAGTGTCCAAGTGCTGGGCAACCAGCTCACTGAGGTCATCCCTCGGACTCCCTGGATCTAACTCTGAGGGTGGGCAGAGGCCCGTGGCACTCTGCCCTGCAGTCAGCGCTTCTACTGGGGGGATGAACATTGGGGTAATGTCCAATTGCTGGGGAGGGAGAATTGCTTCCTCCACTCCCATTGGGGATATCTGCTGTTGGGGAAAAGGCTCACGAAAATCATCTCTCAGACTCTCCGGATCCAACTCTTTTTCTGATGCTGGGCTGAGGCTAGTGGCACTCTGCCCTGTAGCCAGCGCTTCTGCTGGGGCACCGGATGCAATACTCTTGACTTGCTGCTGATCACCATTTACCAGCCTTCCAGCGCCAGTCTCAACTTCCCCTTCTGAGACCTTTATGCTATTATCTTGTCTCTCTGCTTGGGGAACCTCTGGTGCGTTCCGGCATTCTAGCACTCGCAGTACCCTCTGTATCATCGCCGCTTCTTCCATTGCGGTTAGGACGGGAAAACGTAGGGGCACTCCTGGCCCCATTTGCTCCGCATCTTCGTGACTGTCCGCTGTTTCTCCAGGACAGTCCCACGCAACGGGAGCCATGCCAGGCTGCTGATCACCGTCAAACAGCCGCTTGTAGGCAATCTCGAGCTCCCATTCCTGCTCAACCAGGAACTCCAATTCCTCCAGGTCACACGCCTCTTCAGGGAGGTCCAGCACCTCATCTCGGAAGTCCAGGATGTTTTCCAGCCGCCACTCCTCATCGCTCCCAAAGTCTGGGTCTCCGTACATTTTTTGATGGAGCAGCCCCACGCCGCCGTAGCCAACGCCTTCTGTCGGGCTGCCGTCTGCTGTACTTGGCCACAGTTGAGCCGCGAACCACCGGAGGGCTCTGTAGCTGGCGTCCAGCCTCATCTCCTCCTGGACCAATCTTACGAGCTCCGTCTTCCACTCATCTCGCGGTCGTTCCCTCAGGAACACCTCTCGCGCATGGTACTGCGTCCAGTACATCTCTGTGGAGGAGGGAAGGATCTTCCCCTGATGGCGCCGCTCGTGGCTTAGCGTTTCATGCCAGAGTTGCCAGCGGATCACATCCTCCCAGCCGAGCATGGTGCGCTCTGTCGCTGGTCCCCGATGTTGCTTCCGCATGCCTTGCAGCCTCCTCTCAAACTCCGCTCTCATGCTGGCTGGTCCCCGTATTGCTCCTCGACGGCTGTCCAGATCTTGAATCCTGGTGGTGGTTTGGATGGCCCGGACTGCAGGAGACATCCCACCGCTGCCAACACTGTAACGGATCTCAGATACCCCAGATGGGCACATCCGCCAGACTTGTGTCTCCTGTCCTCCAAACGCACCCGCAGCCTGCAGATTCGCCATAACCAGCCCTTAACCCCTCAATCACGAGACAATCCACACAGGTGTTGAGGGTTAAACATGCAGAGCATTAACTGTTTATTAAATCCAAAACATACACTTTTACACACAGTTAGGGACACTCCCCTTAGCCTTGTCATAGAGGGGGGGTAGGGGACAAGGAAGAATCAATGGGAACTGAACACTTGTACATTGAAACAGAGACTACAGATAAACAAAGGGATTATGATAAGCAGGCAACCCCTCAATACACATCCCCTGCGGAGAGATGTCTGCAGTCCAGACCATTGTCTGTGTGCCATGAACCAACACAGCTAAACACAGCAACAAGAGGGGGGGGATGGGGGAGAAGGGATGTAGCATTACATTACATTATCTCAATGCCAGCTTCTCCCCGAGTCTCCAGTCTCTTCCGGGCCATAATCTGTGGGTAGGAGGCCAGCCCTCAGTCCCTTCCAAAGCACACAGTGACAGTGGGTTCTGTCACATCTTCAATTATACATCCGGACCAATCTGGATTTTTCTACCCGAGAGGTCCACCTCGATAAATTTGTGCATGCTTTTCATCAACATACAGTCCCAAGCAGATAATATGGGGAATCTCCATCTCACTGGACACCCATAAGGCCTTCAATTGCATAGAATGGCAATACTTGTGGGCCACCATGCACAAGTTTGGGTTTGATCCCACCTTCCCATCATGGGAACTTAAAACTTTTCGCATCATAAACTCGCTGTTCCGCTCCTTTTTATATGGCTTAATAAACCTCAGAGGGTCAAGCTCGTGCAACTGCAAAAACCAAGAGAGTGGGGGTCTGGCTTTACTCAACCCTTGGCTTTATTACCTGGCAGCTCAGCTGCAACACATCGCTCAGCTTTGCCCGTGGAGCTAGCCACTGAAGGGGGGACAGTGGACCCAACCACAGCTCTGATGCACCATGTCACGGGAATGTACAGTTTGGCGGTGGGCTTGGAAGCTCTGGCCTATGCCAACTCCAACAAGCTTTTTCCCACCTACGTGTTGATGAAGAAGGTGTGGAACAAGACCAGACACAGCTGCAAGATGTTACAGGATTCATGGGTCATAGTCCTATTTGGGACAACGAGCATTATAAGGAGCTGCAATCTTTGCAGTGTGGTACGAGATGGAAGTGGTATGGGGTCACACACCTGGTACACATCTTCTCCAGTGGCAAACTGCGCTCCTTTTCATCTTTGCAGACTAAATTCAACCT
Source organism: Rana muscosa (assembly GCA_029206835.1). Taxonomy (NCBI): domain Eukaryota; kingdom Metazoa; phylum Chordata; class Amphibia; order Anura; family Ranidae; genus Rana; species Rana muscosa. The sequence goes on along the minus strand of CM055121.1, from coordinate 12,084,276 downwards.
CCCCATATCTACAAATGTATCACACTGTCCAGGCGCAAATCAGAAGGGTCCCCATGGGTCCTGTCCCTGTCCCCCCCATCTTTCATTATATGACAGAGGTTTCTCACTGTAAGGGATTTAGATCCCAGTGTTACACCATGCTTACGTTCACACACTTGAAGGGCTTCCTGACCAAAGTTACACACCTGTGGGAGAGTGAAGTTGGAGCATTTGAGAATAATCAGTGGAAGGAGGCCCTGCAGTCGGTTCAGCTGTGTTCTCTCAACGTGGCACAGTGCCTGTCCCAGTTGTAAATAGTGTTGCAGGTACATCTTACCCCCGCAAGACTGGAGGGATGGGTCTGAGAGAAAACCGAGTGCATTAGATGCTCCAGAGATCATGGTGACCTCATACATCTATTGTGGCAATGCCCCAATCTCCATCTATACTGGTCGGGGGTGGTAGCTACCATTAATAAGGTGTTTCAGGTCCAGATCCTGATGAATCCTAAGCCCTGTATATTAGGTATTCTAGACAATCTCTCCATTGAGGAAATCCCTAAACAAGCCATAGCCAGAGCACCCAAACTTATCCTTAGACATTGGAAAGGAACGGAACCTCCCACTCTAAGAGAATGGACGACTCAAATGGGGGACACCCTGCACCTGGGGAAGTACATCTTCCAGCACTGGGGTTTCCCAGAAAAAGTTCAACACTATGGTCTGCATGGTTAGATACCCCGGTCTTAGACAGACTGTTTCTCTAGCACGAAAGTTAACTCTGCTCAACATATGGAGAGGTGGCCCTCTGAGCTAGCGCACTGCAGAGAACTATGGTAGGAGACTAGGTAAAGGGGGAGGGAGGAGCGGGGAGGGTCAGGGTAAAGAGCAGAATTGTTGTACTGCATACGCATTTTCATTCATACTTGTGGAATGTGATATGTCGGATTATGCCTGCTAACACTTTTTATGGAACATGTACTGTTGGATTGTATACTGATGTTTACTTCAATAAAACTTTTGAGACAAAAAAAAAAGAAGATATGGAAGACGAGAGCAGGAAAAATAACTTGCAGCTCCGGGGCCTAGAGGACCTTGTAGAATTAGCAGCTGCGATTTTCCAAAAAGTAGCAGGAGATGTCCTCCCTAACCGAGTGGAGATCGACAGGATACACAGAGCCCTACTGTAGGTTCCCGCTCTAAAGATCGAGACCCATGATCTGCAGGCTGCACCGGTACACGCACAAGGAGACTGTTCTACAGAAGGCATGGGAATTCGGAGAACTAGATTTTGACGGTGCCCCTGTCAAGGTGCTCCCTGACCACCTTTCCAGGGCCACCCTACAACGCCGGGCCATGCTTCGTCCGGTCCTGGATATTGCAGTCAGTCAAATATCACATACAGATGGGGGTTCCCCTTGCGTCTAATATTTGTCCATATTTTGCCAATAGTGCAACATCTCTCACATGCATGTGTTATTCCATTTTATATTTTGCCAGTGTGGCTCCGGGGGTCGTGTACTTGTGCGCGCGACTCAGACTACTTACTAATTTAGTTGTTATATATCTTTTGTTTCCTTTTTTGTTTTTAGATTTCTACTTCATCTTTTTTTTTTTTTTTTTACTGTAGCCCCCTTCTCCCTTTTTCTATCCCCCTTTCTCCTTGCCCATTTCCTCTCCCTACCCTGGGATGGACACTGTGAAGATAATTTTGCTTAATGCCAAGGGGCTAAACATCCCCGAATAGAGACGGATACTTTTAAATGATCTGAAACGCTCACATGCAGATGTGACGTTCATCCAAGAAAACACACTTCAGACACGATAAACTTCCCCATTTTAAAGAATAGATTTTACCCAGTTAACTACCATTCTACTTATAAACTCCCTAAATCCAAAAGGTGTATCCATACTACTATCCAACCGACCTCCTTGGACTTGCCAAGGTACCCTAGCAGACTCTGAAGGGCGCTTCAGGTTCATCAAAGGTAAAAAATTACACATTCGCCACCATCTATGCCCCGAATGACCACCAAGACCTTTTTCTCAGCCGCACGATAGACTTACTCTTAGAATTTTCCGCAGGTCAGTTGATATTAGGGGGAGACTTCAATGTTCCATTACTTCCCAATGTAAATACTTCCTCCGGTGCGTCCTCCTGTATGCCTGGCGTCCGCAAACGAGTGGCACAATCCCTCCACAAGGTCCAACTGGTCGACACCTGGCGATTACAGCATTTTAGGTGTAAAATTACTTTTATTCCTCACCTTACAAAGTCTACACATGCATAGTTTATTTTTTAATCCCACACTCAGTTACAAGCTGTGCATAATTCAGCAAATGGCACGATAACATGATCAGACCATGAACCAATTGAGTTAACATACAAAATCTCCTAACTTTCCTCTTCCAGGACTAGATTCTGGAAATTAAAACAAAAGCCCCTTCAGACCCCTGAGGTAGCTGAGGATGTTCAAAAAGAACTGAATCTGTTTTTTCAGATCAATAAACAACCTGACTGCGATGTAGGGATCTTTTGGGAAGACCACAAGGCAGTTATCAGAGGCATTCTCATCAAACACGGTTCGAGACTCAAAAGGCAACGCGAGGAGAAACTTTTGTCTCTCCTTAAAGACATCCACAAAGTGGAGGCCCAACAAACATGCCCCAACTCTGGCGCTTGAACAAGACCTCTTATCCCTTCGCAAGCAGACGCCAGACTTAAAAAGGTACCAAGCCAAAGCAGCCATACAAAGATGCTGAAGACTCAGTTATGAGTCGGGAGATAAGTGTGGGAGAATGTTAACCTGCTCAATTATAGAACAAAAAATTTGCTTCATATATCCCTCAAATGATTACAGAATAACTGCTTTCGGGCATCGCATTTTTTATTAATCAGACAGTTGGCCCTCCATCGCCACATTAAATGGTGCCCACCGGTTCCTTTTGTTTTCCGTTTTGGAGTGCCTTACAACTCCATCACTTTTTCCACTCTGCTCAAATGATGGGGTATTGACACAAGTACTATCAAAAACCAATTACCCCTCTGGAACAACCGCACTTACCCTGGAGAGGGAAATGGGAGAAAGAACTGAACCACATGTTCACGATCAGCCAAAAACAAAATATTGTTTGGTTCTCGCTGAAATCATCTATCTGCACTAGGATACAGGAGACCAATTACAAAATACTGATGATACGGTGGTACTATACCCCGCAGATGTTACATAAATGTTATCCCGAGGTGCCTGATCGTTGCTGGAGATGTCAGGGGGAGGGGGGTACGATGCTACACATTTTGTGATCCTGTCGGAATACTGGAGGGAAGTACGGAACATCATTCATAAATTCACTTACTATAAGATCCCTGACGATCCATCTTTTTTCTTGTTACGTGTCACGACTATTCCAGTACAATAAACCAGACCCAAACAAGCTTAATAAAAGCATCTTTCTGCTGGCGCAAGAGACCATGAAGACTCAAACCGCTGCCTAGTAACCAATGGCGTGGGGGGGGGTGTTAATATGAAACAGAAATCAGACAAAATGATCACCCAGCAGTTGAAACGTTTCCAAGTTTTAAAATGAATGGCACTAGTGACCTTTTTCCTGCCATTTAGTAGGGGTTTTAAACTAGTTTGTTGGATAAACCCTTTCCTTTCAGGATTTGTTCCTCAGTAACCAGGCTGTCAACCTGAGATGCTCCACATTGGGATGCTGAATGGGCCCCTAAATAAGCTCTTCACGTAACAGAAGGAACCAGTGGGGTTCTACTGGCATCTTTTGCAGGGTTGAAAACCGTGCCCTCTTGGGCCAAAATGGTGCTACTAAAATCATGCTTGTAGACTCTTTTTGCAGTTTGAGTACCAACGGGATCATCAGAAAAGGGGGGGAAGTGTAGCATAGGCGGAAGGACCACGGCTGAGCTAGCACGTCCAGGCCATTTGCTTGATCCAGCCTGTTCAGGGAGAAATAAACCGCCATATTTGCGTTGGCCTGTGATGCGAATAGGAAGATCGGGAACTCCCCAGATCGACCCATTAGCATCTGGAAAACTTCTCTATTCAGACTCCACTCTGATTCTAGCACCCTTTCCCTGCTTAAGAAGTCTGCTACTAGATTCAGGTTGCCCTTCAGGTGTACCGCTGTCAGGGATGGCAAGTTGCCTTCTGCCCAAGACAGAATCTGAAGAGCCGAGGACAGCAAGACTCTGCTTCTCGTGCCACCCTGTTTTGTAATGTAGGCCATCTGCCCTTCCAGGTGGGCGCCCCAATCCCAAGAGCTTGCGTCTGTTGTCAACCTCTTTTCTACTGGGAATGTCCAGAGCAGGCCTCTGTCCAATTTTGTCTGTCTACTCCACCACCATAACTTCCTCTGAACCTGAATAACTTCTCCAATGACCCCTTGTAGGACCAATTCCTCAGAATTGCCTGCTGCAGATCCCTTTAAATGGAGACATGTTCATTACACTGCTGGGATTGATGCTGTGAGGAGGCCTAGCACTGACATGGCTGCCCTAATCGAGATCGACAGATTTGTTTGGATATTTTTTACTGCATCTTGGACTTTATCTTTTCCTCTGGAGGAAAGATTCTTTCCTGTACAGAGTTGATAGTATAACCCAGGAACTTTATTGTTTGAGACGGAATCATGCTTGATTTTTCTCTGTGTATAATCCAACCAAGACTCTCCAAGTGTGTCTCCTTCAGGTCTTTCCCCAAAAGATCCCCTAAAATTGGCAAACACCAGAAGGCCATCCAGGTATGGGACAATCTAAATTCCCCTCAATCTGAGGGGTGCCAAGGCTTCTGCCATAATTTTTGTTAAAATCCTTGGAGAGGAAGACAGCCCGAAAGGAAGAACTCTGAACTGTAGGTGCGAGACCGCAGATATTTTTGCGATGCTGGTGCTATGGGAACATGAAGGCAAGCATCCCTGAGGTCTATGGATGCTAGGAAGCAGCCTGGCATTAGAAGATTCTTCACTGAGAAAATTGTGTCCATTCGGAACCTCTAGTATGGAACTAATCTGTTTAATATCTTCAGGTTCAGAAATAACCCAAATTTTCGCGATGGCTTCTCGACTAGGAACACTTGTGAATAGAACCCTAGTCCTTCCTCTTCTCGGGGAAATGGGATGATCACTTTCTGCTGAACCAGTTCTTGCAGGAGAGATGACATCGCTAGGGACTTTTCCTGATCTCAGGGAGCTTGAGTTATGTAAAAACTACTTGGTGGTGCGACTGAGAATTCCAGTCTGTAGCCCTCTGATTTTGCCTTGAGGACAAACTGGTTGTTGTGGACTTTCACTGTAGGAAAATGGACTGCAGCCTTCCTCCCACAGTCGAAGGACTGTCACAGATGACTTTTAGTGGTCTGGTTAGGTCGGAATAGCACCCCAGACTTGCCTCGACCCCTCTGGGACCTTCAGGATCTCTTGTATCCCGTCTCCTTCGTGTCCTGGGTTTGGCAAAAAGGACAAAAAAAATTCTTACCCCGAGGGGTTACCTTCTTTTTTACTGGAAAGGCCTTCTTGTCTGTCGTCCTGTCCAACACGGCTTCAAGATCCAGCCAAACACTAGATCTCCCTCAAAATGGAAGACCACATAGCTTTGCCTTTAAGGCAGTATCTCCTGACCATGTCTTAACCCATAGTGCTCGACGTGCCAAGTTTACCAGGGCCGAGGCTCTTGCAGACTTTCTTATGGATTCTGCGGAGGCGTCTGCCATGTACCCTACCGCTTTCTGCAATACTGGCAGCAAGTCCAACAGATCCTTGAGGGAAGTTCCTGCTTTATTATGGCTTTTCAACTGTTCAAGCCAGTGCTCTAGGTTCCTGGCCACCACAGTTGAAGCCATAGCTGGCTTTAAGTTGGCTAAGGTTGAGTCCCAGGCTTTCAACAGGGAATCAGCCCTTTTATCCATGGCGTCTTTTAGGATGCCCATTTGCCAGGTCTGTATTCCGTGAAGCCTGTGAAAAAGCTGCCTCAAGTATAGGTTTTTTGTTCCATACTTGAACGCTATCCTCTTCAAAAGGAAATCTCTGCTTGAGTGATCTGGAGAAGAAAGGTGCTTTTTGAGGGTCTTTCCACTCCCTCTTCAGTTTCCGAAAGAACTTATGTATTGGAAACACGGTGTTTAACTTCCCTCAAGCTCTGAAACATTTTATCATGTAAAGATAATTGTGCTTTGTCCTCTTTAAATGTTCAAAGTCGTATGGATGGTTTTTAATAGATCATCCACCTCTTCTAGATACAAAAAATGCCAGAGACGCAGCCACTAACAGGCGTAATGCTAACCTCAGCCTGGCGAACACAGTCCAAGCCAGCGCTTCTGATCACCACTGAAAGCAGGTGGAAAGTGATACCCCTGAAACCAGGGATCCTTGTGACAATGCTCCATCCAGCAGCTACCCATGGATAAGTGCTGATTGTGCAAACACATAGTTTATACTATGTATTGCGTCAATAGCGCAAATAGAGTGTGGGAGGAAACCCACCCAGCCACAAAGAGCAGAATACCACCACATACGGCGTATGTAGTTTAGTATGTGTGGATAAACCTATTAAACACGTATATACTGTGCCAGCGACGAAGGCGCGCACATCATAAGGGCTTGGACGTAAACAAGCCACGCAGATTGCGTACACAACCGTGTAGGTATGTTAGCCTGCGAATAAACAAATTGCACATGTTTATACTGTGCACAGCGCTGAGAATGCGCACCCCATTGGAACACAGGGGAGAAACCTGAGCACCCAGATGAAACCCATGCAGACTGCATACGCATACCGTGTAGGTATTATAGTATGTGTGCTAAACATTTTGCACAAGCCCATGTGTGCATAGCAATGAAGGCACGCACACTGTTGGCGAGTGGGAGGAACCGAAGTACACCACGCATACTCAGAGAATGCAATACCTACAACTACTGTAAATGTATTTAGTGTAGTGTATAGACATAATGTGTATGTTTACACCGTGTATTGCACCAAAGGCATGCATGTCATGTAGCGTGGGCGGAAACCCATGCAGACTGCATACGCATACCGTGTAGGTATTCTAGTGTGTGTGCTAAACATTTTGCACAAGCCCATGTGTGCATAGCACCGAAGGCGCGCACACCGTTGGCGCGTGGGAGGAACCAAAGTACCCCACGCATACTCAGAGAATGCAATACCCACAACTACTGTGAATGTATTTAGTGTATAAACATAATGTGTATGTTTACACCGTGTATTGCACCAAAGGCATGCATGTCATGTAGCGTGGGCGGAAACCCAGGCAGACTGCACAGACATACCGGGTAGGTATGTTAGTATGTGGATATCCAATCGCACAAATTTAGACTGTGCATAGTGTTGCCTTATGAGGAATTTTTATGAATAATTTACATTGTAAACTGGGAATATCTGTAACATGAATTTATATATAAGAATAAGAAATGTGTAGTATGAAATATGTGGGTCTGTAAAGGGTTAACTTGGCTGACAAGCTGGGCTTGAGGACAATCTAATTACCTGTCCTCTTATTTGAATATGCATGAATGCGGGGTGACAAGGGCTGTGGAGTCGTATGGTCTGACTAGGTAACTTAGTATTCAAACAAGCTAGAAAAGAGATCACAGCTGAAACTTCTAATCTATGCGACACCACCTTTATTTGCTAGATAAAGGCGTGTGTATTCGCCCCGGTTAACGAACCAATATCCATTTAAGGGGTAATTGGCCATGGCTAGTTCTATGCATAGCTAAGTGCCCCATTCAAGGGAAGTTAACGACCTCCGGTCTAATTAAATTATCTTCAAATCCAATTATCACTAAATTCCAGTAAAGAGTGGGCTAGTGTGGGAAATTAATATAACGGCAGGAGGGAGGAGAGATATAACAGCAACCAATCGTAGACGCCCTGGGTTAGTCAATGGGAGAGGGCTCCATAAAAGGACCACCCCATCCAGTAGAGAGAGAGAGATGAGAGAACCTGGGCCCAGGATTCATTATAGGTAATTATCAGACCATCTCCCAGCACTTACCATATACTTGCATTTTTCCTATGTTTGTCTGTCTATTTGTAATGTAATGTATATACTTTGTGTTTGAAACTAATATTTACTCCCTTGCCAAAGACTGTAAATGTTTGCGGTGTATTAGATAGACTAAATAACCATTCTTTAATAAATGCTTGTTATATTGAAGTTTTCAAATCTTGTCAGAAAAAGAACTCTTATTTAAACCATATCAATAATCGTTGAATATTGAATATTAAATATTAATATTTAAAAAGCAACAGTTGGCGACCACGAAGATAAGTACAGGACTGAAAGCATTTAATACAATAACAAAATCTGTATATTAGAGATTAAGGTTATTAGGAGGAATTTAAGCTGAGTCAGCTTATCCAATCTATCTAGGGAAAATATAGGTAAATATTTTTGTTTTATTAGTGGGTATTACCTCCAAGGAGAGAATATACACCACAGGTTATTTTTTTTTTGTTTGTTTTTTTTATTTTTTATTTTATCCCAAAATCATAATTGATAAAATACTTTGGATGTACCATTATAACCGGTCAATTTAATGGGGAGGAAGTACAGAATGGGTACATTTTTGTTTTAATAATTGTTGTTTATGAGACACTTAAATAGTGATCCGTGGTTTTGAAAAAAAAAAAAAAAAGATTTTTTTTTACAAAGCGAAAACATTTTTGCCTTGATTTGTGTTGTTTTATTGGAAGGAGGACACTGAAATTGTGGTCCTTGGTTTTGTGGAGAAAAAGTGTATTTACTTTTTTTTGCAGTTTATTAATTTTAATTTTTTGTTATTGAATTATTATTTATTTTTTTAATAATTCTTGTTATCATAAATTTTTGGTAACCTGGCTTAGTTTTAGCCTTTATTTTATTTTTATTTTTTTTGTTTTTAGTTTCTTTGTTTAAGACACAGACACGTGCTTGTGTTCTGGTGTGGGTAGGTTGAAACAGGCTCAATAGGGTTTTGCTTGTTATTTAATTTGTCCACTAACATTAAAAATAGGACATTGCAAATAACCTACAAGAGATTTTTTTTTTTACTCTTATTTGTTGTTTTTTTGTTTGTTTTGATTGTACCTTTTTTTTTACTGTAAGAAGTTACAAGCAGTCATATTCTCATTGGTGTCAGTTGAAGTACAAGTCTGTGGAAGTCTTGCTACAGAAACTAATATCTGAGAAATATTATTAGTAGTGTATTGAACATTTTATTTTTTATTTTTTAAGTTTATTTTAAAATTTGTTTTTTCTACTCTATTGAGTGTTACAAATAGTGTAAACACTGCCGTGTTGACATTCCTATTATCAGACTACAGGTATCCATTCTAATTGATCCCTGTGGGGCTTCTATGGTCTATTGAGTAGGCTCAGACAAGATAGGCTAAATGCTATTGTTAGTATAATTAGTTTTCCCCACTAATCTAAAAGATTGTTTATTGAGAGCTGGAAAATATTGTTTAACTTTTACTATATTTTCTGCAGCTTATTTCATTTGAGTTCCTATTTATTGTTTTGTTTTTTTGCTTCCTTTTCTTTTTTTTTTTCCTTTTACTGTAATCACAAGTGAATTTATAGTATAAGGGAACAATTAATTTAATTCAGCTCACAAAGTGTGCATACTATCACAATGGCTGCCATGACCTGTCTAGAAAGTTTTGTAGCAATTTATACTCTTAAACATAAGAGCAATGAATTTGCCTGTGATGCTAAATTACAAGAATCTCCTTGGATTTATGTCCAGGACTTATTTGAGGAACAAGCAAAAACAATCAATAAGAACAAAAAGCTTAAAAGTCTAGCCATAGCAGGCATATTGGCTATGAAGGCTAAAATACAGAAATTGAAAGATATAGTCTATAATCAAAATATTACAATTTCTGAGAGGGAAAAGGAGAATACAGCTTTACAAAGCCAATTACAAACCTTAACTACCCTTAATCAAATAGTTAATGCCTCACAGGAGGAAAATTGTAAAAATTACAAATTGGCCCAAAAAGACGTGGTACAATATAAAAGCATGCCAACTAAAGCTGACACTGAACTGGACCATATAACAAGTGCATACAAAGTGCTAGATCGCACACAGGGCACGCAAACAGAGCCACAGTTGCTACAAACAATTTCAATCCTTAAAGGACAGGCTGTGGCTAGCATATGCGAACATAGTAATGCTACGGCACCTACTTGTGCCTATGAAATTGGGGATACTGAGAAATATGAAGAGTATTGGGGAGAGGAAGATATGGATCCTAATTCGCCTTTTCCGGTGGCAATGGGAGAGCGCAGAGCCACAGGAAAATCAAGAATGCACCATGGTCATAGACTCACTAGACAATGGGGACCAGCTATCCACAAATGAGGAGCATGTCAAGTTCCCCATCATGGTTAGGACCCAGATCTCCTCCTCTACTGAAGGAAATCAAACATTTTTGGGGTTTGATAATGAAGGAAATGAGATGATTTCCAATGTATATGCAATTCAACCAGTAAAAATCATTATGAGTGTGGCTGATTTCATTGGCAAAATTAAATCTAGTGAACACATGACTTCATATGCAACCATGACAGATATTTTAACTGATTTTTCTTCCCCAAAGAATCTTTTTCAGTACATTGACAATTTACTTAAAGCCACATGCGACAAAGAAAAGCATTTGCGGCTATTGGAGGAACTCCTACGGATCCTAGGAAAAACTGAACTGAAGTGTAATCCCATTAAGGCACAATGGTTGCAGGAATTTGTGTCTTCTCTTGGGATTACAGCGACAGCAAATGGTAGTAAGATAGTAACTAAGAAGGTAGAAACCAGTCTACAATTACCTCTGTCAGTAAGTAAGCAATTACCTTTGTCAGCAAAGGAAAATGTCCCTGAAAATGCAGTCCAAATTTTCACAGATGGATCATGTTTTTACGTGGAGGGTTCACCACATGCAGGATTTGGAATATACCTTAACAATCCACATGCAAAGACCCAAACATCAATCTTTCGGTCATGGCAAGTCAAATCAGCACAATTTGCTGAGCTGGCTGCAATTGCTCATGCCCTAGAACTGATGAAAAGGGACCAAGAAATAGTTTTATACTCAGATTCCGCGTGGGTCTGTAATACTATTTCAGAAATTCTGCCCTTCTGGCACACCCACCAGTACATGTCCTCAGATGGGTCTCCACTTAAACATGCATCCCTGTTGAAATTTATTGTAACATTGGTGCAAAAGTTGCCAGTCAAACCATGGGGGTGCAAAGTAATGCCCCGTACACACGATCGTTTTTCATGCCGTTAAAAATGGCATTTTAAAAAATGGCCATTAAAAATGATCGTGTGTAGGCTCCAGAGCATTTTTAACGACGTGAAAAACGGCCATTAAAAATTCCGGACATGCTCTCTTTTTTCACGTCGTTTTTCATGTCGTTTTTTTTAACGACGTGAAAAACGATAGTGTGTATGCTTTAACGACGTGAAAAAAAACGCGCATGCTCAGAATCAAGTATGAGACGGGAGCGCTCGTTCTGGTAAAACTAGCGTTCGTAATGGAGATAGCACATTCATTACACAGTAACGGACTGAAAAGCGCGAATCGTCGCCCAACAAACTTTACTAACATGAAGGGTGGCGTCATTCGAACGGAACTTCCCCTTTATAGTGCCGTCGTACGTGTTGAACGTCACTGCGCTTTGCTTGATCGTTTTTTTTAATGATGGTGTGTACGCAAGGCAGGCTTGAGAGGAAACATGAAAAAAAACGAGAAGAAAAACGTCGGTTTAAAAAATGACATTAAAAACGATCGTGTGTACGGGGCATAAAAGGTAATTTAGGCACTGCCCCATACTGGGAACAAAATGAGGTAGCGGATTGTTTGGCCAAACAAGGAGCACAAGGGGGGGAGATCTGGGAAAGTCCTTTGAATTTACTGGACTCAGTCTTGTGCCCCATCGTTTGTGCCCTCACAAAATCCTGCAACTAAAATGTTCTGCTTTCTTCCCTTTTAGAGCCATGAGGTGGATTGTGATCCTGCTCCATCTGATCGGACACACCAAGGGAGAGGAGACTGGAACGCTCATCAGCGTGATCGTTGACTAGAATCCGGTCTACTACCTAGAGGGGAAATCCATCTTATTACATGTGTCCCCAAAGACTAACACCCCTGCTCCTACAACTGTGCCCAAAAATACAGTTGCAATCCCCTATTATGAACCAACATCCTTGGAATACCCATCAATGCAAGAGGGACCACCTAGCAGCCCAACGGCAACCTCAATCCCTGTAATATTGTTTAACCACCTCCCTACTGGGCACTAAAACCCCCTTCCTGCCCAAGCCATTTTTCAGCTTTCAGCGCTCTCACACTTTGAATGACAATTGCGCGGTCGTGCGACGTGGCTCCCAAACAAAATTTGCGTCCTTTTTTTCCCACAAATAGAGCTTTCTTTTGGTGGTATTTAATCACCTCTGCGGTTTTTATTTTTTGCGCTATGAACAAAAGAAGAGCGTCCAGTTTGGAAAAAAAACACAATATTTTTTACTTTTTGCTATAATAAATACCCATTTTTTTTTTTCAATTAAAATTTTCCTCAGTTTAGGCCGATACGTATTCTTCTACATATTTTTGGTATAAAAAAAAAAAAAATCGCAATAAGCGCGTATTGATTGGTTTGCGCAAAAGTTATAGCGTCTACAAAATAGGGGATAGTTTTATAGCATTTTTTTTTTTTTTATTCGTAATGGCGGCGATCTGCGATTTTTATTGTAACTGCGATATTGTGGCGGACACATCGGACACTTTTGACACATTTTTGGTACCATTCACATTTATACAGCGATCCCTGCTATAAAAATGCATTGATTACTGTATAAATGTGACTGGCAGGGAAGGGGTTAACCACTAGGGGGCGGGAAGGGGTTAAATATGTTCCCTCAATGTGTTCTAACTGTGGGGGGAGGGGACTGACTGGAATAGGTGACCGATGGTTGTCCCTATGTACAAGGGACACACCATCAGCCTCCTCTCCCTCACAGGACATGGATCTGTGTGTTTACACACACAGATCCACTTTCCTGCTTGGTTCCCGGGCAATCGCGGGTGCCCGGCGGCAATCGCGGCCGCCGGGCACGCGCACCGTGTCCTTGGTAACGCTGCGGGCGCGCGCACGAGCCGCCGGCGGCGCGCACGTGCGCGCTATCCCCCTCCTTCTGAGGGACGTTCAGGAACGTCCACTCAGAAGGAGAGAGCACCCACCCGGCCGTATATGTACAGTGGCCGGGTGGGAAGTAGTTAATAACGTTAAGTTCATTCATGTGCCGTTGGTACTTAATTTGTCCCAGTGGAACATGGCCGAATTCGGCTCATGTGCCCAGACAAATGGGTCCGTTTTACTCTTCCTTGCTAGTAGATTTGATTGCCTCCCATGCAAGCCGAACTCAGGATCCATTTGCAGAACCAAACCTCCCTCCCCACAGGGGCATTTTCAGATCCAGAAAGTTAAAGGGCTTGGACAGCATACTCGCGTCCATCCCAGGACTTTATGGATCTGGCATGTCAATTTGGATCAGAGCCGATTTGTCAGCAATTCGCAGGCATATCGGAAATTTTTAACAGGAGGGTCGGCAAGTGCTGAAACCAGTTCTGCAGGGTGTTGAGGGGCTTGCAGAGGAGGAAAGGTTTACGGTTTATAACATGAAGCTAGAGAGGATGGTATGGGCAAAGAGGTAAAATGCACTGCGTATGGAAATTAAAAGATACAGACCTTACCCAGTGGTATTGTACTCACACTAATATTAGTGGTGGAATGAATGGACATTCTGGAGACAAGTGCAAACCTGTGCCAGTTTCCACAATTCGAAATATAGGGATAGTGACAACACACCCAAATAGAGGGCCATTTGCTTGCAAGAAGAGCCAGTCACTGTGCACCTACCGTGACCTTGGGTACAAGTCCTTCACAATGTCGCTGCCCGTGTCCCATCCACAAGATGACTACTTTACACAATGGCGTCCATACACTCCCTCAGATACCTCGAAAATTACGTGTACAAGGAAAGGTTGCACCTCCCCAAAATGCTCATTCAAGTTCAAGGGCGATGGAAAGCACCACACACTGCCTGCTGCACTGTCAAAGACAATAGATACTTATGCCGTTGTGATGTGTTCGAAATGGACACTCCAGTCTGTGGTCTAAGCAATGACCCAGTTCCCACAGCCAAAGTAGCAAGGGACCCCCAACTGGAAAGTCCACGCCAACCACCTCAAGAAACCAGTCCATGCCAACCACCTCAAGCCAAGGGAGATGGAAGCTAAACTGCCCAGTGAAGTTGTCAAAATGGAGAACACCAAGCACAAGGGTCACCTACCACATGGATGGACTGTACTGTGTCGTTACCAATCACCAGACATTTCTCTATGGGGGTCAGTCGTGTCCAATGCCCTATCCAAATTTTTGCTTCATTCCACATGAGTACACTACTATTGGGGAAACTGTAGTAACCCCCATACCAGTGTTAATAGAAGATTATATCATTGAGAGTACCCCCGATGTCCCAGATCCTATCACATACATATCCCATTTTGATGTACAAATTGATACTCTGTCAGTAAATCTTCACAATCTGCTTGCAAGGAAGGTTACCCATATAATTCATATTAGTAATGATATGGTGAAAACAGGGAAGAGGTTGAATTAACTTTTACATGCTGGGGATTTCAGCCTAGTCACAACTAGGACCTGGGTGGAAATGGGAATAAAAGGTCTTCTCATATTGCAATGTGGGGTACTGATTTTCATGACGGGCATGGTGATATATCTTGGCCGACTTCTAAGATGGCAGAGGGAGAAACTTAACAATTTAACGGAAATTAGACAAACAATTACTCACTTAAGTGTGGCCTCGTCTCATCTGTCTCAACTTGCCACAAGGGGTCATCTGTTGCCTTATGAGGAATGTTTATGAATAATTTCCTTGTAAACTGGGAATATCTGTAACATATATGTATATATATATATAATTTAGAGTAGGAAATGTGGGTATCTGTATCTGTAAGAGTAACTTGGCTGACAAGCTGGGAGAGAGGACAATCTAATTACCTGTCCTCTTATTGAATATGCATGAATGCGGGGTGACAAGGGTTGAGGAGTCGTATGGTCTGACGAGGGAACCAGGAAG
Source organism: Rana muscosa (assembly GCA_029206835.1). Lineage (NCBI taxonomy): Eukaryota > Metazoa > Chordata > Amphibia > Anura > Ranidae > Rana > Rana muscosa. Next base: position 12,069,115 of record CM055121.1, on the reverse strand, counting down.
AGATAACAGCTGGAACTTCTAATCTATGCGACACCACCTTTATTTGCTAGATAAAGGCGTGTGTATTCGCCCCGGTTAACGAACCAATATCCATTTAAGGGGTAATTGGCCATGGCTAGTTCTATGCATAGCTAAGTGCCCCATTCAAGGGAAGTTAACGACCTCCGGTCTAATTAAATTATCTTCAAATCCAATTATCACTAAATTCCAGTAAAGAGTGGGCTAGTGTGGGAAATTAATATAACGGCAGGAGGGAGGAGAGATATAACAGCAACCAATCGTAGCCGCCCTGGGTTAGTCAATGGGAGAGGGCTCCATAAAAGGACCACCCCATCCAGTAGAGAGAGAGAGATGAGAGAAACTGGGCCCAGGATTCATTATAGGTAATTATCAGACCATCTCCCAGCACTTACCATATACTTGCATTTTTCCTATGTTTGTCTGTCTATTTGTAATGTAATGTATATACTTTGTGTTTGAAACGAATATTTACTCCCTTGCCAAAGACTGTAAATGTTTGCGGTGTATTAGATAGACTAAATAACCATTCTTTAATAAATGCTTGTTATATTGAAGTTTTCAAATCTTGTCAGAAAAAGAACTCTTATTTAAACCATATCAATAATCGTTGAATATTGAATATTAAATATTAAATATTAATATTTAAAAAGCAACAATAGCGCCGAAGCGCCCATACCAATGGAGTGTGGGAGGGAACCGGAGTACCCGGAGGAAAACCACACAGACTGCCTACACATACCGTGTAGGTATTATAGCATGCGTGATAAACATTAAACATGTTTAACTGTGCAGAAGGCCAAAGGCGCACATACCGTCAGCGCGTGGGAGGAAACCGGAACACCCGGAAGAACTCCATGCAGACAGCACACAGATACCATGTAGGAATGATAGCATGTGAATCAACATATTGCACATGTTTATGCTGTGCATTTCCATTGGAGCGTGGGGGGAAACCGGAGTACCCGGAGGAACCCCACGCAAACAGTATACCCATACTGTAAACATGTATAGTATGTGCAATAAACATATTGAACATGTCTATACTGTGCAGAGAGCTGAAGCGCACATTCCATGAGAGCGCGGGAGGACACCGGAGCCCCCGGCAGAAACCCGCGCCGACCCAGAGAGTATAATACATACATATACTGTGAATGTATCTGGAGTCGTGCATAAACATATTTTGTACGTTTATATCATGTATGGCACTGAAACACAGCATTGGAACGTGGGGGGACACCCACGCAGACACAGAGACCAATAACACATACATACACTGTGAATGTATGCAGTGTAGAGGTATAGGAGGAGTTTAAATTATGGCACAGAGGCGCATAATCTTCTCTGTATCATTCCAATCTGCTTGACTGTGCTGCCGAAGCAGCATGCAGGTAACAGGTAACCTCTGATCCTCAGACCGTGTGTCTGTCAGAGCTCAAAGCGTTCCCCAGGAAATGGCGGGAAATGTTGCCTCAGGATATCACAGAGAAGGCTCACAGGGACTAGAGACATAAATGAATAAAGTCCTCCCCCCCACAATGCTGCACCGACCAGGGGAGGAAAACACTGTGTACCACTGTATCATCCATGCTGCTCTTGAGGCAGCGTGTGAGGAAAACAGTGAGGAAGCTGTGTAAAAGAAAGGCTTGTCACAGCAATTCCAGCTTGAGAGTGTTCCTCACATCATCAATGAGATCACTTACAAGCGCCCTGTCATTCACTGACACAGAACTGGAGTCTTCCTCACAAGGGAATGTCCTGTTCAAAAACATTAAATATTCAGATCTAGGGTCCTGAGCACAGTAGCTAGGCCCATATCTGACTCAGAGCACTCCTTCACTAAAGATTTTTGTGGGGGGAGGGGGCTTATAGTTCCTTTTGCTCGCACACCGCTTCCATTCTGACAAGGAATGATTCCAGGACAGCTGACAACTGGTCCATAAGGACCGCAGGTGCAGGAAACATATGAACATGTTTAACTGTGCAGCACTGCCAGTTGCCCCAGGCAAGTGAGGAAAGCAGGTGTATCAGTAGGGCTGCAACTAACGATTATTTTCATGATCGATTAGTTGGCCGATTATTGTTTCGATTAATCGACTAATCGGTTAATACCCGTAAAAAAATAAAGTTATTTTTTGGGCCAATTTGTTGTTGGGCAGATTACAAAACACAAATTGCCGCAAAAACACATTACATGCTTTTCTGCAGCTTCTCCATTTGAAGTATATTAAACCAAAAAACGAAAATAGCACCGTTTTGCGTTAAAAAAAGTCCTTGCCCTTTCCAAATACGCAGCAGCTGAAAAAATCATGGATGTGAACGTGTCCCATAGAAACCATGTAAATGAACTGTAGTGTGTTTCTGCAAAAAGCACCAAAAACACGGAGGTGTGACCCAGGCCTGAGATGTTTAGTAACATAATGGGGTTAAAAAAATAAGTAAAATTAGTACAAAAAGAGCAAATAATCGCTACTGTAAGGGGTTCATTTTTTACTGTGTGACAGTGAAAGTAATATTTACAGTAGCAATTTGCTCTTTTTGTACTCTAAAGGGTTGATTTTAGTTTATTTTTAACCTCATTATGTTACTGGCCGATTAATCGATTATGAAAATTGTAATCGATTTGTTGTCGACTAATCGATTAGTTGTTTCGGCCCTATGTATCAGACTCCATAACGCCACCCTCTGAGACCTTATATACTATACAGTGAATATACAGTCCACCCACTGGCTACGCTGAGGAGGGGATACCCGGAGGACCCAACAACCCTTAAGGACCGCTCAGTCTGAGGAGATTCGCGCCGCCGCTAGAACCGAAAATAAATGCGCGGTGGCCACAAGAAAATGGCCGCTAGCCGCAGCTATAACTGCGCCATTGAACACCAAGATGGCCGCCGAGCGCGAAATTCAAACCTCTAATGCACGCCAATGGCGCACGCAATAACCACCTCAAACAGCGCTAATGCATGCGCTAACGGCGCACGCAATAATCACCTCACACACCAGAACAAACTGCAGACATGAGCGCCCAGCCAGGCCAGAGTGACCCCCAAGCACCCCACAGCACCAGTACAGGGTGCAGAGAGCAGCATAACAGGGGGGAGACAGGGAGAAACCCCCCATATAAAGAAACACAGCCAGCATGTACTCACCTGCAGTAGGAGAGACTACTTAACCGTCCCTTTCAGGGACCCACTGGCTTGTTTCAGACAGACCTATCACAGAGCAGTACTGCGTAGCTGTCGGCCCGGTCCACCGCGAGAGATACAGTCAGTCAGGTACTGTTCAATCTTGAGAGGACCGCGGGAGCATGAAAGCAACCCGGCCACCCCTGGAGTCATGGGGCATGTCGTGAGCTGAGTCTCACGCACACAAGGCGAGGAACAGCATGCTCGATGGTCGGACAGGGAAGACTACGAGGATACCAGTGTACCCAACCTGTTGCCCAGCCGACAGTTGATTGAAGGTCTCAAAAACAAAATAAAATTCCCAAAGGAATAAAATTTTAAAGTAAAATCTTCCAGGAGACTGGCTCCTGAGAGAGCCACGTCTTCTCCTTCTGCTAGGCAGAAAAAAAACAGAGGTCTGCTGACTGCAGGTGGGAGGGTGATGTCCGGAGGGACCGCCCCCCTGGGCGGGGCTGTTCAGCTCTGGTTTGTTCTAGAATGTTTCTAACGTCTAACATTCTGCCTAGATCTTCTCCTGCGAGCAGGGACATATACCCACACGTTTACAGTATCCAGCTGTGTCAGTCCATGGACGATAAGAGAAAAAGGGTTTGATAACAATTATATGACATATTATTCAATAAATTTAAAAAGCGCTGTGGATATACCAGCAAGATCAGCCTGGTCTGGCGATATAGGGCCAATTTCAGATGAATAGTGGGAACTGGCACTGTAGGCAATACCCCTGGCCTCCCTATCCCCAACACAAAATTTAACACAATTATTCATTCTACATAGGGCACATTACACACCAGAGAAATTATTTAAATGGAAACGCAGAGACACAGACTAATGTCCCAGATGTAAAGGGAGACCGGCTAATTTAATTACACATGCTATGAAGATGCCCTAAACTCCATCGTTACTGGTATGAGGTGGTATCTATGATTAACAACGTTTGAGATTGGGCTGTCTTTAGAGCCGGGGGGATATCTTCTGGGTATCCTGGATGAATCGAGAATCCCGGGTGAATACACGGTATCAATAAAAAAAAGCCTATTCCAGGCTCGTAAGCTCATAGCACAAAAGTGGTTATCACCATTTCCACCTACAGTAGCAGAATGGAAAACACATGTAACGGAAACCCCAATTAAGGAATAATAGGATTATTGTACTCACCGTAAAATCCTTTTCTCTTTCGTCCATGGACGGACACAGCTTTCTTATAATCTTGACTTGTGGGTTATGTTCCGTCTATTAGGAGATGACTAGGCAGAAATGTAAATGGTTAAACATGTAATCTTTAGCAAAGCTGAACAGCCCCGCCCAGGGGGCAGTCCCTCTGGTCATAACCCCTCTCACTGCAGTGAGCAGCTCAGTTTCGTCAAAAGCAGTACAAACTTAAAAATGAGGGGTGGGTGCTGTGTCCGTCCATGGACTTCAGAGAAAATAGGAATTTTGTACTCACCGTAAAATCCATTTCGCTGACGTCCATGGACTGACACAGCCTCTTCATACTTGACAAGTGGGTTTATGTCCCTGCTCATAGGAGAAGACTAGGCAGAATGTTAAATTTTATAATATACATTACCAGAGATGAACAACCCCGCCCAGGGGGCGGTCCCTCTGGACATAACCCTCCTACCTGCAGCCTCAGTTCGTAACAAAGCAGTACAAACTCTAAAAAAGGAGGGGTGGTTGCGGTGTCAGTCCATGGACGTCAGAGAAACGGATTTTACGGTGAGTACAAAAATCCTATTTTCTCTTACCATCCATGGACTGACACAGCCTCTTCATACTTCACAAGTGGGACGTCCCAAAGCAGTGTCAAAGAAGAGGGGTGGTAACAGTATTTGAAGGAAAAAAAAAAAAACTTCACCCAAAACAAGCAGAGCTCCTCAATGGAGGAGTTGCAACATTAAACAACCGCCTGTAACACCTTGCGGCCAAAGGAAGCATCAGAAGATGCAGCCACATCAACCTTATAAAACTTAGAAAAGGTATGAACGGACGACCAGGTCGACGCCTTGCGCACTTGTGCAACCGACGCTTGATGTCGGAAAGCCTAGGAAGCACCAATTGCCCTGGTTGAATGCGCCGTAACCGGAAAGGGAGGCGCCCGTCCCTTAAGGGGCGTAGGCCTGTATGACAATCTGCTGGATCCACAGAGAAATGGTGGCAGCCGAGACCGCTTGGCCCTGTTTTGGACCAGACACAGACACAAACCGTGATAGAAGCCGTAGAGGACAGGTACACTCGCAAAGCACGTACCACATCTAAAGAGTGAAGCGCAAACTCTCTGGGATACGATGGACGAGGACACAGGTGATGGATGAGGACACCGAACAATGTCCTCATTAAGGTGGAAGTCCGAGACCACCTTCGGGAGAAAAGAAGGCCGTGGACGTAGCACCGCCTTATCCTTATGAAAGACCAAGTATGGCGGCTTGCAAGACAAGGCCGCTAATTCAGACACCCGTCTGACAGAAGTAATGGCCACTAAAAAAGCCACCTTCTGGGATAGAGTTAAGAGAGGAATCTCTCTGATGTTTTCAAACGGAGGTTCTTGAAGAACCGAGAGCACCAAATTCAGATCCCAAGGAGGAAGAGTTGATTTAACAGGAGGGAGCACATGGCGGACCCCTGCACAAAGGTGCTAATCAAAGGAATGATTCGCTATCGGCAGCTGAAAGAAGACTGCCAGAGCCGAAATCAGACCTTTGATGGTGCTGAAGGCAAGCTTTTGGGTCACACCACACTAACAGCAGGATTCTGGGAACGGAATACGTCCGCGGACGCCAATCAAGCGCCTCGCACATGGCGATGTTGGCCCTCCAGGTACGATGGTATATCTTCCTGGAGGAAGATTTCCGTGCCCTCAGCATGGTTGAAATGACCGAATCCGAGAGACCTCGGTCCCTCAACACCTGGCTTTCAATAGCCACGCCGTCAAAGCCAGTGACTGTAAAGCAGGATGAAGTATGGGACCTTGAGACAGAAGGTCCTCCCACATTGGCAGATGCCAAGGAACATCCACCACGAGACGCACAAGATCGGCGTACCAATGATGCCGTGGCCAATTCGGAGCGATGAGGATCACCGGAATCCCCTCAGCCTCCACCCTGCGAAGAAGGCGAGGAAGCAACTTCAGTGGAGGATAGGCATAAATCAGCCGATACCGAACCCACGGGGCCACCAACGCGTCTGCCCAGGGATCCCTGGACCTGGCCACGAATCTCGACACTGAGTCGAGAGGCCAATAGGTCCACATCCGGCGTGCCCCACCGCCGGCAAAGAAGTTGAAACACCTCTGGATGTAAGGACCATTCCCAGTGGTCCAACGTCTGGCGGCTCAGATAGTCCGCCTGCCAGTTGTCTATCCCTGGGATGTTAACGGCCGACAGAGCCGGCACGCTTCTTTCCACCCACCTTAGGATATGGGCGACCTCGGACGCCGCAGCTGAGCTCCGAGTTCCCCCTGATGGTTTACATAAGCCATTGCCGTGGTGTGGTCCGACTATATCCTGACCGATCCACCCTGCAGCCTCACCGACCAAGAGGAGAGGCACAGTCTGACTGCCCTGAGTTCCAGAACATTGATCGGCAGACGGGATTCGTCCGGGGTCCAAAGCCCCTGGGCTGATAGAACACCCCAAACCCCCCCCAGCCCGTAAGGCTGGCATCAGTCGTGATACCGTCCACTGGATAGGAAGGAACGACTTCCCGGACCGAAGAGCCGGGGATCTCAACCACCATGTCAGGGATGCCCTGACCGGGTGACTCACCTGGATCCAACGATCCAAGGACAACGGGGACTTGTTCCAAGTGGACAGAATCTCCTTTTGTAAGGCACGAGTGTGTGATTGTGCATATGGAACAGCCTCGACGGAGGCCACCATGAGTCCCAGGACCCTCATGCAGAAACGGATCGACGACCACCGTCGGGACGTCAGCACCCGCACCGCAGATTGAAGCGTCTGTAATTTTTCCGAAGGTAGGGATACCTTTGCCTCCGAGGAGTCCAGGATCAAACCTAAATACTCCAGACGCTGAGTCGGAAACAGGACCGACTTCTGAGCGTTCAGCAGCCAACCAAATTCTCGGAGGGTTTAACTGACTATCGTCACATTTTCCTCCAATTCTGAGCCAGAGTCTGCTCTCAGAAGAATATTGTCTAGATAGCCCACGATAGCAATGCCTCGCTGTCTCAGCAAAGCTAGAATCGGAGCAAGCACCTTGGTGAAAACCCGCGGTGCTGATGCCAGGCCGAAGGGAAGAGCCACAAACTGATAGTGGTCTTCGCCTATCGAGAAGCGCAGAAACTTCAGCTGACCCACGCAGATTGGGACATGCAAGTAGGCGTCCTTGATGTCCAAGGACGCCAGAAAATCCCCTGGACGAAGCGCAGCAATCACCGTGCAAATGGAATCACCGTGCGAAATCTTTGAACCTTCACAAAGGCATTTAGGGCTTTGAGCTCCAGAATTGAACGGACTCCGTCCTTCTTTGGGACCACAAACAGATTCGAATAAAATCCCTGAAACCTCTCAGTTGACGGTACAGGCACAATTACTCCACACCTCAGCAAGTCCTGCACCGCCCCCATGAGAGCAGCCCGACGCGCTGGAAGGAGAGGGAGATTTGAGGGGAGAAAAATAGGATTTTTTACTCACCATCAAATCCTTTTCCGAGTTGGACCGACACAGCTTCTCTATTGACATAGTGGGTATTATCCGTTAATTAGGAGTGACTAGGCAGAAAACTTGTAAAAAAAGTGTTGCATCACACCTTCTACAGTACTGCCCAGGGGGTGGATCCTCTGGGTATATCCCCTCACTCTGCATCTAGCAGATCAGTTCGTCAAAAAGCAGTACAAAAACTTAAAAGGAGGGGTGGGTTCTGTGTCGGTCCATGAACTCAGAGAAAATAATTTTACGGTGAGTAAAAAATCCTATTTACTCTTTCGTTCATGGACCGACACAGCTTCTCTATTGACATAGTGGGATGTCCCAAAGCAGTGTCAGAGAAAAAAACGAGGGGTGGTAACAGCATTAAAACAACTTCACCCCAAAACAAAGCAGAGGAGTTGCAACTCTAAACAGCCGTCTGCAATAGCTTGTATTACAAATTTTTTGGACTTTTCAATTATATATATATATATATATATATATTGTGACAGCAGGAAGGTAAAGTCACCTGGTTGCATCCAGGGGGGTAGATATATTTCGCCCAGATTCAGGCTTTACGTCGACTTATACAACTAGGTGGAGAGTTGTATAAGCCCAGCTGAGGATAGTGGGCTCATGGATGACTCATACCTCTAGGGAGAGTGTGGGGCGTCGTGCAGACAGGGAGTTGATGAGACCAGCTGAAGCTTGTCAGCTCATTTAGGCCTCTATAAGAACTCCCAGCTTCATTAGATGTTAGCTCATGCCTGGAAGCAGACCTGTGTGGACTTCCTGGAGAGAGTGAACCCTTGTGCGGTGAGACAAAGCCTGTGTGGCTATTTGCTTGGACATTTAAAACCAGGGACTTAGGGACTAGGACAGCACTAGGCTGATCCCAGTTGTTAGTTAGGAAACCTGTATGTTTAGTCAGAGGTCAAATTGACCAGGATTTATTTTGTTTATGTTTCTTTTGCTTTGCTGTGTTTTTGTCACTGTAAATAGAAAATAAACCGCACCTTTTTGATTTTGAAAACCACAACCTCCGTCTGCTGGGCCTGTTTTTGTGTGGGGAGCCCATCCCGGGGGTCACACACACCCGCTGCCGAGCTAACCCCCTCACAGTTGGTGGAGAACCAGTGGCAGTTTTTTTTAAGCCAGCATGGAGGAGATACTGAAACAGCTGGCTCTAGCAAATGCCAATCAACAGCAGACAAATGCAGGTTTGCAAAAGAGCCTTGCAGCTCATCAACAGAGCCTTGCAGCTCAACAACAGAACTTCGCAGCCCAGCAGCAAGCTCATCAACAGAGCCTTGCAGCCCAGCAGCAGACAAACGCAACTTTGCAACAGAGTCTGGAGGCTCAGCAACAAGCCCAGCAGCAATCTGAGGCCCGCTTCATAGACCTGTTGCAGAAGCAAGAGCAGAGACTACAACAACAGATGGAAGCAGTAATGCAACAACGTCCGCAGACCAGTGAGGAAAGCCGTCCCACTAATACCGCGTCCTTTGGGGTGAGTCGTTTATTGACAAAAATGACTGGAGAGGATGATCCAGAGGTATTTTTGACCACATTTGAAAGGACCGCTGAAAGAGAAAAGTGGCCTGAGGAGCAGTGGGCTGGACTAGTGGCTCCTCTGTTAACTGGTGAATCGCAGAAAGCTTACTATGACCTAGAGCCTAACCAAGCAAAAGACTATGTGATGCTAAAAGCTGAAATATTGGCAAGGCTGGGTGTCACCCTGGCTGTCCGGGCTCAGCGTGTGCATAACTGGACTTTCCAGCTTGGAAAACCCCCCAGGTCTCAAATGTATGATCTCATTCACCTGAGCAGAAAGTGGCTACAGCCAGAGACTTTGTCCGCACCAAAGATTGTGGAACGTGTTGTAATGGATCGGTTTTTGAGAGCTCTTCCTACTGCCATCCAAAAGTGGGTAAGCCATGGAGACCCAGAGACGGCCGATGGTCTTGTGGATCGTGTGGAGAAATACTTGGCTACAGAGAACCTGACGGTCTCTTCCAGAGACACTCGGACTTTCCACCCTAAGACCAGACCATCCCCAGGGGCGGATAAGATGATTCCAAGGGGTAAGGGTGGAGAGAGTGAGAGGGTGGGAGCTCTACCCCAAGTTTGGCGAGAACAGCCTGGGAAATCAGCGGCTCAAGAGGCGGCAAGAAGGATCGTTTGCTACCGCTGCCGGCAAGCGGGACATATTGCAGCAAATTGCCCGGTTGTGGAGGAACCCATGCAGTGTGACTTTGACGGGCAGACGTCAGTCGCTGTGTGCGACAGTCGCATGCACTGCCATTCGAGGAACTGAGAAACATTTATGCAAAATGTGTGTTAATGGTAGAAATGTTGTGGTATTGCTGGATTCAGGTAGCCTTGTGACCCTGATAAAGGCTGAGTTAGTTAAAACAGAGGTCTCTGGGAATAGCAAGGTAGCTGTTATTTGTGTGCATGGGGACACCCGAGAGTATCCAGTGACTACAGTGTGTTTCGAGACCCCCAAAGGTACCCTCTCTCATCCAGTGGGCTTAGTATCTCAGTTACCGCATGACGCCATTGTGGGAAGGGATTTTCCGAAGTTCTGGGAACTGTGGGATGATCCTGAGCCCCCCACTGGTGCCCCTATGTACCAGGAATGTGATAGCCAGAACTCCCCTGAGAGTGGTGAGGACTCTCCGGAATTTCCCTTGTCAGTATTGGCAGGGGAGACTCAAGAAACTGGAGAGGAGCCCACCTCCTCAGACGAAAACCTACCGTCTGTGGAGTTTTCTGATCTTGAGGTTCACAGGGAAAACTTTGCCACAGAACAGTTGAAAGACCCCGCCCTAATAAAGGCACGGGAAAACGTAGTGAAAATAGATGGCGAGTTAGTGAACCCAGATAATACCTGCACTTACCCATACTTCAGCGTAGAGAAGGACCTACTGTATCGGGTGGCAAAAAGGGCAGAAGAAACCGTTGAGCAGCTTGTGGTGCCCAAACCTTACAGGAAGTTGGTGTTGGAGTTGGCCCATGGGCACATTCTTGGAGGTCATCTGGGGACAGAGAAAACCCGAGAGAGGGTATTACAGAGATTCTATTGGCCGGGGGTGATGAAGGACATAGAATATTATTGTTCCTCCTGCCCTGTGTGTCAGAGGTCGGCCCCGATGCCACATTTCCGTAGCCCGCTGGTCCCTCTACCCATCATTGAGGTCCCGTTTGAGAGGATCGCCATGGATTTGGTAGGTCCTATAATCAAGTCCGCTAGGGGGCACCAGTACATATTAGTTATAATGGACTATGCCACCCGTTATCCAGAAGCGATCCCTCTCCGAAATACCTCGGCCAAAACCATAGCCAAAGAGCTATCTCTTGTGTTTAGCCGGGTGGGTATTTGTAAAGAACTGCTTACGGACCAAGGTACACACTTTATGTCCCGGGTTATGAAGGAGCTATGTAAATTGTTCAAAGTGACGCAATTACGTACATCTGTGTATCACCCCCAAACCGATGGGCTGGTTGAAAGATTCAACAAAACCCTAAAACAAATGTTGAAGAAAGTGGTGGATAGAGATGGAAAGGATTGGGACTGTCTACTTCCTTATCTGATGTTTGCTATTAGGGAGGTGCCCCAATCCTCTACGGGATTCTCCCCCTTTGAGTTACTGTATGGGAGACACCCAAGAGGGCTGTTGGATATTGCCAAGGAAACTTGGGAAAGTGAGAGTTCTCCCCACAGGAGTGTGATTGAGCATGTCGCCCTGATGCAAGACCGAATTGCACAGGTAATGCCCATCGTGAAGGAACATTTGGCCCAAGCGCAGTTAGCACAGCAGAGAGTGTACAACCGTGGAGCCAAGACCCGTACCTTTTCCCCGGGGGATAGGATACTGGTACTGGTCCCTACGGTTGAAAGTAAATTCCTTGCCAAATGGCAAGGCCCCTACGAGATAATGGAAAAAGTGAGCGAAGTGAATTACAAGGTCAGACAACCAGGAAGGCGAAAGCCCGAACAGATCTATCACGTTAATCTGTTGAAAGCCTGGAGGGATAGAGAGTCCCTAGTCGCAGACACTTGGTCACCAGCTCAAACTGGTTGCGTGATTCCTGAGGTTGGAATCGCAGCCACCTTGTCACAACCCCAACAACAGGAGGTTAAGGAGTTTGTGCTTCGCAACAAGGAGGTATTCTCTGAGCTGCCGGGACAAACATCTGGGGTAGAGCATGACATTATTACCCCGCCCGGTGAAAGGGTGAAGTTAAAACCCTATCGGATCCCAGAGGCCCGACGGGAGGCAATACGGGAGGAAGTACAGAAAATGCTGAACTTAGGGGTGATAGAGGAGTCCCAAAGTGATTGGTCTAGTCCCATTGTGTTGGTGCCTAAACCGGATGGGAGCTGGCGATTTTGTAACGATTTTCGTCAGTTGAACAAAGTTACAAAATTTGACACCTACCCCATGCCACGTATAGATGAGTTGATCGACCGGCTGGGAACAGCCCGATACATGACGACTCTTGACCTCACAAAAGGGTATTGGCAAATCCCCCTGGCCAAGTCGGCCAAAGAGAAAACCGCATTTGTAACCCCAGACGGGGCGTTCCAATATAAAAGAATGCCGTTCGGGTTACAGAATGCGCCGGCCACATTCCAGCGGAAAATGGACCAGATGCTGAGGCCCCATCGGAAGTATGCTGCGGCTTACCTGGATGACGTAATTGTCCATAGCACAGATTGGGCCTCACATCTGCCAAAAGTGCAAGCAGTCCTGGACTCTGTTCGGGAAGCGGGGTTTACGGCTAACCCCAAGAAGTGTACCATTGGGCAGGAGGAGGCCAAATATCTTGGGTACACCATTGGGAGGGGAGTAATAAAACCCCAACTCAACAAAGTCGAGGCCATCCAGAGTTGGCCACGTCCCAACAGCAAGAAGCAGGTACGAGCCTTTCTGGGAATCGCTGGGTATTATCGGCGATTCATTCCCCACTTTGCTTCTAAGGCTGTGCCCCTAACCAACCTGACGAAGGGGAAAGGGTCGGTCATGATTAAATGGACCCCCGAGGCTGAGGCAGCATTCCAATTCTTGAAACAAGCCTTATGTAGCCAGCCAGTGTTGTACTCACCCGACTTCTCTAAAGACTTTGTCGTACAAAGTGATGCGTCAGATGTGGGGTTAGGAGCAGTATTGTCCCAGGTCTGGAACGGGGAAGAGCACCCAGTCATTTACCTCAGCAGGAAGTTGAAGTCCCATGAGGTAAATTACGCCACCGTTGAAAAGGAGTATTTAGCGGTGAAGTGGGCTCTAGATTCCCTTCGGTACTACCTGCTAGGTAGGCACTTTGACATGGTTACGGATCACGCTCCGTTAAAGTGGATGGCTCAAAACAAGGAAACAAATAGAAGAGTGAATAGGTGGTTCCTGGCCCTTCAGGAATTCAACTTCACAGTAAAGCATCGCCCTGGCGTTCAAATGGGGAATGTGGATGCTTTGTCTCGAGTACATGAATGCCTGATTGCTGGTGTTCCAACCCCGAGGTTAAAACAAGAGGGGGGGTATGTGACAGCAGGAAGGTAAAGTCACCTGGTTGCATCCAGGGGGGTAGATATATTTCGCCCAGATTCAGGCTTTACGCCAACTTATACAACTAGGTGGAGAGTTGTATAAGCCCAGCTGAGGATAGTGGGCTCATGGATGACTCATACCTCTAGGGAGAGTGTGGGGCGTCGTGCAGACAGGGAGTTGATGAGACCAGCTGAAGCTTGTCAGCTCATTTAGGCCTCTATAAGAACTCCCAGCTTCATTAGATGTTAGCTCATGCCTGGAAGCAGACCTGTGTGGACTTCCTGGAGAGAGTGAACCCTTGTGCGGTGAGACAAAGCCTGTGTGGCTATTTGCTTGGACATTTAAAACCAGGGACTTAGGGACTAGGACAGCACTAGGCTGATCCCAGTTGTTAGTTAGGAAACCTGTATGTTTAGTCAGAGGTCAAATTGACCAGGATTTATTTTGTTTAAGTTTCTTTTGCTTTGCTGTGTTTTTGTCACTGTAAATAGAAAATAAACCGCACCTTTTTGATTTTGAAAACCACAACCTCCGTCTGCTGGGCCTGTTTTTGTGTGGGGAGCCCATCCCGGGGGTCACACACACCCGCTGCCGAGCTAACCCCCTCACAATATATATATATATATATATATATATATATATATATATATATATATATATATATATTGTATTTATTAGCACATTTTCCTTTGGATTGATCACGATTGGACTATTTGGATATGGCTACACGTTCACGTTGATTCACATGATTGTATTTTGAGTTTATTAAGTATTCTATACAAGGTCACAATATTATTTAGGTCCAGTGTGTTATCAGTCACACTGTTCCCAGCTTTCCCACTTTCTTTGTTTAAACAGAGCGCTGACACCATCACTGTTCTAGATTTTTCTGAGATTTCCCGAATTGGATTCACAGGTGTCTGGCAGCAGTGCCTCCCCCTTGTTTCTGTCAAGGTTATAGGTTCACTTATTCTTTTCACGTTAGAGCAGCGCGGGAGTTTCCCCAATTTTTTTTTGAGATAAGATATTAGATCAGCCAACCGAAAAAATAAAATAAGAATAAAAATACCAATAAAAGGGTAGGAGCCCTGCATGTATACTTATGAACCTCCTAAATGTCACTTTGGTAATGTGTCGTCCTAATATTATGAATCACTAATAAAACAATTAATGTCCAATTCTATGTTCAAACCTTTGGGCGCTAAAACTTCGAAAAATTCACGCACCTTGTGCAAACCCCTCCAATGTGGTTCCAAGCTTTCAATACCCCAGAACTGAAGGCCTGAGGGGTCCTGGTTATGCTTGAGTTTGAAGTGTAGTGACACGTTGTGGTCTTTGTAGCCTATCTTTATGTTATTGACGTGTTCAGCTATTCGGATGCGCAGTAGTCTTTTAGTGCGTCCAATGTAAAGGAGCCCACATGGACATTTCAGAGCATAGACCACGAAGCTGCTATTACACGTGATAAACTGTTCAATGTCAAACTGTTTCTGATTAGGAGAGAGAAAATTTTCCAGACCCCTAATTGGTCGTGTCACTTCCTTACACGCTCTACACCTTCTGCAGGCGAAAAAACCATTTTTGTTCCAGAACGTCTGAGGTTTGTTGGGAGGGTCCAGTATTTTCTTCACCACCCGATCACCGTGATTGGGAGCTTTCCGGTATATAAATTGCGGTTTTGGGGGGAGCACTGGGCCCAATTTTTTATCCAAAAGTAATATGTGCCAGTGTTTTGTGAAAATGTCTTCTACCTCCTTAAATTGACTGTGGAATTGCGATATGAACCCCCATTCCTTTGAGTTAGTGCCCACTGTTGCTGGTTTGGGTTTGTTCAGTAGGCACGTTTCCCTGGGCATTTGTTCAATTTCTTCTACAATTTTCTTCAATGGTCCTGGAGCATAGCCTTTTGCTATAAATCTATCGGACAGGACTTTTGCTTGCGTGAGAAAGTTCTCGTTGTCTGAGCAATTCCGTTTTACACGCATGATCTGCCCTTTAGGAATATTCTTTAGCCATTGTGGATGGTGCCCACTCGTAATAGGTAGATAGCTGTTCCTGTCTGTTGCTTTAAAATACACCTTGGTTCCAAATTCTGTGTTTTGGCGAAAAACCGTTACATCCAGGAAGTTTATCGTTTCACTGTTCCACTCAGAGGTTAGTTTAATATTATTGTTGTTAGTGTTTAGGGCTTTTAAGAAAGTTTGTAATGATTCTTCTGAACCAGCCCAAATTAAAAACATATAATCGATAAAACGTTTATAAAAAATGAGCTCAGCTCTTCTGTCTTTAAAAATCATCTTGTCTTCCCATTCTGCCATAAACAAATTTGCAATGCTGGGAGCGAATTTGGCTCCCATTGCGACTCCCCTCTGTTGCAGGTAGAATTTATTGTCGTACCAAAAATAGTTATGAGATAAGCAGAAGTCTAGGGCATGGCCAATGAATACTTTCTGGTTGTGTGGGAGTTCCTCCCTCTTACTCAAGGCCCAATTTAGGGATAATAATGCATCGTCATGTTGAATTATTGAGTAGAGGGAGGATACATCCGAGGTTACCAATAAAATTTCCTGGTCGTTTAACGAAATGCTTTCTAGACAATTCAGGAAGTCTTTTGTGTCTTTCAAATAAGCTTGCGTAGTTGTCACACTTTTCTGCAAAAACATATCTAGATATTGTCCCAATCTAGCTGTGATGGAATCTATGCTATTTACAATCGGTCTAGGAGGTGGATTCATTGAGTCCTTCTGGATTTTTGGCAGTGTGTAAATTGTTGGAATTTTATTACTAGTTGGTACCAGGTACTGTCTTTCCTTATCAGAAAGTACTCCTGACTTCGTGCCTATCTCGACTAAGGTGACAAGTTGGTTCCTAAAAGCTTGTGTCGGATCCTTATCCAAAGCTTTGTAGGTGTTGACATCTGATAACATCTCAAGGATCTGTGCATGATACATCTCTTTAGGAAGGATGACGACCCCGCCCCCTTTATCAGCTGGCCTGATGATGATGTCTTTTCTTTTCTCCAAAGCCACGATCCCATCCTGGATGGGTTTCAAACTTGGGTTCTTCTTAGGTTCCAATTGGTGAAGGTCACGTATAATCAGACCTTTGAATACCTCTACTTGATGGTTGGGGTTATTCAGGGGGTTGAACAGTGATTTGGTTTTCAAACCGCTGTTAATGATACCCTGGGAATTCTCTGTAGTGGACACCTTCTGTGTGGTTAGTCCCACAAAATGCTTCTTAATATTCAATTTCCTAATGTATTTGTGTACATCTATGTACACATTAAATTTATTTAGTGGCTGCTTTAATCCGCATTTGAGGCCCATATTTAGGATGTTTAACTCTTTATGCGTCAGTTCCACTGGACTTAAATTAAATATACCGGTTATTGGTTGTTTCTCCTTTTTTTGGACTTTCTTTCCGGCCCTACATCCTCTGGTTCTGTGTTCCTTTGTTGAGCATAATAGGTTTGTTCTTTGGTCCATTGATACTGGGGATGAGGTTCTCTCCACTCCTGCTCTCTCTGATGTGCCGGGGGGTATTGGGGGTTTCCTCTGTGTGGGGGAAAGCCTCTGCCCCTTCTCTGCCCTCCCCCTCCTCTCCCTAAAAAAGGACGGGGTGGTTGATAATTATTTTGCTGTTCTAAGGGGTGAAATCTATTTTGTGTTGGCATTTGGTATGGTGTGTGTGGACGATTATATTGTTGTTGATTGTATGCCTGATTATTCTTTCCACCTCCTCCTTTAATTTTCTCTTTCACTGGTGGAATTGGGGTGGAGAAATTTGCTGGCGAATCAAATATAATTTCGTCATCGCTTATAAAGCCCCGGACTCTGTCCATCAATGTGGTGATGGCCTGGTTGATTAGGGGTTCGGTAGGCTGTGGTTTTTCTACTAAATTTATGTTCCCCGGCAGGGTTTGTTGCCACGCATAAATACTATTAGTTTTAAAGTCACCCAAATCTCTATGATATTTCTTAATTTTCTTTTTTTGTGTATCTTTGTCCACTTTCTCTAGTCTTTTGTTTGTTCTGGTGTTGAAATCTGTGATTGGTTGAGTGTCTTTGATTGGGTCCAGTTGTTTCTGTAATGTATTGATTTTAGTTTCTAAGATATTCATTTTACGTTTCTTTCTCTGTAGGATCAATTCTTGTAATTTGAAGCCTACTCCGTTAAAGAAATCAAACCATTCTTGAATGGACCCTGGATCATCTAATCCATCCTGGGGTACAACTTCCCATCTTAAACTCCTGATGATAATTTTATCTTTTATGTATTGCTCCAGGGTGCATATGTCGTCCCACCATGTTCTGACCTGTTTTTCTAAAATGTTCCCCAACATTGACATTGCTCCGTTATAGTTCACCTGGGTGGCAGTGGGTTCGCTTTGAGAAAATATTGTATCTACATTAATGTTCCTATTGCTTAAAAATCTTAAAGCATCCATAGCCGCGGAGTAAAAGGTAATGTGATATACAAAAAAAAAAAAAAAAGATACTAAAATAGCCTGGCCCTCCTTCCTAGTATCACTCTGCGCTTGTGGATTAAATACCGTAAAGATATAAACAATAGAAAAAATGTGTAAATAAACAGCAGCTGCTTAAAATAAAATGCACATATAAAAAAACTGTGTTTATAAAACTTGTTTAAAAGAGTTCAGACTAAAACTGCAGCGCTACGGACAAAAGTTTGTATGTTCGTCTTCTTACCCTATGTGGAATTGATCCTACAGAGAAAGAAACGTAAAATTAATATCTTAGAAACTAAAATCAATACATTACAGCAACAACTGGACCCAATCAAAGACACTCAACAAATCACAGATTTCAACACCAGAACAAACAAAAGACTAGAGAAAGTGGACAAAGATACACAAAAAAAGAAAATTAAGAAATATCATAGAGATTTGGGTGACTTTAAAACTAATAGTATTTATGCGTGGCAACAAACCCTGCCGGGGAACATAAATTTAGTAGAAAAACCACAGCCAACCGAACCCCTAATCAACCAGGCCATCACCACATTGTTGGACAGAGTCCGGGGCTTTATAAGCGATGACGAAATTATATTTGATTCGCCAGCAAATTTCTCCACCCCAATTCCACCAGTGAAAGAGAAAATTAAAGGAGGAGGTGGAAAGAATAATCAGGCATACAATCAACAACAATATAATCGTCCACACACACCATACCAAATGCCAACGCAAAATAGATTTCACCCCTTAGAACAGCAAAATAATTATCAACCACCCCGTCCTTTTTTAGGGGGAGGGCAGAGAAGGGGCAGAGCCTTTCCCCCACACAGAGGAAAACCCCAATACCCCCCGGCACATCAGAGAGAGCAGGAGTGGAGAGAACCTCATCCCCAGTATCAATGGACCAAAGAACAAACCTATTATGCTCAACAAAGGAACACAGAACCAGAGGATGTAGGGCCGGAAAGAAAGTCCAAAAAAAGAAGGAGAAACAACCAATAACCGGTATATTTAATTTAAGTCCAGTGGTGCTGACGCATAAAGAGTTAAACATCCTAAATATGGGCCTCAAATGCGGATTAAAGCAGCCACTAAATAAATTTAATGTGTACATAGATGTACACAAATACATTAGGAAATTGAATATTAAGAAGCATTTTGTGGGACTAACCACACAGAAGGTGTCCACTACAGAGAATTCCCAGGGTATCATTAACAGCGGTTTGAAAAACAAATCACTGTTCAACCCCCTGAATAACCCCAACCATCAAGTAGAGGTATTCAAAGGTCTGATTATACGTGACCTTCACCAATTGGAACCTAAGAAGAACCCAAGTTTGAAACCCATCCAGGATGGGATCGTGGCTTTGGAGAAAAGAAAAGACATCATCATCAGGCCAGCTGATAAAGGGGGCGGGGTCGTCATCCTTCCTAAAGAGATGTATCATGCACAGATCCTTGAGATGTTATCAGATGTCAACACCTACAAAGCTTTGGATAAGGATCCGACACAAGCTTTTAGGAACCAACTTGTCACCTTAGTCGAGATAGGCACGAAGTCAGGAGTACTTTCTGATAAGGAAAGACAGTACCTGGTACCAACTAGTAATAAAATTCCAACAATTTACACACTGCCAAAAATCCACAAGGACTCAATGAATCCACCTCCTAGACCGATTGTAAATAGCAGAGATTCCATCACAGCTAGATTGGGACAATATCTAGATATGTTTTTGCAGAAAAGTGTGACAACTACGCAAGCTTATTTGAAAGACACAAAAGACTTCCTGAATTGTCTACAAAGCATTTAGTTAAGAAACGACCACGAAAATTTTATTGGTAACCTCGGATGTATCCTCCCTCTACTCAATAATTCAACATGACGATGCATTATTATCCCTAAATTGGGCCTTGAGTAAGAGGGAGGAACTCCCACACAACCAGAAAGTATTCATTGGCCATGCCCTAGACTTCTGCTTATCTCATAACTATTTTTGGTACGACAATAAATTCTACCTGCAACAGATGGGAGTCGCAATGGGAGCCAAATTCGCTCCCAGCATTGCAAATTTGTTTATGGCAGAATGGGAAGACAAGATGATTTTTAAAGACAGAAGAGCTGAGCTCATTTTTTATAAACGTTTTATCGATGATATGTTTTTAATTTGGGCCGGTTCAGAAGAATCATTACAAACTTTC
The DNA here is from genome assembly GCA_029206835.1 of Rana muscosa. NCBI lineage: Eukaryota > Metazoa > Chordata > Amphibia > Anura > Ranidae > Rana > Rana muscosa. Next base: position 12,049,035 of record CM055121.1, on the reverse strand, counting down.
TTAAAAGCCCTAAACACTAACAACAATAATATTAAACTAACCTCTGAGTAGAACAGTGAAACGATAAACTTCCTGGATGTAACGGTTTTTCGCCAAAACACAGAATTTGGAACCAAGGTGTATTTTAAAGCAACAGACAGGAACAGCTATCTACCTATTATGAGTGGGCACCATCCACAATGGCTAAAGAATATTCCTAAAGGGCAGATCATGCGTGTAAAACGGAATTGCTCAGACAACGAGAACTTTCTCACGCAAGCAAAAGTCCTGTCCGATAGATTTATAGCAAAAGGCTATGCTCCAGGACCATTGAAAAAAATTGTAGAAGAAATTGAACAAATGCCCAGGGAAACGTGCCTACTGAACAAACCCAAACCAGCAACAGTGGGCACTAACTCAAAGGAATGGGGCTTCATATCGCAATTCCACAGTCAATTTAAGGAGGTAGAAGACATTTTCACAAAACACTGGCACATATTACTTTTGGATAAAAAATTGGGCCCAGTGCTCCCCCCAAAACCGCAATTTATATACCGGAAAGCTCCCAATCACGGTGATCGGGTGGTGAAGAAAATACTGGACCCTCCCAACAAACCTCAGACGTTCTGGAACAAAAATGTTTTTTTCGCCTGCAGAAGGTGTAGAGCGTGTAAGGAAGTGACATGACCAATTAGGGGTCTGGAAATTTTTATCTCTCCTTCTAATCAGAAACAGTTTGACATTGAACAGTTTATCACGTGTAATAGCAGCTTCGTGGTCTATGCTCTGAAATGTCCATGTGGGCTCCTTTACATTGGACGCACTAAAAGACTACTGCGCATCCGAATAGCTGAACACGTCAATAACATAAAGATAGGCTACAAAGACCACAACGTGTCACTACACTTCAAACTCAAGCATAACCAGGACCCCTCAGGCCTTCAGTTCTGGGGTATTGAAAGCTTGGAACCACATTGGAGGGGTTCGCACAAGGTGCGTGAATTATCCAAGAAACAAAATGGATTTTTCTAACCGAAGTTTTAGCGCCCAAAGGTTTGAACATAGAATTGGACATTAATTGTTTTATTAGTGATTCATAATATTAGGACGACACATTACCAAAGTGACATTTAGGAGGTTCATAAGTATACATGCAGGGGCTCCTACCCTTTTATTGGTATTTTTATTCTTATTTTATTTTTTCGGTTGGCTGATCTAATATCTTATCTCATCTCACCTGTTCAAACATACATTTCATACAGAATACCTCATAAGTGAGGGGTTCATGATGAAAGGTTGATTTATACCAGGTTACTTTACATAACCCACAATCCCAAACAATTATGAATCAATTTCAGAGGCGGGATCTTATGTGGGTTTTTTGGTGGTTTTACTGGTGGGTTTTATTGATGATTTTACTGATTGATTTTATTGATGAATTTTATAGGCAAGAATTTTTATCAAATTTTATCAGCAAAGTTTTATTAATGAATCTTATTGTAGCAGCATATTAATGTATTTTTATTGGGATATCTATCTTTCTTATAAACAAGTTTTATAGATAGACTTTGTTTACTACATATATATTTTAAGTTCACATTGCATTGTACTCATCTCAAACCCCGGAGGTAGAACATAAACAGTAGCAAACAAGTTTGGCCACCGGGGGCAATATGGGCTGCAGTCTGCAATCGAAACATGCCCATATAGCTCCAGGGCATAGACGCCAGCTGCGGGGGTGACTGTATTACGGGGTGATCTGGTTTATCTGGGATCATCCCTCACGATCAACACTTAGATGTCCCCTCGATATTCACATCAGCACTGCACAGCTGGTCCCGATAAGTTAACGCAGAGTGACCAATCAGGACGCAGCCCGAATACATATGCCAATCAGAGGGAGGCATATCGAGCTGCGCCTGGAAACACTTCCGCCCAAATCAGGGCATGGACGCACACTCGCTCAGTGCGCATGCGCGACGACGCAGGGCGCGGTCTGACGTTCAGCCGAGGGGCGGGATCTGGCACTGTATATAATCCGGTTGCTATGACGGTTGGTCATGCCCTCAGAAGAAGTCAGGAAGTGACGAAACGTCAGGGCGTGACCAACACAGCTTAGCAAACCGGAAGTGACGCGGATGCGTTCCAGGACCTGCCTCACAGGAAACGCTGATAGGATCTGACGTCCAGCGTTCATCAGGGGCAAGTTCCTAGCGCTGGAGCGCTCGTTTTGTTCCATTTTATTGCCTGTACAATACATTATTGTGGTACGCGGGTTATGTAAGGGGGGAACTAAAGGGTCTTATTTTTCAATAAATTGTCTATACAATATTACCCTATGTGGACATATTCTTTACCCTTACATATACCTGTGTTATTGTGTGGAGTTTATGGTGGAGAAGAAAAGGAATTTTGATTGTATCATTGCTGAAGGAGGATGGTTTATCTAGGCTTGCATTTCTCTTATATCTGGTGAGTGCGCCCCCTGAAGGGGACTTTCGAAAATCCCCCCACGCGGTGTTATACACTTTGGTGAAAGGAGCACTAAGAATAAGAATTGGATTAAATACAACTAGACTCACCATCCACTACTTCATCACCTATATAAGCGATTGTTATAGAAGACGAACATACAAACTTTTGTCCGTAGCGCTGCTACAGTTTTAGTCTGAACTCTTTTAAACAAGTTTTATAAACAGTTTTTTTATATGTGCATTTTATTTTAAGCAGCTGCTGTTTATTTATAAATTTTTTCTATTGTTTATATCTTTACGGTATTTAATCCACAAGCGCAGAGTGATACTAGGAAGGAGGGCCAGGCTATTTTAGTATCTTTTTTTTTTTTTTGTATTTAATCACTGTTGTGTTTTTTGCTAAATAAATATGGTGCTGGTCCCTTTAAACTTCCGCTGCATGCGCTCAGCAACATGTCAGAATAAAGCATAACATGCCTCTCATACTAATCTTGTGCAGCTGTGCCAGATTAGTATGAGAGGCATGTTATGTTTTATGCACCATAAAGTGGAGTTCACTGGAGTACCTTGGACGCTCATTTACTCTCTCGGCGTCCAAAGTTGTAAACCCACTTTTTCAACTTGCACCTACAGGTAAGCCTAGATTAAGGCTTACCTGTAGGTGCAAGAAATATCTCCTAAACCTACACGGTTTAGGAGATATTTAGTAAAATGACAGGCGTCGCTGTCTACGGCGCATGCGCGCCGTAGACAACGGCGCATTCATGGGGCTAATCCCATTCACAAATTCGGCTAGTTCCCAGCAATCGCTGGGCCTAGCCGAATTTGACGGCTCCCACGTGCATGTGCAGAGTGACGTTTCCGCCGCTCTGGCCAATCACAGCGCCGGAGCGGCACTGTGATTGGCTGGAGCGGCGATAGCCGGAAGTAACCTTCCGGCTATCGCCGCAGCGATGGCTGCGGCTGAAGAGGGAGACGAGGACGGCTTCGGGGGCCCCGATCTAAGGTAAGTGATGCATAATGAGCTATTATGCTAGTCATATTAGCTCATTATGCCTTTCTCTTACAGGTTGATAGAAAAAAAATATATTTTTTGGGGTTTACAACCACTTTAAAGTGGTTGTAAACCCTCCCCCACAACTTTATCACATTTCAATCTGCTTAAATTATGCGAATGATTGCTGCTTGTAGAGGTCTCCTTACTTTTTTTGTAATATGTCCCGTTCTGTGTAGTGACGTCACGGCACATGCGCATCTCTCCCGGTTTTCACGGCACACTCTGAGTGCCGTTAAACCATATATTCATTGATAGGATGCTGTGCGCTGTGATTCTCTCCCAGCGGCACTGCGATCAAAACCTACAAGACTGCAGATTCTCTCTGCACTTCCTACTACACCCCATGTGGGTCACATGGGGTGTAGTAGGAAGTGCAGAGAGAATCTGCAGTCTCGGACTGCAAACCATAGCAGTGATTAGCCGCCGCATACAGCAGCCTGACAGGCAGGCACACGGAAAAACTGCTATACAATTCTGCACTGTCAGGTCGGCTATGAGCAACGGAGCACGGTCGCAATAGGAACACTGGATTGAAACTGAGGCTTGGTTAAGACGTGATCACGCATGCGCAAGATAACAGCAAGCCATAATGAAAGGGCGGAAGTAATATGCAGTGCAGACTCTGGAAACAATACCTAAAATGGTGCAGCCTAATCACTGGAGAAATAATTTATAAAAGTTATTAGAAAAAAGTACCGTAAGTAATATGCGATTGAGGCTTATTTACAATGGATAATGTTTGCTTATAACTTCATATAATGGTCTAGATCAGGGGTCTCAAACTAGTGGCTCTCCAGCTGTTGCAGAACTACAATTCCTATGAGGCATTGCAAGGCTAAACAGTTACAAGCATGACTCCCATAGGCAGAGGCATGATGGGACTTGTAGTTCCACAACAGCTGGAGGGCCGCAGGTTTGAGACCCCTGGTCTAGATGAAAAGTGACAACGGAGTGGGAGAGTTTACTTCCTCTTTAATGCGGCGAGTTCTGTGAGCATAGAATGATTATTGCACAGTGCCGCCGCCATGCTCGGTGAGGTTATCAGGAAGTGAAGCCTTGCGGCTTCACTGCCCGATTCCCTACTGCACATGCGCGAGTAACGCGGCGCGCCGTCACTGAGCCCCGCTCTCTTGGGAACAGTGCGTTTCCCGGGAGACAGCGGGGGGGGGGGGGAGTGGCGTAGACTCCCAGGGGAGTCCTATTTCCAGACACCTTTCCCTTGTGGCACGCCATTTGGGTTGGGGTTTTTTTGTCCATTCATATCAACCCACTAGGGTGTTAATGTTACTCATCATTTACTTCAATTGGACCCCCTACCTCTCCATCTCCACAGTTGGATGCACACTAGCCTTTGGACACATCCATGGTCGCACCTCAGCTCCCAGCCGCAGACAATCTCTGCGACCCTTCTGTTCCAACCCACACATTATATACGTGTGTGTGTGTGTGTGTGTGTATATGTATATGTGTGTGTGTGTGTGTGTGTGTGTATATATATATTGTGACAGCAGGAAGGTAAAGTCACCTGGTTGCATCCAGGGGGGTAGATATATTTCTCCCAGATTCAGGCTTTATGCCGACTTATACAACTAGGGAGGGAGTTGATGAAGCCCAGCTGAGGCTAGGGGGCTCATGGATGACTCATACCTCTAGGGAGAGTGCTGGGTGTCGTGCAGGCAGGGAGTTGATGAGACCAGCTGAAGCTTGTCAGCTCGTTTAAGGCCTCTATAAAAACTCCCAGCTTCATTAGGTGTTTGCTCATGCCTGGACCCAGACCTGTGTGGACTGTCTAGGGAGAGTGAACCCCTGTGCGGTGAGACAAAGCCTGTGTGGCTATTTGTTTGGACATTTACTAAACCAGGGACTTGGGGACTAGGACAGCACCAGGCTGATCCCAGTTGTTAGTTAGGAAACCTGCATGTTTAGTCAGAGGTCAAGCTGACCAGGGTTTATTTTGTTTATGTTTCTTTTTGCTTTGCTGTGTTTTTTGTCACTGTAAATAGAGAAATAAACCGCACCTTTTTGATCTTGAAAACCACAACCTCCGTCTGCTGGGCCTGTTTTTGTGTGGGGAGCCCATCCAGGGGATCACACACACCCGCTACCGAGTTAACCCCCTCACAATATATATAAAATACATTTATGTCCTTTTGCAGATTTTATTCCATTACGCATCTGCCCCTGAAGATTGGCGATCCTGCCATGAAACGCGTCGGGCAGATGCATTATGATTTAATTTTAGGACCAACCTCGGGTTCAACGTTCCCATTTGCGAGTGGATTTTTTAACAGTGCAGGGAATAAGTCGTTTTACTATGTCTATGGTTTTTGTATCATGCTTTCGTTTACTAATATGTATGTTTACTAATAATAGGATTTTTATAACAGCTTACCTGTAAAATCCTTTTCTTGGAGTACATCACGGGACACAGAGCGGCATAGTAATTACTATGTGGGTTATAGAGCTTACCTTCAGGTGATGGACACTGGCACACCCAAGACAGGAAGTCCCCTCCCTATATAACCCCTCCCATATCGGGAGTACCTCAGTTTTGTAGCAAAGCAATAAGTGTCCCCAAAAGAGGGGTGGGAGCTCTGTGTCCCGTGATGTACTCCAAGAAAAGGATTTTACAGGTAAGCTGTTATAAAAATCATATTTTCTTTATCGTACATCACGGGACACAGAGCGGCATAGTAATTACTATGTGGGATGTCCCAAAGCAATGCCAAAATGAGGGAAGGGAGACACCATAACAAGCTGGGCGCCATCAGGCATGAGGATCTATACTGCAGCCTGCAGCACACTAGGCCCAAAGGCGATATCCTCATGACCTCTTACATCCACCTTATAAAATTTTGTGAATGTGTGGACTGAAGACCAAGTTGCGGCCTTAGAGATTTGAGCCAAGGAGGCCTGGTGATGCACTGCCCAAGAAGCACCAACCGCTCTAGTAGAGTTTGCTGTAATTTTAAATGGAGGCACCTTCTTTCTCAGACCATAGGCTTGAATAATAACCTGCCGAATCCACTTAGAAATAGAAATAGTAGATTTCGACAATGCCAGGCCCCTTCTGGGGCCTTCTGGCAGAATAAACAAAACATCAGTTTTTCGAATCATAGCAGTAGCTTCAAGATAGGCTTTAACTGCTCTTACTACATCCAAAGAATGTAATAATTTCTCTTCCACCGAACTAGGTTTGGGAAAAAAGGAAGGAAGAACCATATCTTGATTCAAATGAAAACTTGACACGACCTTCGGAAGAAAGGCTGGATGTGTACGTAAAACCACTCTATCCTTATGGATAATCAAATATGGCTCCTTGCAAGATAAAGCTGCTAATTCCGATACCCTCCTGGCTGAGGATATAGCTACACGGAACACTAATTTCCTGGTGAGGAGCACTAAGGCCCCTTTCACACTGAGGCGTTTTTACCGCGTTTTCGCGGTAAAAACAATGCTGTAAAAATGCCTGAAATAATCCTGCCCCATTATTCTCAATGTGAAAGCCCTGAGGGCTTTCACACTGAAGCGTTTTGCTGGCTGTGCGTTGGAAAAAATCCTGCAAACAGCTTCTTTGGAGCATCTTTGGGGCGCATAAAATAGCGCTGTAAAAACACCTATCCCCATTGAAATGAATGAGTACCGCTGTAAAAACGCAGTAAAAAACACCCAGAAGCTGTGGGAAGGTCACATGACCGCAGTAGAGTGGAGGATTGTGGGATACCAAATAATCCTTTTTACCGTAAAAACGCGGTAAAAACGCATATGCGTTAGCGCTATTTTTACCGCGAACGCGGTAAAAACGCGGTAAAATCTCGGTGAAAAAACGCTAAAAAATTATGAGTTTTTTTAACACCTCAGTGTGAAAGGGGCCTAAAGGAATGTGGAGTAATGGTTCAAAAGGTTGTCTTTGAAGAACTGATAGAACCAAGTTTAAGTCCCATGGACATATGGGAGACCTCACTGGTGGGTTGATACGAGTCACACCCTGCAAGAAGGGTTTTACTAGCGAATGTGTAGCTAGTGGCCTTTGAAAAAATATCGATAAGGCCGAAACCTGTCCCTTAATAGTACTTAAGGCTAGGTTTTTGACAACAGCCCACTGTAGGAAGTAAAGTATTCTGCCTATGACGTACTTCCGAGGATGCCATTTCTTGGCTTCACACCATGCCACATACGCCTTCCAAACTCTAGAATATATATATATATATATGTCTAGATACGGGCTTTCTAGCATTGATTATCGTAGACACCACTGTGTTAGAGAGACCTCTCTTAGAATGTGGGATTCAATAGCCAGACCGTTAAATTTAGAGTTTGTAAAGAAGGGTGGTATATCGGACCCTGCGTGAGCAGGTCTGGCCGAAGCGGAAGGGTCCAAGGCTTGCCTACAGACATTCTTACAATTTCTGTGTACCAGGATCTCCGAGGCTATGCTGGGGCTACCAGAATCACCGTCCTCCTTTCCATCCTGACTCTGCGGAGGAGTCGAGGTAGTAGCTGCAGCGGAGGGAACGCATATATTAGTGCGAACTGATCCCATGGGAACACCAGCGCATCCGATCCGCAAGCGAGCGGGTCTCTCGTCCTGGACACAAAGCTGTTCAATTTCTTGTTGAACCTGGATGCGAATAGATCTACATCTGGTGTCCCCCATCTCTGACATATTGTCTGGAAGATGTCGGGGTGAAGAGACCATTCCCCTGGGTCTAACTGCTGCCGACTCAGGAAGTCTGCTTTCCAATTCTCTATTCCTGGAATAAAGATAGCGGATATGCATGGGACATGTTTTTCTGCCCATATCAGGATATGATTCACCTCCTTCTGGGCCGCACCGCTCTTGGTGCCCCCTTGGTGATTGATGTATGCCACAGCTGTGGCATTGTCGGATTGGATCCTGACAGGAGACCCATGTAGCTTGGAAGTCCATGCTTCCAGGGCCAACCGTGCCGCCCGAATTTCCAGCAGGTTGATGGGCAAGGTCTTCTCGATATTCGACCACTTTCCCTGGAGCGAACAAGAGATTGGAATGAATGACTTTCCCTTTTGTAAATTTTGGGGTACCAACCACCAACATAGACTCCTGCGTACTGACAACGCCAGGAACATTGGGAAGTCTAGGGCTTGAACCTTTTTGTTCCAGGCGGATAGGATGGCGTTCTGCAATTTCCTTGAATGGAATTGAGCATACGGAACTGCTTCGAATGAGGCCACCATCTTTCCCAGCAACCGCATGCAAAGACGAATGGATGGCTGTCTCTTTGCACAGATCGCTTGAATTAGTTCTCTTAAGGAAGAGATTTTTGCCTGAGGCAGAAAACCTCTCTTTGGTCTGTGTGTATGAGTAAGCCTAAATATTCGAGTCTTCTTGCTGGCTTCAAGGCCAACTTGTCCAGATTTAGGACCCAGCCCCGGGATTCCAGGTATTGTACCGTGTTGTGTACAGCAACCCTTAGGTTGGAAGCCGACTGATCTATTATCAATAGATCGTCCAGGTAGGCCCTTATAGATATTCCCCGAGTTCTTAAGTCGGCCAACAGAGGGGCCAAGATCTTTGTGAACACTCGCGGAGCTGTGGCCAACCCGAAGGGTAGCGCCACAAACTGATAAAGGCGTTGTTCCACCGCAAAGCGTAGAAGCTTTTGATGACTGGGGAATATAGGAACGTGTAAATAAGCGTCCCTGATATCGATGGACGCCAACCATTCTCCCCCTTGTAGGGAGGCGGCTATTGACCGAATTGATTCCATACGGAACGATTTGACGATTAGGAATTTGTTTAGACCTTTGAGATCTAGTATGGGTCTTACATCTCCGTTGGGCTTTGGAACGGTAAAGAGGTTTGAGTAAAATCCCAACCTCTGTTCCTTTACCGGAACCTCCACAATTACCCCTTGGGATAATATTCGGTCCAACGCCGAAAGGAGAGATCTTCTCCTTACTGGATCTTTTGAGACGTTTGATGTTATAAACCGAGGAGGAGGAAATTCCTGCAACTCCAACTTGTATCCCAGGGATACCGTGGAGAGAGCACATCTGTCCCGGATTGTCTCTCGCCAAGCCCCTGAAAACAACAGAAGTCTTCCCCCCCCACTCGTCTGAGTGGGGGCGACCCTTCATAAGGCCGACTTGGGGGCTGGTTTAGTATTCCTTCGGTTCCAGGGCTTTTTATTACCCTGTGGCTGTCCCTGAGCTCTCCCTCCAGGATTGGATCGGGGAGGCCGTCAGAACTGCTTAGAGGCTGAAGTTCCTGGGACTGACGAGGTGGGTCGCTTGAAGGCAGGACCCCTGAATTTCCTTTTAACGGGTAAAAGGGTACTCTTCCCACTGGAGATTTTCTGGATGTATTTATCCAAGTGCTCACCAAATAACCGCTCCCCATTGAATGGAAATCCAGCCAGGAGCTTTTTACAGGACGTCTCGACTGACCAGTTTTTCAGCCATAGGAGTCGACGCATGTGTACCAACACCAGCGTAAGGTGGGAGGCCTGATGAATTGAATCTTTAATGGCGTCAACCGCAAAACATAAAGCCCTAGGTAGATCTGCTAAATCCTGCGCCTGCTGAACTGGCATGTCTTTTAAAGCCAGCTTCATCTGGTCTTTCAAGGCCTGACAGATGCCAATGGCTGCCACTGCAGGCTGAGTTACAGCACCAGCTGTAGAAAAAGCAGTCTTTAATACGGTTTCCAACTTTTTATCTGTTGGATCTTTAAACATCTGTACATTGTCCACTGGACATGTCAGGGATTTGTTCACAGAGGAGATAGCAGCGTCCATAGTAGGAAGGCTCCATTTTTTGGTGAACTTTTCCTCCATAGGATATACCACAGAAAACCTTTTGGGAGGAAGGAACAGTTTATCAGGATGTTCCCAATCCTTAATGATGAGATTTTCTAGCAATGGATGCACTGGAAAGAAACCATTAGCCTGCGGGGCCTTCAAAGAGCCCAATGAAGAAACCAATGTAGTTGCTGGTTCTGAAAGGGGCAGCTTGAAAGCTGACCGAACCATGTCTGTTAAAGACTGAACTAACAATCTTTCAGCCTGAGGGGCTGAAAACGGTTCCTCTAAAGTAGATTCCTCCGAGGCTGCATCATCCTCCTGATCCCCTGCAGGAAAATCAATTTCATCCTGAGACAATTGCTCTGCTGTTAGATACTCTAACGGTGGAGATGGAGATCTAGCGCGCTTTTTTCCCGGCAGAGAGGAAGCGATTAAATGCCGCCAATCTTTGTTCTAATCCTCCCAGAGCAGAGGTAAAAGCCTCCTCTGTCACATATACCGGAGCAGGTGAACTGAGGGCAGCCGCAGCACCTAGCATTCCTGATGGCTCCCCTCGGGTAACTACCTCTGATTTATCAGGGGAGGATTAATTAGTAGGAGCAAGCCCCAGATCCTCAGAGCCCGATGGCGAACCCTTTAGCCTCCTAGGATTTTTACTCCCAGAGCCCTTGGAAGGCATAGTCCTAGCTCAAGCTAAGGATTTACAGCCAAAAATGCACCCACTACTAGCTATAGTCTAGCGTACAAACTTGCTATCAGAGCTAGTCAGGTGACTAAACTAATGTGCCTTGGGGATGCCTGTATCACCACCTGTAGTGTGCCCAATATAATATCAAAAAATAAATGTCACCAAGGAGCTCTGTTGATGTGTCCGTCCTCTTACAGCATGTCTCGCAGAGGCTGTCTTTTTAAAGCAGAGGACGCCCGCACATGCGCAGAAGTGCGCGCGTCAATGCGCACTCGCCAATGCGTGCGTCAATGCGCATGCGCGCCAGAAACGCTCCCTGGAAGGAATGGGGAGAGGAGCAGGAGAAACTTTTCTTCCATAGGCTTCCCACTGGGAGCTGCAGTTTTACATTGGAGCCTAGCTGACACTATAGAGGGAGCCCACAGCGCCATGTCTAAGAACGCTGTTTCCAGGTCCCCCTAGCAGGTATGGTAACATTTTTACAAATGGGTACTGCAGAGCTTGTACATAGAAGAATGCTCCTCCATCTGTCTAGGCATTACACTTATAGAAGGTATGCCCAGCTATATAGACATTCTCAAGTATCTCCCTCCTGTGGCCAAACAGGGGTACTACGTAATGTCGAATAGAACCATAAGAAAATACATTTCAGGTTTATCAAAGATATTTTAGGCATCAGGTACAGTGGGAAATATACCATGTAGGTAAAATACAGGCAAACACATTAGTTTTGAAGGGTCCCTGCTGGACCAAGTTCATCAGGGACCCTCACTTACCTGTCCCCACCGCAGGACCCTGTTCGGAACAGACAGCCCAAACTTCGCCCCTTTGGCGGGCAACGTCATTTGACCTTCAGGGACCGGGGTCCTACTGAAAGGAACACCACTCCCCTGGACCTGTACAGCACCCTGCCAGAAAACCTCTTGGTATTGGGTCTGACCAGAGTACTGGATCCCAGGGTCCAGCCCTCCTAAGAGAGGCATTACAGGCCAAACCTCGTAGATGGTCCACATCTTCTTCCCCGAGGCCCGGGTACCATCCATTTTGGCATTGAAGCACTTTGGACGGATCCGGAATAGCTCGCCTTTAGGCCTCAAAGACCATACACAGAGCTAACTTGAATACATGCTTAACCGTGACCAACACCTTTAGACACTGGCAACAAAACTGAGGTACTCCCGATATGGGAGGGGTTATATAGGGAAGGGACTTCCTGTCTTGGGTGTGCCAGTGTCCATCACCTGAAGGTAAGCTCTATAACCCACATAGTAATTACTATGCCGCTCTGTGTCCCGTGATTAGTGATGAGCCGAACACCCCCGGGTTCGGTTCGCACCAGAACCCGCGAACGGACCGGAAGTTCGAACGAACATTAGAACCCTATTAAATACAATGGATGCGAACGTTCGAATTCTAAAGTGCTAATTATAACAACTATTATGCATGTTATTGTCCTAAAAAGGGTTTGGGAACCCGGGTTCTGCACCAGGGGACATGTATCAATGCAAAAAGAAGTTTTAAAAACGGTCGTTTTTCGGGAGCAGTCATTTTAATGATGCATAAAGTGAAAAAAAAAAGTCAAATATTCCTTTAAATATCGTACCTGGGGGGTGTCTAAAGTATGCCTGTGAAGTGCCACGTGTTTCCCGTGTTTAGAACTGTCCCTGCACAAAATGACACTTCTAAAGGAAAAAAAAGCCATTTAAAACTGCTTGCGGCTTTAATGTAATGTCTGGTCCCGGTAATATGGATGAAATTCTTTAAGAAAAATGGCATAGCTACCCCATGACCCCCCCCCCCCTACCCCAGCCCATTACCAGCCCCTTTGGGTCTTGTATGGATATTAAGGGGAACCCCGCACATAAAATAAAAAAGGCCCTATATACTCTGAACAGCCGTATACAGGCGGTGCATACAAGACAGGGACTGTAGGTTTGTTCTTATGTAGAATCTGTTTGTAATTTTGAACAGGTACATTGTTGAAGTGTAGCTCCAGCCCAAAAATCTATTTTTAAACTTTTTGGAAAACATAGGTAAGGGTTATCACCCCTGTAACATTTGTTTTGCTGTCTGTGCCCCTGTTCAGAACATTTCACCTCACTTTCCGTCCCAATGACAACTGTTTTTGAAATGTGGTGTTTTTCTTGAAACAAGGATTGCTGATAAAGCATCAGTACAGAGGAGACACCTTTCTCCCATATTTATTCTTACAGGAGAGAATTTTCCTTCCTAGTGGTAGATTTCCTCTCACTTCCTGTTGTCTTCTTGCGTTTGCAAGTAGGAGTCGTTTGTAAGTTGGATGTTTGAAAGTAGGGACCTGCCGTATATACTCTGCAGAAATAGGCCCCTTAGTTGTTGGTGTTGGCACAACACTGTAAGCACTCACAGTTACTCTTGGTTGGTGCTGGAACGCCCTGCTGTCAACTATTATATCAGGAATTTTAATTACATATAATTGTTGAACAGTGGTAGTAAAAATTGGGCCTTTGATGGTGGTGCTGGTGCCACAACACTGTAAGCCCTGACAGTTACTCTTGGTGGGTGCAGCAATGGGCCCTGCTGTGAATTATTAGATCAAGAATTGTAATTACATGCCCCTGTTGAACAGGGGCTGAAAAATTGGGCCTTAGGCACTGGTGGCACAACACTGCAACCCCTCACAGATACTGTACTTGGAGCACAGCAATGAGCCCTGTTGCAAAGTATTGCTTCAAAAATTGTAATGACACGCCCCTGTTAAACAGGGGCTGAAAAATTGGGCCTTAGGCACTGGTGGCACAACACTGCAACTCCTCACAGATACTGTACTTGGAGCACAGCAATGAGCCCTGTTGCAAAGTATTGCTTCAAAAATTGTAATTACACGCCCCTGTTAAACAGGGGCTGAAAAATTGGGCGTTAGGCACTGGTGGCGGCACCCATAAACAAAAATGATCTTCCAAGCTATCATCATCAATCGTATCATTGAGGACTCGGAGGAGGAGGATAGGCAGTCAACATAACAGCACAGGCACTCAGCATCAGCATCAGTCTTGAAGGGATGTGACATTTTAAAATCAATTAGTCTGTTATATCAGCATCAGGTGTGTGGTAGCTGGTGGTGATCCAAGACTGGTTCATCTTGATGAAAGTCAGTCGATCAACCGAGTCGGTGGACAGGCGCACCCTGTGATCCGTGACAAATCCTCCAGCAGCACTGAATGTGCGTTCCGAAAGAACGCTGGATGCAGGACAGGCCAGTAGCTCAATTGCATACTGTGCAAGCTCTGGCCAGTGATCCATCCTCAAGACCCAGTAAGCCAGAGGATTTTCGGTGGGGAAGGTGTCCAAGTCTGACCTTGCCCCTAGATATTCCTGCACCATGTTTATCAGACGCTGGCGATGGTTGCTGGAACCAATCATACTTTGGGGCTGCGGACTAAAGAATTGTCTGAACGCATCGGTCAGACGGCCACCTTCCCCACCGCTCCTTCTTTGACTGGCCGAAGCCTCAGCAACTCGTTGTCCAGGACCAGGAGTTTGCAACCTCCCAGTCTCTGGGAACGCGTTGCACAGACCTTTCTGCAAGGCCTCCCGGAGTTGTCTCATCCTCTGCTCCCTCTGCGACGGTAACATAAGGTCCGCAACCTTACCCTTGTACCGTGGATCAAGGAGAGTGGCCAGCCAGTAATGGTCCCTCTCCTTGATCCGAAGAATACGAGGATCCTTCCGCAGACTTTGCAGGATCAGGGAGGCCATGCAGCGTAGGTTTGCTGAGGCATTCGCTCCGGAGTCCTCTGGGTCACTAAGGACGACATGATCCGCAGCCACCTCCTCCCAGCCACGTACAAGTCCACTGGTTTCTTGGGACTGTAAATCATCCCTAAAAGACTGCTGCTGATGATGCTGAGTGCCAGCCTCCACCTCCATGCTGACACAATCCTCCTCCTCCTCCTCCTCCTCTTCCTGTGCGATGGGTGGGACAGAAGGAACACTGTCTGGGTAAAGGGGGCCTTGAGAGGCAAGGAAGTCCTCCTCTTCCTGCCTCTGTTCTGCCTCAAGTGCCCTGTCCATTATTCCACGCAGCGTGTGCTCCAACAGGTGGACAAGAGGTACAGTGTCACTGATGCATGCACTGTCACTGCTCACCATCCTCGTGGCCTCCTCAAATGGTGCCAGGACAGTGCATGCATCCCTGATCATGCCCCACTGGCGTGGAGAAAAAAAACCAAGCTCCCCTGACCCTGTCCTGGTGCCGTAGTCGCACAGGTACTCATTGATGGCCCTCTGCTGCGTGTGCAGCCGCTGCAGCATGGCCAACGTTGAGTTCCACCTGGTGGGCATGTCACATATAAGGCGGTTCTTGGGCAGGTTCAACTCCTTTTGCAGCTCAGCCAGGCGAGCACTGGCATTATAAGATCTGCGGAAATGCACACAGACTTTCCTGGCCTGCCTCAGGACATCCTGTAAGCCCGGGTACCTGCCCAAGAACCGCTGCACCACCAGGTTAAGGACGTGAGCCACACAGGGCACATGGGTCAGTTGTCCCTGTCGGAGGGCGGAGAGGAGGTTGGTGCCATTGTCGCAAACCACCATTCCTGGCTTAAGCTGGCGTGGCGTCAACCACCTCTCGGCCTGGCCCTGCAGAGCAGACAGGACCTCTGCCCCAGTGTGGCTTCTGTCCCCCAAACACACCAGCGCAAGCACGGCATGGCATCTTTTTGCCTGCGTACTTGCGTAGCCCCGTGAACGGCTACGGAGCACCGCTGGTTCATAGGACAAACCACAGGAAGAGGCCATGGAGGAAGAAGAAGAGGAGGGGGTGGAGGAGAGAGGTGTGTCACAACCAGTAGTAGCATTTTGGAGGCGTGGCGGTGGGACAACCTCCAACACTACTGCACCTTGTCCTGAATCCTTCCCAGCTGCCAAAAGAGTGACCCAATGGGCCGTGAAAGAAAGGTAACGTCCCTGTCCATGCCTGCTGGACCATGAGTCAGCGGTAATATGCACCTTACCGCTGACCGCCCTGTCCAGCGAGGCCAAGACATTGCCTTCCACATGCCGGTAGAGAGCCGGAATAGCCTTCCGTGAGAAAAAGTGGCGTTTGGGAACCTGCCACTGAGGAACCGCACATTGCACAAACTCACGGAAGGGGGCCGAGTCTACCAACTGAAAAGGCAGCAGTTGAAGCGCTAGCAATTTAGCCAAGCTAGCATTCAACCGCTGGGCATGTGGATGGCTGGGAGTGAACTTCTTTCGACGGTCCAGCAGCTGGGGCAGGGAAATTTGCCTGCTAGAATCGGACGTCGGTGTACTGCTAGCAGAGTGGGCGCAAGTACTTGGCTGTGACACACCTAATTCTACACCTTCATTCCTCTCAGTGCATGTTTCAGAGAGGACTGAAGTTATAGTGGGGTTGGAGATCCCAGCTGATGCGGTGCAAGGAGAGGTCCGCTTTGTTCTTTGGTGTGGGTCTTTGAGGTAGGCTTGCCAACGAGCTGCATGGCAGGTCAACATATGTCTGGTCAGGCATGTGGTACCCAAGCGGCTGATGTTTTGGCCACGCGATATACGCTTGAGACATATGTTGCAAACAGCAGCTGTGCGATCTGATGCACTAGCCTCAAAAAAGGCCCACACCAAAGAACTTTTTGAATGACGGGCAGAGGCAGCGCCCTGCACAGGCGGAGCTCTGCGGTGTGATTCCGTCGGTGTACTGCCCTTACGCTGGCCACCAAAGGGCATCCTGCCTCGTTGGAGATGTGCCTCCTCCTCATCCTCCTCCTCCTCCTCTCTCCTATTAGGCACCCACGTGGAGTCATTGACCTCATCATCCCCTCCCTCCTCATCACTGGAGCCAATCTGGCAGTATGCTGCAGCTGCTGGAACATGACTGCCAGATTGGTGTCCTTCTTGAGCATCCCCTCTGTCTGCTCTCACGCTACTGCCTTCCTCTAGCTGGGTTTCATCATCAGACCCTTCGAAACGCTGGGCATCCTCCTGGAGCATGTACCCAACACTGTGCTGAAACAGTTCGGGGGACTCCTCAGGAGGAGGACATGGTGGGTCTAGGGAAGGAGTGACTGATGATTTGTCTGACATTGATACCAGGGAAGACGACGCTTTGGCAGCTGCTTTTCCAGTACCCTGAGCCTGGGTGAGAGAGGATGAGGAGGAGGAGGAGGGCTTGGTCATCCACTCTACCAAGTCTTCGGCATGATGTGGCTCAACATGTCCAGCTGCCGAAAAGAAGGACAAGCGTGTCCCATGGCCATGTGCTGATGACAATGCACCGCGTCCACGACCAGCACTGTTGCCCCCAGACACAGAGCCTGCTTGCCCTCTTTTATTGCCTCCTGACTGTCTGCCTCTCCTTGTTTGCCTTCCAGACATTCTAATAGATGGCCTGCAGGGAGATGGGAAAAAAGCAATAAGGGCTACCTTCAGGTGTCCTTCTCTGTCCCTGGAAACAAGGACTTGCAGAGTGAAAGAAAAAAAACACTCTCCCTACCTACAGTGTTCTGTCCCTAGAAAAAATGTTTTTTTTAATCACAATATAGCACAAGGAAAATTAACTCACTGTCCTTACAGGTCCCTGGAAACAAGGACTTGCAGAGTGAAAGAAAAAAAACACTCTCCCTACCTACAGTTTTCTGTCCCTAGAAAAAAATGTTTTTTTTAATCACAATATAGCAAAAGGACAATTCACTCACTGTCCTTCCAGGTCCCTGGAAACAAGGACTTGCAGAGTGAAAGAAACTGACACTGTCCCTACCTAGAGTTTTCTGTCCCTAGAATAAATGTTTTTTTTAATCACAATATAGCACAAGGAAAATTAACTCACTGTCCTTACAGGTCCCTGGAAACAAGGACTTGCAGAGTGAAAGAAAAAAAATACTCTCCCTACCTACAGTTTTCTGTCCCTAGAAAAAAATGTTTTTTTTAATCACAATATAGCAAAAGGACAATTCACTCACTGTCCTTCCAGGTCCCTGGAAACAAGGACTTGCAGAGTGAAAGAAACTGACACTGTCCCTACCTAGAGTTTTCTGTCCCTAGAATAAATGTTTTTTTTAATCACAATATAGCAAAAGGACAATTCACTCACTGTCCTTCCAGGTCCCTGGAAACAAGGACTTGCAGAGTGAAAGAAACTGACACTGTCCCTACCTAGAGTTTTCTGTCCCTGGAATAAATGTTTTTTTCAGCACAATATAGCACAAGGACAATTAACTCACTGTCCTTACAGGTCCCTGGAAACAAGGACTTGCAGAGTGAAAGAAAAAAAATACTCTCCCTACCTACAGTTTTCTGTCCCTAGAAAAAATGTTTTTTTTAATCACAATATAGCAAAAGGACAATTCACTCACTGTCCTTCCAGGTCCCTGGAAACAAGGACTTGCAGAGTGAAAGAAACTGACACTGTCCCTACCTAGAGTTTTCTGTCCCTAGAATAAATGTTTTTTTTAATCACAATATAGCAAAAGGACAATTCACTCACTGTCCTTCCAGGTCCCTGGAAACAAGGACTTGCAGAGTGAAAGAAACTGACACTGTCCCTACCTAGAGTTTTCTGTCCCTGGAATAAATGTTTTTTTTAATCACAATATAGCACAAGGAAAATTAACTCACTGTCCTTACAGGTCCCTGGAAACAAGGACTTGCAGAGTGAAAGAAAAAAAACACTCTCCCTACCTACAGTTTTCTGTCCCTAGAAAAAAATGTTTTTTTTAATCACAATATAGCAAAAGGACAATTCACTCACTGTCCTTCCAGGTCCCTGGAAACAAGGACTTGCAGAGTGAAAGAAACTGACACTGTCCCTACCTACAGTTTTCTGTCCCTAGAAAAAAATGTTTTTTTTAATCACAATATAGCAAAAGGACAATTCACTCACTGTCCTTCCAGGTCCCTGGAAACAAGGACTTGCAGAGTGAAAGAAACTGACACTGTCCCTACCTAGAGTTTTCTGTCCCTGGAATAAATGTTTTTTTCAGCACAATATAGCACAAGGACAATTAACTCACTGTCCTTACAGGTCCCTGGAAACAAGGACTTGCAGAGTGAAAGAAAAAAAATACTCTCCCTACCTACAGTTTTCTGTCCCTAGAAAAAAATGTTTTTTTTAATCACAATATAGCAAAAGGACAATTCACTCACTGTCCTTCCAGGTCCCTGGAAACAAGGACTTGCAGAGTGAAAGAAACTGACACTGTCCCTACCTAGAGTTTTCTGTCCCTAGAATAAATGTTTTTTTTAATCACAATATAGCAAAAGGACAATTCACTCACTGTCCTTCCAGGTCCCTGGAAACAAGGACTTGCAGAGTGAAAGAAACTGACACTGTCCCTACCTAGAGTTTTCTGTCCCTAGAATAAATGTTTTTTTTAATCACAATATAGCACAAGGAAAATTAACTCACTGTCCTTACAGGTCCCTGGAAACAAGGACTTGCAGAGTGAAAGAAAAAAAACACTCTCCCTACCTACAGTTTTCTGTCCCTAGAAAAAAATGTTTTTTTTAATCACAATATAGCAAAAGGACAATTCACTCACTGTCCTTCCAGGTCCCTGGAAACAAGGACTTGCAGAGTGAAAGAAACTGACACTGTCCCTACCTAGAGTTTTCTGTCCCTGGAATAAATGTTTTTTTCAGCACAATATAGCACAAGGACAATTAACTCACTGTCCTTACAGGTCCCTGGAAACAAGGACTTGCAGAGTGAAAGAAAAAAAATACTCTCCCTACCTACAGTTTTCTGTCCCTAGAAAAAAATGTTTTTTTTAATCACAATATAGCAAAAGGACAATTCACTCACTGTCCTTCCAGGTCCCTGGAAACAAGGACTTGCAGAGTGAAAGAAACTGACACTGTCCCTACCTAGAGTTTTCTGTCCCTAGAATAAATGTTTTTTTTAATCACAATATAGCAAAAGGACAATTCACTCACTGTCCTTCCAGGTCCCTGGAAACAAGGACTTGCAGAGTGAAAGAAACTGACACTGTCCCTACCTAGAGTTTTCTGTCCCTGGAATAAATGTTTTTTTCAGCACAATATAGCACAAGGACAATTAACTCACTGTCCTTCCAGGTCCCTGGAAACAAGGACTTGCAGAGTGAAAGAAAAAAAATACTCTCCCTACCTACAGTTTTCTGTCCCTAGAAAAAAATGTTTTTTTTAATCACAATATAGCAAAAGGACAATTCACTCACTGTCCTTCCAGGTCCCTGGAAACAAGGACTTGCAGAGTGAAAGAAACTGACACTGTCCCTACCTAGAGTTTTCTGTCCCTAGAATAAATGTTTTTTTTAATCACAATATAGCAAAAGGACAATTCACTCACTGTCCTTCCAGGTCCCTGGAAACAAGGACTTGCAGAGTGAAAGAAAAAAAACACTCTCCCTACCTACAGTTTTCTGTCCCTAGAAAAAAATGTTTTTTTTTATCACAATATAGCAAAAGGACAATTCACTCACTGTCCTTCCAGGTCCCTGGAAACAAGGACTTGCAGAGTGAAAGAAACTGACACTGTCCCTACCTAGAGTTTTCTGTCCCTAGAATAAATGTTTTTTTTAATCACAATATAGCAAAAGGACAATTCACTCACTGTCCTTCCAGGTCCCTGGAAACAAGGACTTGCAGAGTGAAAGAAACTGACACTGTCCCTACCTAGAGTTTTCTGTCCCTAGAATAAATGTTTTTTTTAATCACAATATAGCAAAAGGACAATTCACTCACTGTCCTTCCAGGTCCCTGGAAACAAGGACTTGCAGAGTGAAAGAAACTGACACTGTCCCTACCTAGAGTTTTCTGTCCCTAGAATAAATGTTTTTTTTTAAGCACACTATAGCAGAAGCACAAAACACACTGACACTCTCCCTACCTATCCTTCTCTTTCCCTAAACTAAAGGAATCCAGGTTAAGCAAGAAAGAAATAACAGTCACTGTCCCTGCCTATGCTACTCTATCCCTGCTCCGGAACACACTACACTAGGCCGCCGTGCTGGCGGCCTTTTATAGTGTGGGGCGTGTACTAAACACCCTCAGCAATAATTGGCCACAGGCATCCTGCCTGTGGCCAATCATTGCTCTCCTCGCTGCCGGCGCTGTGATTGGCCAAGCATGCGGGGTCACAGTGCATGCTTGGCCAATCACAGCGCCTGGATGACACTGCGATGGCGTAGTGCATTGTGGGCCGTTCGCGTCACTCGAATTTGGCGCGAACGGCCCAAATCGTTCGATCTTCGTCGAACGATCGAACAGCCAATGTTCGAGTCGAACGTATGTTCGACTCGAACACGAAGCTCATCCCTACCCGTGATGTACGATAAAGAAATGTATGAATGTATGTATGTATGTATGTATGTATGTATGTATGTATGTATGTATGTATTGTGAGGGGGTTAGCTCGGCAGCGGGTGTGTGTGACCCCCGGGATGGGCTCCCCACACAAAACAGGCCCAGCAAACGGAGGTTGTGGTTTTCAAAATCAAAAAGGTGCGGTTTATTTTCTATTTACAGTGACAAAACACAGCAAAGCAAAAGAAACATAACCAAAATAAATCCTGGTCAAGTTGACCTCTGACTAAACATACAGGTTTCCTAACAACTGGGATCAGCCTAGTGCTGTCCTAGTCCCCAAGTCCCTGGTTTTAAATGTCCAAGCAAATAGCCACACAGGCTTTTTCTCACCGCACAGGGGTTCACTCTCCCTAGACAGTCCACACAGGTCTGGTTCCAGGCATGAGCTAACATCTAATGAAGCTGGGAGTTCTTATAGAGGCCTAAATGAGCTGACAAGCTTCAGCTGGTCTCATCAACTCCCTGTCTGCACGACGCCCAGCCCTCTCCCTAGAGGTATGAGTCATCCATGAGCCCACTAGCCTTATACAACTCTCCACCTAGTTGTATAAGTCGGCGTAAAGCCTGAATCTGGGCAAAATATATCTACCCCCCTGGATGCAACCAGGTGACTTTACCTTCCTGCTGTCACATACCCCCCCCTCTTGTTTTAACCTCGGGGTTGGAACACCAGCAATCAGGCATTCATGTACTCGAGACAAAGCATCCACATTCCCCATTTGAACGCCAGGGCGATGCTTTACTGTGAAGTTGAATTCCTGGAGGGAAAGGAACCACCTATTCACTCTTCTATTTGTTTCCTTGTTTTGAGCCATCCACTTTAACGGAGCGTGATCCGTAACCATGTCAAAGTGCCTACCTAGCAGGTAGTACCGAAGGGAATCTAGAGCCCACTTTACCGCTAAACACTCCTTTTCAACGGTGGCGTAATTTACCTCATGGGACTTCAACTTCCTGCTGAGGTAAATGACTGGGTGCTCTTCCCCGTTCCAGACCTGGGACAATACTGCTCCTAACCCCACATCTGACGCATCACTTTGTACGACAAAGTCTTTAGAGAAGTCGAGTGAGTACAACACTGGCTGGCTACATAAGGCTTGTTTCAAGAATTGGAATGCTGCCTCAGCCTCGGGGGTCCATTTAATCATGACCGACCCTTTCCCCTTCGTCAGGTTGGTTAGGGGCACAGCCTTAGAAGCAAAGTGGGGAATGAATCGCCGATAATACCCAGCGATTCCCAGAAAGGCTCGTACCTGCTTCTTGCTGTTGGGACGTGGCCAACTCTGGATGGCCTCGACTTTGTTGAGTTGGGGTTTTATTACTCCCCTCCCAATGGTGTACCCAAGATATTTGGCCTCCTCCTGCCCAATGGTACACTTCTTGGGGTTAGCCGTAAACCCCGCTTCCCGAACAGAGTCCAGGACTGCTTGCACTTTTGGCAGATGTGAGGCCCAATCTGTGCTATGGACAATTACGTCATCCAGGTAAGCCGCAGCATACTTCCGATGGGGCCTCAGCATCTGGTCCATTTTCCGCTGGAATGTGGCCGGCGCATTCTGTAACCCGAACGGCATTCTTTTATATTGGAACGCCCCGTCTGGGGTTACAAATGCGGTTTTCTCTTTGGCCGACTTGGCCAGGGGGATTTGCCAATACCCTTTTGTGAGGTCAAGAGTCGTCATGTATCGGGCTGTTCCCAGCCGGTCCATCAACTCATCTATACGTGGCATGGGGTAGGTGTCAAATTTTGTAACTTTGTTCAACTGACGAAAATCGTTACAAAATCGCCAGCTCCCATCCGGTTTAGGCACCAACACGATGGGACTAGACCAATCACTTTGGGACTCCTCTATCACCCCTAAGTTCAGCATTTTCTGTACTTCCTCCCGTATTGCCTCCCGTCGAGCCTCTGGGATCCGATAGGGTTTTAACTTCACCCTTTCACCGGGCGGGGTAATGATGTCATGCTCTACCCCAGATGTTTGTCCCGGCAGCTCAGAGAATACCTCCTTGTTGCGAAGCACAAACTCCTTAACCTCCTGTTGTTGGGGTTGTGACAAGGTGGCTGCTATTCCAACCTCAGGAATCACGCAACCAGTTTGAGCTGGTGACCAAGTGTCTGCGACTAGGGACTCTCTATCCCTCCAGGCTTTCAACAGATTAACATGATAGATCTGTTCGGGCTTTCGCCTTCCTGGTTGTCTGACCTTGTAATTCACTTCGCTCACTTTTTCCATTATCTCGTAGGGGCCTTGCCATTTGGCAAGGAATTTACTTTCAACCGTAGGGACAAGTACCAATATCCTATCCCCCAGGGAAAAGGTACGGGTCTTGGCTCCACGGTTGTACACTCTCTGCTGTGCCAACTGCGCTTGGGCCAAATGTTCCTTCACGATGGGCATTACCTGTGCAATTCGATCTTGCATCAGGGCGACATGCTCAATCACACTCCTGTGGGGAGAACTCTCACTTTCCCAAGTTTCCTTGGCAATATCCAACAGCCCTCTTGGGTGTCTCCCATACAGTAACTCAAAGGGGGAGAATCCCGTAGAGGATTGGGGCACCTCCCTAATAGCAAACATCAAATAAGGAAGTAAACAGTCCCAATCCTTTCCATCTCTATCCACCACTTTCTTCAACATTTGTTTTAGGGTTTTGTTGAATCTTTCAACCAGCCCATCGGTTTGGGGGTGATACACAGACGTACGCAATTGCGTCACTTTGAACAATTTACACAGCTCTTTCATAACCCGGGACATAAAGGGTGTACCTTGGTCCGTAAGCAGTTCTTTACAAATACCCACCCGGCTAAAAACAAGAGATAGCTCTTTGGCTATGGTTTTGGCCGAGGTATTTCGGAGAGGGATCACTTCTGGATAACGGGTGGCATAGTCCATTATAACTAATATGTACTGGTGCCCCCTAGCGGACTTGATTATAGGACCTACCAAATCCATGGCGATCCTCTCAAACGGGACCTCAATGATGGGTAGAGGGACCAGCGGGCTACGGAAATGTGGCATCGGGGCCAACCTCTGACACACAGGGCAGGAGGAACAATAATTTTCTACGTCCTTCATCACCCCCGGCCAATAGAATCTCTGTAATACCCTCTCTCGGGTTTTCTCTGTCCCCAGATGACCTCCAAGAATGTGCCCATGGGCCAACTCCAACACCAACTTCCTGTAAGGTTTGGGCACCACAAGCTGCTCAACGGTTTCTTCTGCCCTTTTTGCCACCCGATACAGTAGGTCCTTCTCTACGCTGAAGTATGGGTAAGTGCAGGTATTATCTGGGTTCACTAACTCGCCATCTATTTTCACTACGTTTTCCCGTGCCTTTATTAGGGCGGGGTCTTTCAACTGTTCTGTGGCAAAGTTTTCCCTGTGAACCTCAAGATCAGAAAACTCCACAGACGGTAGGTTTTCGTCTGAGGAGGTGGGCTCCTCTCCAGTTTCTTGAGTCTCCCCTGCCAATACTGATAAGGGAAATTCCGGAGAGTCCTCACCACTCTCAGGGGAGTTCTGGCTATCACATTCCTGGTACATAGGGGCACCAGTGAGGGGCTCAGGATCATCCCACAGTTCCCAGAACTTCGGAAAATCCCTTCCCACAATGGCGTCATGCGGTAACTGAGATACTAAGCCCACTGGATGAGAGAGGGTACCTTTGGGGGTCTCGAAACACACTGTAGTCACTGGATACTCTCGGGTGTCCCCATGCACACAAATAACAGCTACCTTGCTATTCCCAGAGACCTCTGTTTTAACTAACTCAGCCTTTATCAGGGTCACAAGGCTACCTGAATCCAGCAATACCACAACATTTCTACCATTAACACACATTTTGCATAAATGTTTCTCAGTTCCTCGAATGGCAGTGCATGCGACTGTCGCACACAGCGACTGACGTCTGCCCGTCAGAAAGTCACACTGCATGGGTTCCTCCACAACCGGGCAATTGGCTGCAATATGTCCCGCTTGCCGGCAGCGGTAGCAAACGATCCTTCTTGCCGCCTCTTGAGCCGCTGACTTCCCAGGCTGTTCTCGCCAAACTTTGGGTAGAGCTCCCACCCTCTCACTCTCTCCACCCTCACCCCTTGGAATCCTCTTATCCGCCCCTGGGGATGGTCTGGTCTTAGGGTGGAAAGTCCGAGAGTCTCTGGAAGAGGCCGTCAGGTTCTCTGTAGCCAAGTATTTCTCTACACGATCCACAAGACCACCGGCCGTCTCTGGGTCTCCATGGCTTACCCACTTTTGGATGGCAGTAGGAAGAGCTCTCAAAAACCGATCCATTACAACACGTTCCACAATCTCTGGTGCGGACAAAGTCTCTGGCTGTAGCCACTTCCTGCTCAGGTGAATGAGATCATACATTTGAGACCTGGGGGGTTTTCCAAGCTGGAAAGTCCAGTTATGCACACGCTGAGCCCGGACAGCCTGGGTGACACCCAGCCTTGCCAATATTTCAGCTTTTAGCATCACATAGTCTTTTGCTTGGTTAGGCTCTAGGTCATAGTAAGCTTTCTGCGATTCACCAGTTAACAGAGGAGCCACCAGTCCAGCCCACTGCTCCTCAGGCCACTTTTCTCTTTCAGCAGTCCTTTCAAATGTGGTCAAAAATACCTCTGGATCATCCTCTCCAGTCATTTTTGTCAATAAACGACTCACCCCAAAGGACGCGGTATTAGTGGGACGGCTTTCCTCACTGGTCTGCGGACGTTGCTGCATTACTGCTTCCATTTGTTGTAGTCTCTGCTCTTGCTTCTGTAACAGGTCTATGAAGCGGGCCTCAGATTGCTGCTGGGCTTGTTGATGAGCTTGCTGCTGGGCTGCAAGGCTCCTTTGCAAACCTGCATTTGTCTGCTGTTGATTGGCATTTGCTAGAGCCAGCTGTTTCAGTATCTCCTCCATGCTGGCTTAAAAAAACTGCCACTGGTTCTCCACCAACTGTGAGGGGGTTAGCTCGGCAGCGGGTGTGTGTGACCCCCGGGATGGGCTCCCCACACAAAACAGGCCCAGCAAACGGAGGTTGTGGTTTTCAAAATCAAAAAGGTGCGGTTTATTTTCTATTTACAGTGACAAAACACAGCAAAGCAAAAGAAACATAACCAAAATAAATCCTGGTCAAGTTGACCTCTGACTAAACATACAGGTTTCCTAACTAACAACTGGGATCAGCCTAGTGCTGTCCTAGTCCCTAAGTCCCTGGTTTTAAATGTCCAAGCAAATAGCCACACAGGCTTTTTCTCACCGCACAGGGGTTCACTCTCCCTAGACAGTCCACACAGGTCTGGTTCCAGGCATGAGCTAACATCTAATGAAGCTGGGAGTTCTTATAGAGGCCTAAATGAGCTGACAAGCTTCAGCTGGTCTCATCAACTCCCTGTCTGCACGACGCCCAGCCCTCTCCCTAGAGGTATGAGTCATCCATGAGCCCACTAGCCTTATACAACTCTCCACCTAGTTGTATAAGTCGGCGTAAAGCCTGAATCTGGGCGAAATATATCTACCCCCCTGGATGCAACCAGGTGACTTTACCTTCCTGCTGTCACAGTATGTATCTTATGGGTTGCTATGTGTTTAATACCAACACATCCATACTACACTGTCTTATCCTTGAGTCATTTCATGCATTCCTCAAAGTCCCACAATGCTCTCTTTTCTCAATTACTTAAGAATACACGTGAATGCTTCTCAAATTGAGGAAGGTGATTTGTTTGAAGAGCTGAGAGCAAAGCTGCAATCTGCAAATATTTTGTGAAGAAAGTAGGATTTTGGTACTCACCGTAAAATCCGTTTCTCTGACGTCCATGGACTGACACAGCTCTCATACTGTTTACGTGTGGGTATATGTCTCTGCTCGCAGGAGAAGATCTAAGCAGAATGTTAGAAACATACATTCTAGAACAAAACCAGAGCTGAACAGCCCTGCCCAGGGGGGCGGTCCCTCCGGACATAACTCTCCTACCTGCAGCCAGCAGCCTCAGTTCGTAACAAAGCAGTACAAACCTTAAAAGAAGGGTGGGTGCAGTGTCAGTCCATGGACGTCAGAGAAACAGATTTTACGGTGAGTACAAAAATCCTATTTTCTCTTATCGCCCAGGGACTGACACAGCTCTCATATGGTTTACACGTGGGACGTCCCAAAGCAGTATAAGAAAAGGGTGGGAGCAAAACAGTAAAGGAACAACCAAAACTTCACTCCAAACCAGCAGTGGAGAGCAACGGAGGAGTTGCAAAATTAAACAGCGGCCTGCAACACATTGCGGCCGAAGGAAGCATCCGAAGATGCAGCCACATCAACCTTATAGAATTTTGAAAAGGTATGAACGGACAACCAGATCGCCGCCTTGCACACTTGTGCAACCGACGCTTGACGTCGGAAAGCCCAGGAAGCACCAATTGCACTGGTGGAATGCGCCGTAACCGGCAAGGGAGGCGCCCGGCCCTTAATGGCATAGGCCTGTAAACAGTCTGTCTGATCCACCTAGAAATGGTGGCAGACGACACCGCTTGGCCCTGTTTCGGACCAGAAATGGACACAAACAGTGAGTCAGACTTCCGAATAGAAGCAGTAGCCGCCAGGTATACCCGTAAGGCACGCACCACGTCCAAATTGTGAAGCGCAAACTCTCTAGGATGCGATGGGTGAGGGCACAAGGACAAAATGACAATGTCCTCATTAAGGTGAAAAGCCGAAACCACCTTAGGAAGGAAAGATGGTCGTGGTCGCAACACCGCCTTATCCTTATGGAGGACCAGGTAAGGCGACTTGCATGGCAGAGCTGCCAACTCAGACACCTGTCTAACAGAAGTGATGGCCACTAAGAAAGCCACCTTCTGAGACAAAGTTAAAAGAGGAATATCTCTGATATTTTCAAAGGGAGGTTCCTGAAGAACTGAGAGCACCAAGTTCAGATCCCAAGGAGGGAGCGGAGGCTTGGCAGGTGGAACCACATGGCGAACCCCCTGCACAAAAGTGCTAACTAAGGAATGACCTGCTAGGGGTCGTTGAAAGAAAACGGCCAAGGCCGAAATCTGACCCTTAATTGTGCTCGAAGCCAGCCTTTGGGCCACACCCCGCTGCAAGAACCGCAGGATTCTGGGGACAGCGTACGTCCGTGGACGCCAGTCTAGCTCTTCGCACATAGCGATGTAAGCTCTCCAGGTACGGTGATAGATCTTTCTAGAAGAAGACTTCCGTGCCCTAAGCATGGTTGAAATTACCGAATCGGACAGGCCTCGGTCCCCTAGTACCTGGATCTCAATAGCCATGCCGTTAAAGCCAGACACTGTAAAGCAGGATGAAAGATAAGACCTTGAGACAGACGGTCCTTCCTCAAGGGCAGTCGCCAAGGGACGTCCGTGATGAGACGTACCAGAATGGCGTACCAGTGACGCCAAGGCCAATCCGGGGCAATGAGGATCACCGGAATGCCCTCGGCCGCCACCCTGCGCAGCAGACGAAGAATCAACTGCAGCGGAGGGTAAGCATACATCAAGCGATACTGACTCCACGGGGCCACCAACGCGTCCGAGGCATCCGCCCAGGGGTCCCTGGACCTGGCCACAAACCTCGACACCTTGCGATTGAGTCGAGATGCCATCAGGTCCACATCCGTTGTGCCCCACCGCCGACAGAGGAGTTGAAACACCTCTGGAGGCAAGGACCACTCCCCCTGGTCCAGGGACTGGCGACTCAGATAGTCCGCATGCCAGTTTTCTACGCCCGGAATGTAGAAGGCCGACAGCGCCGGCACGCTTCTTTCCACCCACCTTAGGATGTGGGCGACCTCGGATGCCGCAGCCGAGCTCCGAGTGCCCTCTGATGGCTGACATACGCCACGGCTGTGGCGTTGGACTGAATTCTGAACGAGCGGCCCTGTAGCCTCTTCGACCACGCGGAGAGACACATTCTGATCACCCGCAATTCCAGGACGTTGATTGGTAGACGAGATTTGTCCGGAGTCCAGAGCCATTGAGCTGAGAGGACTCCCTAAACTCCTCCCCAGCCCGTCAGGCTGGCGTCCGTCGTGACCACCGTCCACTGGATAAGGAGGAATGACTTCCCGGCCCGAAGAGCCGGGGATCTCAGCCACCACGTCAGGGACGCCTTGACAGAGTGACTCACCTGGATCTGAAGAGCCAATGACAATGGGGACTTGTCCCAAACAGACAGTCCCTTCTGCAATGCCCGAGTGTATGCTTGGGTATACGGAACCGCCTCGAAGGAGGCCACCATTAGTCCCAGGACTCTCATGCAGAAATGAATTGACGACCATTTTTCGGGACGTCAGAACTAGGGATGAGCTTCGTGTTCGACTCTAACATCGGCTGTTCGATCATTCGCCGAAGATCGAACGTTATGGGCCGTTCGCGCCAAATTCGAGTGGTGCGAACGGCCCACAATACACTGCGCCAGCGCAGTGCAATCTCGGCGCTGTGATTGGCCAAGCATTCGGGGTCACAGTGCATGCTTGGCCAATCACAGCGCCGGAAGCGAGGAGAGCCATAATCAAAGCTCAGGGGGGTTTAGTACACGCCCCACACTATAAAAGGCCACCAGCGCGGCTGCCTTGTGCAGTGTGTTCCGGCGTGCAGGGAAAGGAGATACATAGGCAGGGACAGTGTGTTCAATGTTCTATTCTTTTCTCAGGCATCTGCAGGAGTTAGTGGGTGTTGTGTGCCCCCAGCACAGTATACACCAGTCATTGCTGTTCTCTAATACAGGCATCTGCAGGAGTTAGTGGCACAGTATACACCTGTATATACCTGTCATTGCTGTTCTCTAATAAAGGCATCTGCTGGAGTTAGTGGGTGTTGTGTGCCTCCAGCACAATATACGCTACCCAATTGCTGGTTTTCCCATCTTCCTGCAGGCTATTACTATGTCTGGAAGGCCAACAAGGAGAGGCAGACAGTCACGAGCCAATAAAAGAGGGCAAGCAGGCTCTGTGTCTGGGGGCAACAGTGCTGGTCGTGGACGCGGTGCATTGTCATCAGCACGTGGCCATGGGACACGCTTGTCCTTATTTTCAGCAGCTGGACGTGTTGAGCCGCATTACGCCGAAGACTTGATAGAGTGGATGACCAAGCCCTCCTCCTCATCCTCTCTCACACAGGCTCAGGGTACTGGCAAAGCAGCTGCCAAAGCGTCCTCTTCCCTCGTATCAATGTCATCATCAGTCACTCCTTAACTAGACCCATGTCTTCCTGAGGAGTCCCCCGAACTGTTTGAGCACAGTGTTGGGAACATGCTCCAGGAAGATGCCCAGCGTTTCAAAAGGTCTGATGATGATACCCAGCTAGAGGATGGCAGTAGCGTGAGCGCAGAGAGAGGGGATGCTCAAGAAGGACAGCAATCTGGCAGTCATGTTCCAGCAGCTGCAGCATACTGCCAGATTGGCTCCAGTGATGAGGAGGGAGGGGATGATGAGGTCCCTGACTCCACGTGGGTGCCTGATAGGAGAGAGGAGAGAGGAGGAGGAGGAGGCACATCAACGAGGCAGGATGCCCTCCGGGGGTCAGCATAAGGGCAGCACACCGACTGAATCACACCGCAGAGCTCTGCCTGTGCAGGGCGCTGCCTCTGCCCGTTATTCCAAAAGTTCTTTGGTGTGGGCCTTTTTTGAGTCGAGTGCATCAGATCGCACCGCTGCTATTTGCAACATATGTCTCAAGCGTATATCGCGTGGCCAAAAAACAACAGCCGCTTGGGCACCACTTGCTTGATTAGACATATGTTGACCTGCCATGCAGCTCGTTGGCAAGCGTACCTTAAAGACCCACACCAAAGAACAAAGCCGACCTCTCCTTGCTCCATATCAGCTGGAATCTCCAACCCCACTATACCTACAGTCCTCTCTGAAACCTGCACTGAGAGGCATGGAAGTGTAGAAGTAGGTGTGTCACAGCCAAGTACTTGCGGGCACTCTGCTAGCAGTACACCGACGTCCGATTGTAGCAGGCAAATTTCCTTGCCCCAGCTGCTGGACCGTCGGAAGAAGTTCACTCTCAGCCATCCACATGCCCAGCGGTTGAATTCTAGCTTGGCTAAAATTGCTAGCAATTCAACTGCTGCCTTTTCAGTTGGTAGACTCGGCCCCCTTCTGTGAGTTTATGCAATGTGCGGTTCCTCAGTGGCAGGTTCCCAAACGCCACTTTTTCTCACGGAAGGCGATTCCGGCTTTCTACCGGCATGTGGAAGGCAATGTCCATGCCTCGCTGGACAGGGCGGACAGCGGTAAGGTGCATATTACCGCTGACTCATGGTCCAGCAGGCATGGACAGGGACGTTACCTTTCTTTCACGGCCCATTGGGTCACTCTTTTGGCAGCTGGGAAGGATGCAGGACAAGGTGCAGTAGTGTTGGAGGTTGTTCCGATGCCACGCCTACAAAATGCTACTACTGGTTGTGACACACCTCTCTCCTCCACCCCCTCCTCCTCTTCTTCCTCCATGGACTCTTCCTGTGCTTTGTCCTCGGAACCAGCGGTGCAGAGGTTCTGTCAGCTCTACAGAGGCAGGCCAAGAGGTGGTTGACGCCATGCCAGCTTAAGCCAGGAATGGTGGTTTGCGACAATGGCACCAACCTCCTCTCCACCCTACGACAGGGACAACTGACCCATGTGCCCTGTGTGGCTCACGTCCTTAACCTGGTGGTGCAGCGGTTCTTGGGCAGGTACCCGGGCTTACAGGATGTCCTGAGGCAGGCCAGGAAAGTCTGTGTGCATTTTCGCAGGTCATATAATGTCAGTGCTCGGCTGGCTGAGCGGCAAAAGGAGTTGAACCTGCCCAAGAACCGCCTTATATGTGCTATGCCCACCAGGTGGAACTCAACGTTGGCCATGCTGCAGCGGCTGCACACGCAGCAGAGGGCCATCAATGAGTACCTGTGCAACTACGGCACCAGGACAGGGTCAGGGGAGCTCGGTTTTTTTTCGCCACGCCAGTGGGGCATGATCAGGGATGCATGCACTGTCCTGGCACCATTTGAGGAGGCCACGAGGATGGTGAGCAGTGACAGTGCATGCATCAGTGACACTGTACCTCTTGTCCACCTGTTGGAGCATACGCTGCGTGGAATAATGGACAGGACACTTGAGGCAGAACAGAGGCAGGAAGAGGAGGACTTCCTTGCCTCTCAAGGCCCCCTTTACCCAGTGTTCCTTGTGTCCCACCCATCACACAGGACGAGGAGGATTGTGTCAGCATGGAGGTGGAGCATGGCACTCAGCATCAACAGCAGCAGTCTTTTAGGGATGATTTACAGTCCCAACAAACCTGTGGACTTATACGTGGCTGGGAGGAGGATGAGACAACTCCGGGAGGCCTTGCAGAAAGGTCTGTGCAACACGTTCCCAGAGACTGGGAGGTTACAAACTCCTGGTCCTGGACAACGAGTTGCTGAGGCTTCGGTCAGTAGCAGAAGGAGCGGTGGAGAAGGTGGCCGTCTGACCGATGCGTTCAGACAATTTTTTAATCCCGCCGCCCCAAGGTATGATCGGTTCCAGCAACCATCGCCAGCGTCTGATATACATGGTGCATGAATACCTAGGGGCAAGGTCAGACTTTGACACCTTTCCCACCGAAAATCCTCTGGCTTACTGGGTCTTGAGGATGGATCACTGGCCAGAGCTTGTACAGTATGCAATTGAGCTACTGGCCTGTCCTGCATCCAGCGTTCTTTCGGAACGCACATTCAGTGCTGCTGGAGGCGGTCACGGATCCCAGGGTGCGCCTGTCCACCAACTCGGTTGATCGACTGACCTTTATAAAGATGAACCAGTCTTGGATCACCACCAGCTACCAAGCACCTGAAGCTTAATAATTTTTTTTCAAATGTCACATCCCTTCAAGACTGATGCTGATGCTGAGTGACTGTCCTGTTATGTTGACTGACTATCCACCTCCTCCTCCTCCTCCTCCTCAATGATCAGATTCTTGATGATAGCTTGGAAGAACTTTTTTGCTTCTGGGTGCCGCCACCAGTGGCTAAGGCCCAATTTTTCAGCCCCTGTTTAACAGGAGCATGTAATTACAATTTTTGATGCAATGCTTTGCAGCAAGGCTCATTGCTGTGCTCCAAGTACAGTATCTGTGAGGGGTTGCAGTGTTGTGGCACCAGTGCCTAAGGCCCAATTTTTCTGC
Organism: Rana muscosa; assembly: GCA_029206835.1. NCBI lineage: Eukaryota > Metazoa > Chordata > Amphibia > Anura > Ranidae > Rana > Rana muscosa. Next base: position 12,015,559 of record CM055121.1, on the reverse strand, counting down.
CCCTGTTCAACAGGGGCATGTAATTACAATTCTTGATCTAATATTTCACAGCAGGGCCCATTCCTGCGCCCACCAAGAGTAACTGTGAGGGCTTACAGTGTTGTGGCAACACCACCAAAGGCCCAATTTTTCCTACCACTGTTCAACGATGGTATGTAATTACAATTCCTGATATAATAGTTCACAACAGGGCGTTCCAGCGCCCACCAAGAGTAACTAAGGGCTCACAGTGTTGTGGGAACACCAACATGTAAGGGGCAAATTTCAGCAGAGTATATACGGCAGGCCCCTACTTTCAAACATCCAACTTACAAACGACTCCCACTTGCAAACGGAAGGAGACAACAGGAAGTGAGAGGAAATCTACCCCTAGGAAGGGAAATTCTCTCCTGTAATGCCGCGTACACATGATCATTATTCACGGCGGTTAAAAAACCGCCGTGAATAATGTCATTTAAAATGGGGGAACAGCTTGTTCCCCACACACGGTCGTTTTTCATGCCATTTTTATCAAAGATTTTCATCCATATTACCGGGACCAGACATTACTTTAAAGCCGCAAGCAGTTTTAAATGGCTTTTTTTCCTTTAGAAATGTCATTTTGTGCAGGGACAGTTCTAAACACGGGAATCACATGCCACTTCATAGGCATACTTTAGACACCCCCCAGGTACGATATTTAAAGGAATATTTCACTTTATGCATCATTAAAATGACTGCTCCCGAAAAACAGTGTTTTTTAAAAACTTCATTTTGCATTGATACATGTCCCCTGGGGCAGAACCCGGGTCCCCAAACCCTTTTTAGGACAATAACATGCATATTAGTCATTATAATTAGCACTTTAGATTTCGAACGTTCGCGTCCATTGTATTTAATAGGGTTCTAACGTTCGTGCGAACTTTCGGTCCGTTCGAAGGTTCTGGTGCGAACCGAACCGGGGGGGTGTTCGTCTCATCCCTAGTCAGAACCTGCACTGCCGACTGAAGTGTCAGTAACTTCTCTGAGGGTAGAAACACCTTCGCTGCCGATGTATCCAGGATCAGACCCAGATACTCCAAACGTTGTTGGGACTAGAACAGACTTCTGCATGTTCAGAAGCCACCCGAAGTCCCGGAGCGTCTGACAGACTATTGTCACATTTTCCTCCAATTCTGAGCCATTTTCTGCTCTTAGAAGGAGATCGTCCAGATAGCCCACGATAACAATTCCTCGCTGTCTCAGCAAAGCTAGAACCGGGACAAGCACTTTGGTGAAAACCCGTGGTGCCGATGCTAGGCCGAAGGGAAGAGCCACGAACTGATAGTGGACTTCGCCTATGGCAAAGCGCAGAAACCTCTGGTGACTTGCGCAGATTGGAACGTGCAAGTAAGCGTCCTTGATATTCAAGGACGGCAAAAAATCCCCTTGGTGGAGTGTCGCTATCACCGTGCGAATGGATTCCATCCGGAATTTTAGTACCTTCACATAGGCATTCAGGGCCTTGAGGTCCAGGATTGGCCGGACCCCGTCCTTCGGGACAACAAACAGGTTCGAATAAAACCCCTGAAACCTCTCCTGTGACGGAACCGGCACAATTACCCCGCACCTGAGCAAATCCTGTACGGCCCCCAAGAGGGCCGCTTGGCAGGCAGGAAGGTTCAAGGGAAAGAACCTGTTTGGGGGCCACGAGCGGAACTTTATCCTGTATCCCGAGGTGACCACCTCGCACACACACCGGTCGGAGATCCGGGAGGTCCACCGCACCGTGAACCTGTGAAGACGTCCCCCCACCCCAGAGTCGGGCAGGGGCAAGACTTCATGCGGTGGTGGGCTTGGGAGCTTGCTTGGTAGGCTTACGCACCCAGGGACGCCTTTGCCCCCCAGCCGCACTTTTTTCAGTCTGGGCGGGCTTACCCGTGTTATCTGACTGGGGAAAAAAACATATTTTTCGCCGGAAAGGAAGGGCCCGGCCTGCGGTGGGGCTCCTTACCCTAAATAGACTGAGGAAGGAAGGTGCCCTTACCCCCTGTGACATCCTTAATAAATGTCATCCAGGGCGGCCCCAAACAGTCTACTGCCCTTAAAAGGCCAAGTCAGCCAGGAGCTTTTTGGAAGCTAGGTCGGCCGACCAGCATTTTAGCCAGATAAGGCGACGCAGCACCACAGCAGAGATAGAGGCCCCGGATATTAAAGGGGCCACATCCAAAGTGGCATCGCACACATACACTAAACCCTGCGCAAGTTGGAGAGCCAGGGCAATGGTCTCAGGAGGGAGATTATGCTCCTGTACCGTCTGGTGCAAAATCTTTGCCCATCCTGTGAGTGTCTGAGACACAAGTGTCGTCGCCACTATAGGGCGTAAGGCAGACCCCAATAAGGTAAACAGTTATACTCACCACTTCTGACCTCCTGTCAGTGGGATCCTTAAATGCAGGAGTCCCTTCCATTGGGAGCTTGGTAGCCTTATTCAAACGGGCAACCGGGGGGGTCGACCACTGGGGGGAGAGCCCACTTCTTAACCAGGTCCTCCTCAAAAGGGGTACCTTATGGCTATGCGCCGCGGGACCGTCAAAGTCTTCTGCGGCTTATCCCAGACTTGGTCAATGAATGTATCAAAAAAAGGCACATAAGGAAAAACCTTTTTTGAAGAAACGGCTTTAAAGGAACCAAAGGAGATAGCTTCCACCTGGGGTTCCTCAGCCTTAACATTCAGCTTGAGAGAGTGTCCCTCACAGCATCAATGAGTTCACTTACAAGCACCCTGTCAGTTACTGGTTCAGAACTGGGGTCTTCCTCACAAGGAATATCCTGTCCAAAAACATCAAAATCCTCAGAGCTAGGGTCCTGAGCAGCAGTAGCTAGGCCCATATCTGAGACAGAGCGCGCCCCTACAGGAGAATGTGTGGGGAGGGGGCGCTTTACAGCTCCCTTGCGCTCGCACACTGCTTCCATTCTGACAAGGAATGATTCCAGGACTGCCGACAACTGGTCCATAGGGACCACAGGTGCAGGAGCACTGCCAGTTGCCTCCGACAAGTGTGGAGAAGCAGGTGAACCAGACTCCATACTGCCACCCTCTGATACCTTTAGACACTACAACAATGAATAATACAGTCCACCCACTGGCTACGCTGAGGAGGGGATACCCGGAGGACCCACCAACCCTTAAGGACCGCTCAGTTCCGCTGTATGAAACTGCGATGCAGCGCGAGTGATGCCTGAGGAGAGTGAAGAATCTGTGAGGAGACTGAAGAGATTCACGCCGCAGCAGCGCCGCTAGAGGCAGAAAGTGAAAGCGCCGCGGCTTCAAGAAAATGGCAGCATGTATAACAGCGCCATTGAACCACGGCAAGATGGCCGCCGAATGCATTATTCAAATTCAGAATACAGCGCTAATGGCGCACGCAATAAGTCCCCACACTCACACACCAGAACACTGCTCCTCTCCCAGAGTCCACTAAACAGACATGAGCGCCCCCCACCAGGCCAGAGTGACCCCCAAGCACCCCCACACAGTACAGCACCAGTACAGGGTGCAGAGAGCAGCATAACAGGGGGGAGATAGGGAGAAACCTCCCAGATAGAGAAACACAGCCAGCATGTACTCACCTGCAGCAGGAGAGACTACTTACCCGTCCCAGAGGGACCCACTGGCTTGTTTCAGACAGACCTATCACAGAGTAGTACTGAGTAGCTGTCGGCCCGGTCCACCCCACGAAAGATACAGACAGGTACTGTTCAATCTTGAGAGGACCGCGGGAGCATAAAAGCCACCCGGCCACCCCTGGAGTCATGGGGTATGTCGTGAACCGAGTCTCACGCACACAAGGCGAGGATCAGCACGCTCGATGGTTGGACAGGGAAGACTTAGAGGATACCAGTGTACCCAACCTGATGCTCAGCCGACAGTTGATCGAAGGTCTCAAAAATAAAATAATAAAATTCCCAAAAGGAATAAAATTTAAAAGTAAAATCTTCCAGGAGAATGGCTCCTGAGAGAGCCACGTATTCTCCTTCTGAGGCTGCTGGCTGCAGGTAGGAGGGTTATGTCCAGAGGGACCGCCCCCCCCTGGGCGGGGCTGTTCAGCTCTGGTTTTGTTCTAGAATGTATGTTTCTAACATTCTGCCTAGATCTTCTCCTGCGAGCAGGGACATATGCCCACACGTAAACAGTATGAGAGCTGTGTCAGTCCATGGACGATAAGAGAAATATAATTTTTTCAAATGCTACAAGGATGACAAAACACATCAGGGTGGATTTGATTTAAGTAACTAGTAAAAAGGCTTGATTTAGATATAATAATACAACCAATCTCAAAAAATAAAAAGCAGACCAAGGACAGAGAGACTAATCGGGGAGAGGGTAACAGCGGAAGAACAGTATATTAATAACCCGACACCAGACACACTCAGGAATTGGATAGAGGAACAACAGAACTATTGGCTGGTGACCCTTAGGAAGATGGAGAACAAATATCTTTTTCAGAGACAATCCGTCTTTGGAGAGGGGGAAAGCGTGGGACGCATGCTGGCACAGCTAGTCAGGGCAAATTCTCCCTCATCTGTGGTACCCACAATAACTATAGAAGATGGGTGTCCTCGCATACACCATAAATAGCGGGTAAATTTAAAGAATATTATGAGGATTTGTATAGTTCCCGACAGGAGGAGACGGGGGATGGAATGGACAGTTTCTTCAGGAACTACTATCTGTCTCACTGAGGTGGGGGAGATTCAATAGAATTAGACAGCCCAATCACATTAGAGGAGCTAACAAGATGGCGGGGCAGAAATCTCCGGGACCAGACGGGCTCCCGGTGGAGATATACAGGCACTACGGGAAGGTGTTACTCCCCGAGTTGCTCAGAGTATTAAACTGGTCGGTGACAGGGGGAAAGCTCCCTCCATCAATGAAAGAGTCTACCATAATTACTATACACAAGGGCAAAGATCCACTTGACACTGCCTCATACAGGCCTAAACTCCGGTATGAAAATACTGGCAAAGGCCTTGGCGGCTAGGCTGAACAGGGTAATATCGAGACTCATCAACCCCGACCAATTGGGATTTATACCCGGAAGAACTACCAGTATAATTTTTAAAATATAAAGGCAAGCATACTTGAATCTCCAGGTCCCAGTGGTCGAGGGAGGAGAGAGGGCTTTTCTCTTTGGACGCCAAGGATTTTGATAGCCTTGAGTGGCGGTACCTTTGGAGAGCGATGGAAGCAGCCCAATTAGGGCCAGGTTTTATCAAATGGGTAAAAATGCTCTATAAGACACCAGAGGCTAGAGTAAAAGTGAACAATGAATACTCTGATAAATTTGGATTAGGGAGGGGGATTAGGCCCCTCCTCTTTGCCATTGCAATCGAACCTCTGGCGATCGCTCTTCGGTCCTCTCCCTGGGTGAGGGGCTTTGGGAGGGCTGAACTGGAGGAGAAAGTAGCATTATATGCCGACGATCTCCTGCTGTTCCTTGGTGATACGCAGGACTCCCTTCGGAAAGCTATGGATATCAATAAGTTTGGCCAAATTTCTGGACTTAAAAGATAAACTGGGGAAAATCTAGCCTTCTGCCAGTGGTCCTTCTACCTGGAGAGGTGGCCCAGATCCAAGTGGTGAATACATTTAAATATTTGGGTATAATTATAGACAGAGACCCCCAACAGTATATAGCAGATAATCTAGCCCCATTGCTAGCGAAATTCAGGAGGGAAAATAAGTGTGGAAAAGTTTACCAATATCTGCGTCAGGCCGTTGCAACTTAATTAAAATGATTTTGATGCCGTAGCTCCTCTACGTACTACATAACTCCCCAATCTGGTTATACAAAATGTGGTTCTAGAAGATACACTGTGTTTAGGGAACTGATCTGGAAGGGTGGACAGGCGAGGATCCGGTTAAGTACTCGGCAACTACCGAATCAGGAGGGAGAAGGGCTCCCGCACCCCTTTAGCTACTTCCTAGCTGCACAACTCCAGTATATGGGGGGGTGTACCTTAGAAGGGGGAGAGGCAGGGAGGAAGTTGGTGTTACAAAACATGCCACACGACTCAATAGTTGAAGCCCTTGAGCCAAGATCCTTCCCCCCGGAACTCCCCACTCTGAAGCCTCGTACACACGACCGAGTTTCTCGTCCAAAACCGACAAGAAAAGTGCAGAGAGAGCTTTATTGTCAAGAAAACCGTTCGTGTGTATGGTTTTACGACGAGAAAACTGCCGTGAATCTCGACGAGAAAAATAGAGAACCTGCTCTCTATTTTCTCGTCCGGATTCTAGATTTTCTCGTCGGCCTGTTTTGCGACGAGAAAATGGTTATATGCTTTTACGACTCTTCAAAAAGCGCGCATGCTCAGAATTAAGTATGAGACGGGAGCGCATCTTCTGGTAAAAAACAAGCCTTCGTAGAGGAGATAGCACATTCGTCCCGCTGTAAATTATTGCATCGTTTAAATGTTGTGCATTTAAATCTTCTTTAGAATGTTACAATAATGACAATTAATTAACTTGTTTTTCTGCTGATATTCACACAGAGTTCTGACTATCTATTTTAAACCTTTTTCATGCTGCTCTTAAGAAGATTTAGCTGTATTATATCGTGCAAGATCTTCTGAATATTTTAATGTTTTACATTTTTTAGACAGATGTTCATTTTAATTTGTCTATGTTTTGATAGTGATCTCCAAATTATTTTTTAACATTTTGTTGTGTCAAGTTTACCCCCTATTTTTTTTTTATAGAACGCCTTTAATGATATTTTGTTGTGTTATCTGTCCCTTTTATTTTTTGTGTTCAAATGTATCTGCTTACTCCAAAGGGAAATAAATAATTATTATAAAAACACATAGTCAAGTATGAACTTAAACAAAAAAAACATTTATTCATGTCTAGAACAAAATAAATAGAAGGCAGCGCTGGAGAACCTGCTGCCATTTGTGCATCCCTGGGACCCCAGAGCACACATCAACCCTGTGTGGACACTAAAATTGGGAGCTTGAGAAGCACAACAGTTGTGAGCACAATCTGATGCTGGCCTCCCAGAGGTCAGGAACAGCAGCAGGTGATATATATGTCCCAAGTCTGTGGTACTACAACAGGCTGCCTTCTGTCCGACCACAATGAAGCAAGGCCATCACTTCCTCGTCTTCTTGGCAGCCTTCCCTGCAGCCTTCCTTCTGCGTGTGGCTGGGCCACTGGAGGGGTACTCCTGTTAGGAGGAGGTGGCGGAGAAGGGGGTGGCGAAGGGGGTGGCGAAGAAGAAGAAGGGGGTGGCGAAGAAGAAGGGGTGTGGCGAAGAAGAAGAAGGGGTGTGGCAAAGAAGAAGAAGAAGGGGGGTGGCAAAGAAGAAGAAGAAGGGGGGTGGCAAAGAAGAAGAAGAAGAAGGGGGGTGGCAAAGAAGAAGAAGAAGGGGGGTGGCAAAGAAGAAGAAGAAGAAGAAGGGGGGTGGCAAAGAAGAAGAAGAAGAAGGGGGGTGGCAAAGAAGAAGAAGAAGAAGGGGGGTGGCGAAGAAGAAGGGGGTGGCGAAGAAGAAGAAGAAGAAGAAGAAGGGGGTGGCGAAGAAGAAGGGGGTGGCGAAGAAGAAGAAGAAGAAGAAGGGGGTGGCAAAGAAGAAGAAGGGGGGTGGCGAAGAAGAAGAAGGGGGGTGGCAAAGAAGAAGAAGAAGGGGGGTGGCGAAGAAGAAGAAGGGGGTGGCGAAGAAGAAGAAGAAGGGGGGTGGCAAAGAAGAAGAAGGGGGTGGCGAAGAAGAAGAAGAAGAAGAAGAAGAAGAAGGGGGGTGGCGAAGAAGAAGAAGGGGGGTGGCGAAGAAGAAGAAGGGGGGTGGCAAAGAAGAAGAAGAAGGGGGGTGGCGAAGAAGAAGAAGGGGGTGGCGAAGAAGAAGAAGGGGGTGGCGAAGAAGAAGAAGGGGGTGGCGAAGAAGAAGAAGGGGGTGGCGAAGAAGAAGAAGGGGGTGGCGAAGAAGAAGAAGAAGAAGAAGGGGGTGGCGAAGAAGAAGAAGAAGAAGGGGGTGGCGAAGAAGAAGAAGAAAGGGGGCGAAGAAGAAGAAGAAAGGGGGCGAAGAAGAAGAAGAAGAAGGGGGTGGCGAAGAAGAAGAAGAAGAAGGGGGTGGCAAAGAAGAAGAAGAAGGGGGTGGCGAAGAAGAAGAAGAAGAAGAAGGGGGTGGCGAAGAAGAAGAAGAAGAAGGGGGTGGCGAAGAAGAAGAAGAAAGGGGGCGAAGAAGAAGAAGAAAGGGGGCGAAGAAGAAGAAGAAGAAGGGGGGTGGCGAAGAAGAAGAAGAAGAAGGGGGTGGCAAAGAAGAAGAAGAAGGGGGGTGGCGAAGAAGAAGAAGAAGAAGGGGGTGGCAAAGAAGAAGAAGAAGAAGGGGGTGGCGAAGAAGAAGGGGGTGGCGAAGAAGAAGAAGAAGAAGAAGGGGGTGGCGAAGAAGAAGGGGGTGGCGAAGAAGAAGAAGAAGAAGAAGGGGGTGGCAAAGAAGAAGAAGGGGGTGGCAAAGAAGAAGAAGGGGGGTGGCGAAGAAGAAGAAGGGGGGTGGCAAAGAAGAAGAAGAAGGGGGGGTGGCGAAGAAGAAGAAGGGGGTGGCGAAGAAGAAGAAGAAGAAGGGGGGTGGCAAAGAAGAAGAAGGGGGGTGGCGAAGAAGAAGAAGAAGAAGAAGGGGGGTGGCGAAGAAGAAGAAGGGGGGTGGCGAAGAAGAAGGGGGGGTGGCAAAGAAGAAGAAGAAGGGGGGGTGGCGAAGAAGAAGGGGGTGGCGAAGAAGAAGAAGGGGGTGGCGAAGAAGAAGAAGGGGGTGGCGAAGAAGAAGAAGAAGAAGAAGAAGGGGGTGGCGAAGAAGAAGAAGAAGGGGGGTGGCGAAGAAGAAGAAGAAAGGGGGCGAAGAAGAAGAAGAAAGGGGGCGAAGAAGAAGAAGAAAGGGGGCGAAGAAGAAGAAAGGGGGCGAAGAAGAAGAAGAAGAAGGGGGTGGCGAAGAAGAAGAAGAAGAAGGGGGTGGCAAAGAAGAAGAAGAAGGGGGTGGCGAAGAAGAAGGGGGTGGCAAAGAAGAAGAAGAAGGGGGGTGGCGAAGAAGAAGAAGGGGGTGGCGAAGAAGAAGAAGGGGGTGGCGAAGAAGAAGAAGGGGGTGGCGAAGAAGAAGAAGGGGGTGGCGAAGAAGAAGGGCGTGGGGAAGAAGACGAAGGTGGTGGTGAAGAAGAAGGGGGTGGCGAAGAAGAAGAAGAAGAAGGGGGTGGCGAAGAAGAAGAAGAAGGGGGGTGGCAAAGAAGAAGAAGGGGGTGGCGAAGAAGAAGAAGAAGGGGGTGGCGAAGAAGAAGAAAGGGGGCGAAGAAGAAGGGGGTGGCGAAGAAGAAGAAGAAGGGGGTGGCGAAGAAGAAGGGGGGTGGCGAAGAAGAAGAAGAAGAAGGGGGGTGGCGAAGAAGAAGAAGAAGAAGGGGGTGGCGAAGAAGAAGAAGAAGGGGGTGGCGAAGAAGAAGAAGAAGGGGGGTGGCGAAGAAGAAGAAGAAGGGGGGTGGCGAAGAAGAAGAAGGGGGTGGCAAAGAAGAAGAAGGGGGTGGCAAAGAAGAAGAAGAAGGGGGGTGGCGAAGAAGAAGAAAGGGGGCGAAGAAGAAGAAGGGGGGTGGCGAAGAAGAAGAAGAAGAAGGGGGTGGCGAAGAAGAAGAAGAAGGGGGTGGCGAAGAAGAAGAAGAAGGGGGTGGCGAAGAAGAAGAAGAAGAAGGGGGTGGCAAAGAAGAAGAAGAAGGGGGGTGGCGAAGAAGAAGAAGGGGGGTGGCGAAGAAGAAGAAGGGGGTGGCGAAGAAGAAGAAGGGGGGTGGCGAAGAAGAAGAAGGGGGTGGCGAAGAAGAAGGGGGTGGCGAAGAAGAAGAAGGGGGTGGCGAAGAAGAAGGGGGGTGGCGAAGAAGAAGGGGGTGGCGAAGAAGAAGAAGAAGGGGGGTGGCAAAGAAGAAGAAAGGGGGCGAAGAAGAAGAAGGGGGTGGCGAAGAAGAAGAAGAAAGGGGGCGAAGAAGAAGAAGGGGGTGGCGAAGAAGAAGAAGAAGAAGAAGGGGGTGGCGAAGAAGAAGAAGGGGGTGGCGAAGAAGAAGAAGAAGAAGAAGGGGGTGGCGAAGAAGAAGGGGGTGGCGAAGAAGAAGAAGAAGGGGGTGGCGAAGAAGAAGAAGGGGGTGGCGAAGAAGAAGGGGGTGGCGAAGAAGAAGAAGAAGAAGAAGAAGAAGAAGGGGGGTGGCAAAGAAGAAGGGGGTGGCGAAGAAGAAGAAGAAGGGGGTGGCGAAGAAGAAGAAGAAGGGGGTGGCGAAGAAGAAGAAGAAGGGGGTGGCGAAGAAGAAGAAGAAGGGGGTGGCGAAGAAGAAGAAGGGGGTGGCGAAGAAGAAGAAGGGGGTGGCGAAGAAGAAGAAGGGGGTGGCGAAGAAGAAGAAGAAGAAGGGGGTGGCGAAGAAGAAGAAGGGGGTGGCGAAGAAGAAGAAGAAGGGGGTGGCGAAGAAGAAGAAGAAGAAGAAGAAGAAGGGGGTGGCGAAGAAGAAGAAGAAGAAGAAGAAGGGGGTGGCGAAGAAGAAGAAGGGGGTGGCGAAGAAGAAGAAGGGGGTGGCGAAGAAGAAGAAGGGGGGTGGCGAAGAAGAAGAAGAAGGGGGTGGCGAAGAAGAAAAGAAGAAGGGCGTGGCGAAGAAGAAGAAGAAGGGCGTGGCGAAGAAGAAGAAGAAGGGCGTGGCGAAGAAGAAGAAGAAGAAGAAGGGGGTGGCGAAGAAGAAGGTGGCGAAGAAGAAGAAGGGGGTGGCGAAGAAGAAGAAGAAGAAGGGGGTGGCGAAGAAGAAGAAGAAGAAGGGGGTGGCGAAGAAGAAGAAGAAGAAGGGGGGTGGCGAAGAAGAAGAAGAAGAAGGGGGTGGCGAAGAAGAAGAAGAAGAAGGGGGTGGCGAAGAAGAAGAAGGGGGGTGGCGAAGAAGAAGAAGAAGGGGGTGGCGAAGAAGAAGAAGAAGGGGGGTGGCGAAGAAGAAGAAGAAGGGGGGTGGCGAAGAAGAAGAAGAAGGGGGTGGCGAAGAAGAAGAAGGGGGTGGCGAAGAAGAAGAAGAAGGGGGGTGGCGAAGAAGAAAAGAAGAAGGGCGTGGCGAAGAAGAAGAAGAAGGGCGTGGCGAAGAAGAAGAAGAAGGGCGTGGCGAAGAAGAAGAAGAAGAAGGGGGTGGCGAAGAAGAAGGTGGCGAAGAAGAAGAAGAAGGGGGTGGCGAAGAAGAAGAAGAAGGGGGTGGCGAAGAAGAAGAAGAAGGGGGGTGGCGAAGAAGAAGAAGAAGGGGGTGGCGAAGAAGAAGAAGAAGAAGGGGGTGGCGAAGAAGAAGAAGAAGAAGGGGGTGGCGAAGAAGAAGAAGAAGAAGGGGGTGGCGAAGAAGAAGAAGAAGAAGGGGGTGGCGAAGAAGAAGAAGAAGAAGGGGGTGGCGAAGAAGAAGAAGAAGAAGGGGGTGGCGAAGAAGAAGAAGAAGAAGGGGGTGGCGAAGAAGAAGAAGAAGAAGGGGGTGGCGAAGAAGAAGAAGAAGAAGGGGGTGGCGAAGAAGAAGAAGAAGAAGGGGGTGGCGAAGAAGAAGAAGAAGAAGGGGGTGGCGAAGAAGAAGAAGAAGAAGGGGGTGGCGAAGAAGAAGAAGAAGAAGGGGGTGGCGAAGAAGAAGGGGGTGGCGAAGAAGAAGAAGAAGGGGGTGGCGAAGAAGAAGAAGAAGGGGGTGGCGAAGAAGAAGAAGAAGGGGGTGGCGAAGAAGAAGAAGAAGGGGGGTGGCGAAGAAGAAGAAGAAGGGGGTGGCGAAGAAGAAGAAGAAGGGGGTGGCGAAGAAGAAGAAGAAGGGGGTGGCGAAGAAGAAGAAGAAGGGGGTGGCGAAGAAGAAGAAGAAGAAGGGGGTGGCGAAGAAGAAGAAGAAGAAGGGGGGTGGCGAAGAAGAAGAAGAAGAAGGGGGTGGCGAAGAAGAAGAAGGGGGGTGGCGAAGAAGAAGAAGGGGGTGGCGAAGAAGAAGAAGGGGGTGGCGAAGAAGAAGAAGGGGGTGGCGAAGAAGAAGAAGGGGGGTGGCGAAGAAGAAGGGGTGGCGAAGAAGAAGAAGGGGGTGGCGAAGAAGAAGAAGAAGGGGTGTGGCGAAGAAGAAGAAGAAGGGGTGTGGCGAAGAAGAAGAAGAAGGGGGGTGGCGAAGAAGAAGAAGGGGGTGGCGAAGAAGAAGAAGGGGGGTGGCGAAGAAGAAGAAGGGGGTGGCGAAGAAGAAGAAGGGGGTGGCGAAGAAGAAGAAGAAGGGGGGTGGCGAAGAAGAAGAAGAAGGGGGTGGCGAAGAAGAAGAAGAAGGGGGTGGCGAAGAAGAAGAAGGGGGTGGCGAAGAAGAAGAAGAAGGGGGGTGGCGAAGAAGAAGAAGAAGGGGGTGGCGAAGAAGAAGAAGAAGGGGGTGGCGAAGAAGAAGAAGGGGGTGGCGAAGAAGAAGAAGGGGGTGGCGAAGAAGAAGAAGGGGGTGGCGAAGAAGAAGAAGGGGGTGGCGAAGAAGAAGAAGGGGGTGGCGAAGAAGAAGAAGAAGGGGGTGGCGAAGAAGAAGAAGGGGGTGGCGAAGAAGAAGGTGGTGGCGAAGAAGAAGGGGGTGGCGAAGAAGAAAAGAAGAAGGGCGTGGCGAAGAAGAAGAAGAAGGGCGTGGCGAAGAAGAAGAAGGGCGTGGCGAAGAAGAAGAAGAAGAAGAAGAAGGGGGTGGCGAAGAAGAAGGTGGCGAAGAAGAAGGGGGTGGCGAAGAAGAAGAAGAAGGGGGTGGCGAAGAAGAAGAAGAAGGTGGTGGCGAAGAAGAAGAAGAAGGAGGTGGCGAAGAAGAAGAAGAAGGGGGTGGCGAAGAAGAAGAAGAAGGGGGGTGGCGAAGAAGAAGAAGAAGGGGGTGGCGAAGAAGAAGAAGAAGGGGGTGGCGAAAAAGAAGAAGAAGGGGTGGCGAAGAAGAAGAAGAAGGGGGTGGCGAAGAAGAAGGGGGTGGCGAAGAAGAAGAAGAAGGGGGTGGCGAAGAAGAAGAAGGGGGTGGCGAAGAAGAAGAAGGGGGTGGCGAAGAAGAAGAAGAAGGGGGTGGCGAAGAAGAAGGGGGTGGCGAAGAAGAAGAAGAAGGGGGTGGCGAAGAAGAAGAAGAAGGGGGTGGCGAAGAAGAAGAAGGGGGGTGGCGAAGAAGAAGAAGGGGGTGGCGAAGAAGAAGAAGAGGTGGGCGAAGAATGTGGCGAAGAAGAAGAAGAAGGGGGTGGCGAAGAAGAAGAAGAAGAAGAAGGGGGTGGCGAAGAAGAAGAAAGAGGGGGTGGCGAAGAAGGGGGTGGCGAAGAAGAAGGGGGTGGCGAAGAAGAAAAGAAGAAGGGCGTGGCGAAGAAGAAGGGGGTGGCGAAGAAGAAGAAGAAGGGGGTGGCGAAGAAGAAGAAGAAGGGGGTGGCGAAGAAGAAGAAGAAGGGGGTGGCTTAGAAGAAGAAGAAGGGGGTGGCGAAGAAGAAGAAGAAGGGGGTGGCGAAGAAGAAGAAGAAGAGAAGAAGGGGGTGGCGAAGAAGAAGAAGGGGGTGGCGAAGAAGAAGGGGGGTGGCGAAGAAGAAGAAGAAGAAGGGGGTGGCGAAGAAGAAGAAGGGGGTGGCGAAGAAGAAGAAGGGGGTGGCGAAGAAGAAGAAGGGGGGTGGCGAAGAAGAAGAAGGGGGTGGCGAAGAAGAAGAAGAAGAAGGGGGT